>OY365806.1:51639626-52150661 GCA_959347315.1 Bimastos eiseni | reverse complement strand
AGTAACCAAACGAATGAGACAAGGGGACGATTGGGTAGAGTGGGTCAATTGGACGGTGAAGAATTCACGAAGATATTTGGGCTGGGAGCATTGTATGGAGTTGTAAGTTAGTGATAGGATTTTGAAATGAATATGCTCTGAGATTTTTAGCCAGTGGAGTGATTTGAGGAATAGAGTGATGTGATCATGCTTGGGTGTTCTGGTGACGGCTCTGGTTAGTGAGATTTGGATGAGCCGCAGACGTTTGAGTTGCGTGACTTCAAGGTTGAGGAAAAGAGAGGTTGGAAATGTGGTTGGAGAAAGAGAGATGAGGATCAAAGGTGATGCTAAGATTGCGGACTGGGGCATCTGAGGTGACGGGAAGGAATGAAGAGTTAGTGGATAAGTGAATTAAAGGGTCAGGGATTTTCTTGATTTGGTCAGGGAGGCCTATGAGGATAAATTCTGTTTTCGAAGGGTTGAGGCAGAGGAGGTTAGATGACATAAATCCGGAGACTAAGTTGACATTCTGTAGTCATGCAATGGAGGTGGAGAAAGAGGTTGGGGAGAAGGATTGCAGAGTTGGGTGTCATCTACATACAGGTGGTGGTCAACAGAGGAGGATTCTATGAGATGACTTAATCATATGGTATAGAGGGTGGAGTAGTGGACTCAGGACAGAGCCTTGAGGGACACCACATGTGAGTGGGAGGAGTTGCAAGGAATGCAATGTAATGTAATGGAGCACTTATATGACTCCACTCGAATCAGAGGCACTCAAATCTCAACAAAAAGCTAAACAAGTAGTCTTCAAGCGCTTCCGGATGGCCGCAGGGGACAGAGAGAGCGCAGCTCCTTCTGAAGAGGAAAGGGGAGGCTGTTCCAGCTGGTGGGACCCATGTAGGCAAAGCTCCTGGATTGGGCCATGGTAGAGCGCATGCTGGGAACCACCAGAAGTCTGCGGGCAGAGGAAGAAGGGTTGGAGGCTTTGACAGAGAAGAATCTGGAAGACAAGTAAGATTGGAACCAGAGTAGAGCAGTCCCAGAAATGCCAAACCACGAGGATAGTCTAGTCAAAAGAAGGCCGTGGTGAATGACCGAATCTAAATGCACTTGAATAACTCATTTAAACAGTTTTACACATTTGCAAGTAGCAATATTGTTCAAACTGTGAATAAAAGCAAGACACTTTTAAGGCTTAAATGAAAGCTTATTTGAAGACTTTTCAGACTT
Organism: Bimastos eiseni; assembly: GCA_959347315.1. Classification (NCBI taxonomy): domain Eukaryota; kingdom Metazoa; phylum Annelida; class Clitellata; order Crassiclitellata; family Lumbricidae; genus Bimastos; species Bimastos eiseni. The sequence goes on along the minus strand of OY365806.1, from coordinate 52,149,449 downwards.
ATTTCAGGAAGAGGCATCATAATGCATCCAGGAACAAAGCTGAAAAAATTATTTAAAATGTGCCATAAATGGCAAAATTAAACACAGTACTTTGCCATTAATACAACCATTTTGTAAATGTTGAGCTATAAACAGCCATGTCAAGGCGATAACTAAATTTTTCATAATAATTTCATTTTCAGCGAAGGTAAGTTAAAAGTTGTTTAAATATATTTCACTTGTAAATTGTGAAAAGCATCTGTCTTTTGCTTGGAAGTAGTAAAACTGCTTATATTTGAATTTATCTATCTGGCAGGTCAGAAGAAAATTACAATTGCTAAATGGTGCATTTTAGTGCAACTGGCTTTTTGTGTGCATAGCAAATTCCTGAAATTCCAATTCCTGAAATAGAATTAATCCTAGATTCCTTACAGCGCCTCTCCACCTCCTTTGGCCTGGTAGAACAGCCATTTGAATGGCTTAGGTTTTTCTTATCGGAACGCACAAATTGTGTGGCACTTGGCTCGTCTAGTTCTGTCCTAGGGCCTTTGTTACACCTTCTCTACACTGCTGAATGATATTTGCCCCTTGTTGGCATCTCAGCGGCTTTTGCATCAACTATTTGCAGATGATGTACAATGCATCGAGTGGTCTCTCACGCTCTCACACACGACGCGATTGTGGTTCTTGTTCATGCCTTTATCACTGCTCGAGTTGACCATCGTTGTTCCTTACTTGCTGGCCTTTCTCTTGTGGTTCTGGGGCGGTTCGATCGGGTTCTGTGCTCAGCTTACTGGGCGATTTCCTAAATGCTCCTCTGTTTCTGCATATATATATATATAAATATATATATAAATATATATATAAATATATATATAAATATATATATAAATATATATATAAATATATATATAAATATATATATAAATATATATATATATATATATATATATATATAGGTGATCCTGTGGAACTAGAAGCTCACCCCTCATCATAGAGCAAAATATATATATATATATATATATGCATTGGGCGCATGTGTCCCAACGAATTTCTCACCGCGTTGCAGCTCCGCTTTCGCATTGCGTTCTTGGTTGTGCTCCATCTTACTTTCGCGATCTCTGCCACCCAATGTCTGATGTTGCAGCACGTCGAGTGCTTTGCTCTGTGATGAGGGGTGAGCTTCTAGTTCCACGGGATCACCTGGCTATTAGGCAATGCCGTTCTTTATTGGTTGTGGGCCCTTCAAAATGGAACAAGCTCCCAACTGAGCTCTTTGCTTGAGGACCAACCATCGAGCTTTTACAAGTCCCTTAAATTCTTTTTCTATAGTTGTGGCTGGGCTGGGAGCACTCCTGAGTAGGTTCTTGAAGCGACACTATATAAATGCTCAGACTGAATGAATGAAATCTATTTTCTTATTTTAAACAAAATTGCCCTCTGCTTATCCAGCTGGTGATCTGTACTTGTCAATAAATTGGGCACAGTATGTATTGTGCCAGAAAAATCACACAAGAAACTGCAGTGTCCAGCAAATTTAATTTGTGTGAACGAGAGTCCTGAGCAATACTGCCGGAAAGTTTTACATTAATGAGGACGCTACCGATCTCCCCAAAGAACAATACTTGGATATCATAGAACACTAAAACATTCACAGTTCATGTAAGTAAGCAAAAATACTTAAATAAGTGTTGACAACTTGGCACTCAAAACGCTGAGAATATGTGGAATTGTGGATGCACGTGAAATGGAGAAAAAAACAATTCGACAACAGTCACAAGTTTTTAACACTTATCTTTTTTGAGTTTATGTGACAAAGTGCATTTTGGCACGATGAAACATTTTATAAGTTAACCATTATAATTTGCAACACATACACCTTTCAGTGATTGTTTTAAGAAATATAACATCATTGTTGATTGAAATATGTCACCGTTGATCCGCATCTCTCATTCTCTAATCATAACTCCAATGCTTCTTGCACCCACTTCATGCATATTTGTGACCCTGCTGACACATAATTGACTTCAGTACTGCTTCTACTATTGTTACCTACATTGTTCACTTCTAACTTGGTCACCATAATTCCTTTTCCTTCTACCTCGAATCCACCCAAATTGAAGGGTCTAAAAATCGGGTCAAGGACATTACCCCCACCCCGGACATTACCCCGACATTGCCCTCCCTAGGACATTACCCCACGAACAATTTGATTATATTCTAAAAGAAAAATGTGTTAAAATGTGAAATTATTAATTTTAACCTTGTGGCCCATCATGTCCTCCAAACAAATAAAAGTGGCTCTAAGTCGAAAAAGGTTGGGACCCACTGTTTTAGCCTAACACTAAGACAAAGGCATAGCTCAGAATATAAATTTCTAAAATACGATTTTATTTCTTATGACTTGTAATGACAATTGTCCATAACCGAAACTTACAAAATTGATTATACAAATTGGAAGCAGTGAACAGAAGTTATGCAGTTGTATAAATATATTGATTGTTTAAATGATTTTCAAACATAATTTTATTAGATCTTGCGTATTTTACAAGCACTGAATCACTAACAATTTCTAAACATTACTAGTATTGATTTATATGGAGCTGCCAATTTTGGATGCTATTTCTGTCAAAAAAGTACATTACGACTTATACTTGAATGGACTTATGGTTGAGCATATACAGTATACCATGCACATTAGGGTGGTATAAAAATAGCACATTTTTTTATAATCCTGGGTACACCCCTAGTCCTGTTCGTGTTGGCAGTAGAAACTTAGGTGCAAAGTCTTTTGAAAATATTCCATTATTTAGAGGTGCTGCATGACAACTGAAATTTTGCATATGTCATCATGCATCGTTCAAGCTGTAAAAATCAACTTTTTTTCTGGTGACGGTTAAACACTTAAAGAATCTATTATTTGATCACTCTAATATGTGACGAATGTGGTGCTCATGGAGTACCTTATACTGTGCTATTTGTTCTATAAATATATGATCAAGTCACAAATATATAAGTGGCAACAGGTCTTGATAAAATTAAGATTAGCGATAGAAATAAAGTGTATGGTTTGGCGTAATTCTCACAAGCTTGCTTGTCTGTCCCCTGATGGTTCGGCATTGAATCGATGGTTCATTTGACAGAGCAGAGTAAAGGACAGATTAGAAACTTTTGTGACAATTGTGAAATACCAGGGAGCAGCTTACCATCCCATCATGGGATGGTGACATGGACATCCTGATAAGTCAACGGCTTGCCGATTGTTGTTTCAGGACCAGTGGACAAAACTCCGAAATACAATAAAATTATTGGTGAGACCATGGCATATTCAGTAGTTGAAGCAATAAAATGTTGGAATCCTGATGAGACTGTGAAGACCATTGGAATCCTGATAAGAATGTGAAGACCATTGGAATCTTGATAAGAATGTGAAGGCCCTTGGAATCTTGATAAGAATGTGAAGGCCCTTGGAATTATGATAAGAATGTGAAAGCCAATGGAATCTTTATGAGAATGTGAAGGCTATGGGAATCTTGATGAGGATGCGAAGCCCATGTCCTTTGACACCAATTCAAGCAACGGTGGACTAGAACCAATGCAGTAGTTCCTATTGAAAAGTATGGCAAAAGAGTTACTAAACTAACTACAGCATCTCACACTATTCAGTCATCACTAAAAAATTAATGATGTGACCTGTTTCAATTGCCTCGAGAAATTCAGATCGCTAAATCTGGATGCGGCTATAAAAGTGCTTATCCATCAAACTTGGAGTATACCTCTGTGAAGAATTAACTGATTTCTGATTTTTTCAAGACTGCATTGGTACAGATATTGAGAACCAAACTTGGTGCCCAAAGTGGAGGCATGCAAAGTTACTGCATACACAGCTTCATGTACACTTGATAATTTTTTTTACCTCAATCACAATGAGGTTCTTCGCAATACTAGACATCCCAACTGATTGGCTGAAAATGATTATGAAAGCAGTTCAGCCTCTATTTCCAGTGTCAACAGACTGCTGAGACACTGAGTGTGGCGAATAAGAGGTAAGAAATGGCAGAGACACTAACCAAGAATACAAAAAAATACTGACAAAGGACAAAGATAAAAACAAGGCCTTCATCCAAGCGATGTCCTAGCATTGACTAAGTAACCAGACTAAAAGAATTAGAGGTTAAAAATGACCCAATAGATACTATTATGCTTTAATAAAACTGACAGAGTTGGTGTGGCACAGTGGCCGATCGGTTAGAGCGGTCAGTCCATAACGTTCAGTGTGTGCTGAGCGCGCGGGTTCGAGCCTCGTCCGGGGCGTCACTGTGTGGGGACCTTGAGCAAGTCCTTCGCTCACCATTGCTCTGCAGTACAACTGCAATTGTGCCGTCGAGGCGTGTGTATGCACTTCTGAGCAAAAGATGTTGGAAGAAGGGCGGTATCAAATTTCGGAAATAGAATAATGCTCACAAGTACTCTTTACTTATTGTATGTATGGCCTACTTCTAAGCATAAAAATTGAAAATTTACTTACTCTTACTTACTTTTAAATAACTAAAAATATTGATGATGTAATCAAAAAATTCCGTCCTTACGATCATTGTCTAAAATTTAGAAACTTCACTGCTCATGCGGCACACCTAAATGATGGAATATTTTACAAATATTTTTTACACTGGTTTAGTGCATTAAAAGGAACATAATTAGGGGTTGTCCCATCTTATTACTAAAAATAACATCTTTCAGCACCACCCTAATTCACCTGGCTGAAACTGGTACTTAGGATGCATAATGAAGATATCTCATGAAAATCATAATTTTTTGGTAAACATATGCAGCTAAGGTCCCACAAAGCTTTTACTAGTATAAAACAGGTAATTTCTTAAACACCATGCAACATCAAAAGCTGTCATTTTCTATGGCTTCTTACCACATGTTTGCTTACAAACTGACATATTATCAACAAATTCTAAAATAGTATGATGAGTAAATGGTGAATAACCATGCCAATATCATGAGAAAGTCCGGTTTTTATAACACTTTTATCTCTAACACTGTTTGGTGTACTGGTGCTATATCAATTTCCCATACATGCATACATTACATATATGTAATGTATAAATCAGATTTTAAAATGTAGCATATTGTCAAAAGAGCCCATATTCTGCATCTCAGCACAGAATAGTGCAGCAAATCAACTCTAGATCAAGTACATATTTAGTATATTTTCAAACATTTAATTGATAATGTTCTCACTTGAATAAAGTCATGTCCCTTGCTGAAAAGTTAAACATATGTCATTATATATGTTTTTTGAAACCATTAACGTTTCTTGCTTTTATCCCCAACAAATAGCTGAACAATAAACTGCCTTTTGGGGCCATATTCGCCTAATTAAAAGTTACAAACAAGAGCTACAAGACCAAGACAACCTTCTGGCTGAACAAACCTTACGAGCAACCAAGATTGGAAGGCCGATGATGACAACTGGAAAGGCAACACCGGCGATGAGCGAAATTCCAACTGGAGCACCAATCAACATTCCCAACTGCCAGAGGATCTTTCGCTTGTGACTCCAGGGCTTCTTACCCCAAAATGTACAACCGGATGGACTGAAACACATGATATAAAGCCACAGAGTGCAATGTATGAAAACGATGCATTTAAAAATCTTAAATGGACCAAAATAAAACATAATTCAAAGTTATTCATTGAGAAAATGGAGGTATATGGACTAAAACATGGCAAAATCCACTGACGAAAATTTAACAAGAAACTGATGATAATATTCATTCATTCATTTCCGAAATTTGATACCACCCTTCTTCCAACATCTTTTTGCTCAGAAGTGCATACACACGCCTCGACGGCGCAATTGTAGTAGTACTGCAGAGCAATGGTGCGCGAAGGACTTGCTCAACGTCCCTACACAGTGACGCCCCGGACGAGGCTCGAACCCGCTCGCTCAGCACAAATTTAACGTTACGGGCTGACTGCCCTAACCGATCGGTCCATTTGGCACAGTGCCATATATATCTGACAAGTGATTAACATTGAGGACAACTGCAATGAAACACAGATCACATCACAATTTGGGCTCCTTTCATTTACATACTGTTAATCACAGGTCCATTTATCATCTCAAAGAAACAGTCTCATTATGGATAATACTGACAAACTCTGGTCCCAGGTCATAAGCACCAATTTTCATTGTCATTTCTTGCTACTTACTGCAGCATGTCAGTTTATTCAATAAACAAATATATATATATACATGTAATGTTTATATATATATATATATATGTGTGTGTAATGTGTAAATATATGTAATGTGTATACATATAATATATATATATATATATATGCTGATAAATTCCTCACATGAAATGACCACATTGAGAATATTTCATTAAAAATAGCAAAAAATAGGGATTTTATCAAGAATTGCCTACTTTTGGCTATAAACATTCGAACTAACTTATATTACATAATGATTCAACCATACTTAATTACTGCAATCTAATTTGGACACCGATAACCCATCTAGACTTAACCCCTTTAGTGGCAAACCCCGATTATAGTCGTCTTCAACATTAGACCTTTATGTATATGGCAAGCCCGATTACAATCGTCTAATTGATATACATCCATATATACATTGATTGATTGATTGATATTCATACATACACACATATACATACATATATGTAAATACATAAACACACATATACATACAATTGTGGGCCCTAGTGTTTGGAACAACCTCCCATCTGACCTTCGCTCTCTCCCACATGACCGGTTTGGCTCTTTCTATAAACTTCTTAAGACCTTCCTCTTTGACCGGGCCTGGGTCGGGAGTGCCTCTGAATAATTATCTTGAAGAGGTGCTACATAAATTGCATTGATTGATATACATATGCACATATACATACATACATACATACATATACATACATATATATATATATATACATACATGTAAATACATAGACATACATATATCTACATAAATTATATACAGCTATATATACATATTATATATATATATATCTATATATATATATTTTATATATGTGTGTGTGTATATATATATATATATATTATATATATATATAACCCATCTGACCAAAAGGAGGTTAAACTCGGATTTTCACAATTTGAGTGTCATATACCATTTTTTAAAGGGTAAAGTCTCTCCTTTAAAATGACACTAACTTTATTGCTCTACGATGTTCTTGTCCAAAGTTACGAGTAAAATATATGGCTCAGCTGTTCGATTATAATACCGAGAAAAATGCATTTAAAGTTTAGTGTTATTTTGAAATGCAACATTCCTAACCAACCTTGTTCAGAGTTGAGTGAAATTTGAAACAGACAAACTAGCTTATGTTTGTTGTCTAATGCAGCATAGGCTAGACGAATGTCTGGGCTTTCTACTTGTATCAAGATTACTGTCCAAGCCGCAAGCTGAGCTTGACTATTGATGGCGGGAAAAATGGCAAATTATAAGAAGAAATGGCAAATTATAAGAAGTCATTAAGGAGTCATTATAAGAAGTCATTAACACATTGACTGCGGGAGCATTTATTACGCGGGCGCGATGCCATATACATGTAGGCCTAATCAACCATAGGCAAAGAAATTGCGTAGGGCGCTAATTATTGACAAAATGTAAAGACTTTGAAATGCAAAGAATTGAAGCTAGTTTGTCTGTCTCCAATTTCACTCAACTCTGAACAAGGGTGGTTAGGAATGTTGCATTTCAAAATAACACTAAACTTTAAATGCATTTTGCTCTGAATTATAATCGAACAGCTGAGCAATATATTTTACTCATAACTTTGGATAGGAACATCGTAGAGCAATAAAGTTAGTGTCATTTTTTTTCAACACTCCAACTCTACTCTATGGTATTCTGGCTAGAAGTCTGCCAAAAACAGCATATGACTCATCAGGCAGGGATTCATTGTCTGAGCTATCCCCGCCTGCTGGGGGATCATAGGCCTCGGTTGCTTGACTTTCTGTGTCACTTACCGGTTCAATGTGGTCTAGTTCACTATCACGATCACTCTCTTCTTCAAAATAATCATTGTCTGATAAATCAATTTCTTTCAGAACCTCCGAAACTGTGTATCTTTTTCTCGACGCAATGAATAGCATGTGATCAGAACAGAGACAGATACAGTGACGTAAGAAACGGCATATATTATTTGCAATAAACACTATAAAATACATCACTATACACCAGATAAATAACATCACACACCATAGTAGTAATGGAGACGTGACAGAGCTTATTGCTTGGATGCTGATTAGGCTATTATATAGATATCTAATGGTCGTATACTTTGTGACGTATATATACGGCATATGCGCACAGGAACGCTGAAATAATTACGTATATATACGGCCTACGCGTTCAAAGTGTTAAATTATTAAAACAATGGCTGCCACAAAGTCATCTAAAAGCCATTAAAATTAGATTTTTTCAAAAATTTTATTTTATGTGTTTAAAACATATTTGTATATCAAAATTTCTGTGGCACAGCAGCTGATCGGTTGAGCTGTCAGCCTGTAGCGCTCAGTGTGAGCTGAGTTAGCGGGTTCAACCCGTGTTCGCGAGTCACTGTGTAGGGACCTTCCTTCGCGCACAATTGCTCTGCAGTACAACTGCAATTGCGCAGTCGAGGCATGTGCACTTTTAAGCAAAAGAAGAAGGGTGATATCAAATCTCCAGAATTTCAATACATCTTTCAGCAATCCAGCATTTACTTAAGCAGGATTCTGTTCATTTCTCCAGCTTTCCATTTAAGCATACTATTTTGTCTGCACCATTTTATCCTAATACCATTTTGTCCATACCGTTGTGCCCGTATCATTCTGTTCTAGGATCGGCATCTGGTGTAAAGATTCCCTGATTGGGGCATAACAATGGTCAGAACTATCCACAGAATAATTATTAGTCAAAGGACAAAGCAAATATGACTACTCTAGCAGAAGTGTTTTGATGCTCTGTATACATGATATTAGAGTTCACAACGAAAGGCAAGTTCCTCCAACAATTCGGAATGCGGAAAGAAACCTTAGGTAATGAAGATCTGAGATTTCTCGCAAGCAAAGCCAGCAGAACTCCGCTCCACATCCAGCACATGTCATGTGATTGCAAGAACCATCTTCCAACTTCATGATGAGCGAGCCACAGCGAGGACACGCCTTTATCGCACCTACCAATCATACACATCGGCAATCAATTAAAATACAGTTCTTCATCAAACATATCTATAAGGACAAGAAAAGCTGCTATTAATCTGAAGTACACACCAATTTAGGTAGGTGTGCAATGTTACACCAGTAAAATTGCATACCTAACCTATTACGCTTCTTCTTGATTCAAACAATGTTTGCCTTATTGCATATTCATGTAATTTAAAAAGGAGACAAATTTGGGTGACACAAGGCACCCAGTTACATGTCAAAGCACATTCAATTGAAATAAAGAAAAAATTTAACAGAACTCTGTCAAGTGATTGCTGGCAAACAGGACCCTCGAGATAAAGTTTCTAACATCGTTTGCTGATAAGTGGTAACACGAAGGGAGGCTATCTAAGATTCCATTTTCGAAGACGTCCCCGAAATGGCAGATCTGTAGACTGAGACAATTTGGCAACACGGCTTGCGATCCACCATATGTCAGAAAAAAACTGAACCACATAAACTTAAGAGACTTTATGGCAGAAGTTATTTTAACAACTATCGGTGCATTGCTCTATCTGTACGCGTGTTTTTATTTGACAAACTTTTTTATATTCCAAATAGACTAATTCAATTTTAGATTGGTCAAAATTGACTAGAAGACGTTCCCCTGCAAAAAGGGCACAATGCTCAGCAAATGAGAGGGCACTCGGAAAAAGAGGACACACTAGAAAAATTTCGCCGTTGTGCATTTTTTCGCAGTCTTCTTTTATTTATTGCAACTTCTAAATATTTGAACATCTATCTGTGCATTGCTCTTACTGTAAGTGTGCTTTTGTCTGACAAACTTTTTTGATATTCCAAATAGACTAAATATATTCTTTAAAATTCAAACTGAAATTGAAATGATAAATATATTATTTCAAATAGGAACAATTTTTTAGGTTTCATTAAAAGTACACTTGACAACATGATACATGCTAAAGTAACATATACAACTTTTGAACTGAACATAATAGGGTACATTCTGAATAAGTATACCTCTGCCTATATTAAAAACCTTACCCCCACCGGCTTCTCCATGATAAATGAACACCGGTGTTCGGGAAAGAGTCTTTCATTTATATTCAAATCTCATTTACCTCTACGGAAACTTGATCTACCTATTGAAAAGCCCACTTCGTTTGAGTTGGTAGTTGCTGCACTAAGCTCTGGAAACAGGAAGGTAATTCTGCTTAACCTCCATCAACCCCCGCATCATCACCAATGGTCCGAGACCAAGACCGATGCATTCGAGACCAAGACCAACACCGCAGTTTTCCAGTCTCGAGACTAGAGCTGTACCGATATCACTTTTATTGCCGATTATTCATTTGCCGACACTCGATTAGTTAGCCGATTAATTAATCGATTATTTAGCCGATTATTTCATTGTGTTTCCCAAGATGTCCGGTTCCAAAAGATAGACCTTCTGCTAATGCCTATTGTTGTGATACAAGCAAAACACTGCATGTGGTTGGGGACTAATCCTAGGGAGGCAATACAGATTAGACACACCGCCAAAGGCCAATTCACAGCAGCTGGCTAATTCACAGCCAACCATTTAGCCTCAGGTAGAGAAAGAGAGTGAGATAGATCCTCTCTCGAGACCTGCTTAGTGTAGTCAAGACCTGCTTAGTGTAGTCGTGTGACCCCTGGGTATTATAATAAATGCTCAGGTCCGTGCATACAGAGAAACTCATCTATGCAGCCCTATTCAGAGAGTGCTCCTCTGAATTGGCCCATCAGCCGACTGACCAGTATATATATATATATATAGATATATATATAATATAGAGCACGCCTCAGAATAGGCCCATCAGCCAATTGAGCAGTGTATATATATATGTATGTATATATATATATATACATACAATCTATATATAGGTATAAATATATGCGGCGTTTGATAGAGTTCAAACAGTATTCTTTTCAGTCTATTTCTGACTTACACGCATATCTGTTGTTATTACGTAACATTAAAATCAGAATGAAGTCAAGCCCTTGTGAATCCTATGTGCCGACGAAAAGAATACTGAACGAATCAAATAAACGTTCGGTACGGAGAAGCTAAGGTTTTGGTAAAAGGTCATGTCTATGTTGAAGACAGGAGAATTAGCAGTGCAGATATCGGTGAATGAAGAATCAGGGTTGAGGTAAAACGAGGGATGTGGACTTTTCTTGAGTTGTTTCCAATCAGCTATCGGCCAAGGTTTATACTCTATAGGTTACTAAGTAATTAGTCCTTCCTGTGCAGGTCTACACAACATTCAGCGCATCTCTTCAATTCGCCTCTGACCAAGCCCGCATTTGGGCCTCATCCCACGACACCTGTGCTGTGCGCGTGCGTGTAGGCCTATAGGGTAGGTATATGTAGAGACAGACAGACAGACAAGACAGACAGACAAAGCCCGCCCCATTCCAAGGTGTGCAGGTGGCATTTCAATTGAAAGGAATTGACAGGCAGTGGACTTCAATATGGGACTTCTTGACTGTAGCCCCACTCAATGAGTTCAGGTTTGATTGAGAAGACAGTGGTAGCTCGTCATTCAGTTTCCCGAGAAACTGATCCCCCCCCAAAACTTGTCATCTAAGCAGGCACTATGACTCACTCTGCAGTCTGCACACCTTGTGTGTTGACACATTCCCACGGTCTATACTATTACATTGGTTGGTCTCACCACTGGTCTGGAGAAGCCCGAAGATTGGCTCGAAGACACGATATGGGAACGGATATGACAGACTCAGTGATGTTGCTGTTGTCATTTTGCTTTTATAGACTGAAAATAATATTATAAAATTTTAAAAAAATAATTATTAATATCGGCACCGATTATCTTGCCGATATCCGATACTGTTGATATCTCTATAATCGGCCCGATTAATCGGCCGGCTGACAGCTCTACTCAAGACCACCTCCAGACCAAGACAGCGGTCTCGAGACCACATCTTTGCATTCAGTCACCTCGAGTGAACCCTATCTGTCTGACTACATCATCGTTTCTTCAGAGCTCACCTTTTCCAACAAACCGCCACCTACTTGGCAAACAGTTAATTCTTGTCCTTGGAATAAACTTGATGCTGCAAATTTCAAAGCAAAAATATTGTCTTCCATACTATGTCTTTCTCCAGCTGGGACAGCCTGCGAGCTTGCAGAGCAGCTTGCTTCCACACTAACTAGTTTACTTGACAAAGAAATTCCCTTTATATCAAAGAAGGTTGTCGCTCGTGCACCGCAGCCATGGTATAGTAAGGCCATTGCTGAGGCAAGACACTGCCAGAGTCAGTTTGAACGCTGGTAGCAAAATTCCAATTTGCCCTCTGATTTGGCTCATTTTACAAGACAGTGTGAGGCAGTTCAGAAGCTTGTCTCTACTGCCAAATCAGAGTACCTAACAAATTTGGTTTCTGAAAATATAGATTGCCCAAGGAAGGTTTTGGGCATTTTTAAATAAATTATTACATCGTGGGAAAATCAAGCACACTGGTATGCACTCAGACACATCATCCCTTGCTGAAAGATTTCTGAATTTTTTGCGGATAAAATATCTGGCATTCGCATGAAAATCTGTGCTAGATCTGGATCAGACCTGTTTTCTTACCCACCAACCATTCCTCTGTCTCTTACTTCCTTTCAACTTGCTAGGTTTCCGATTTTCGTCTCATACGCACTGTTAGATGTGTTCAGCGGTATTAACCGCTCACAGCCCTGAATCCTCTGTGAAAATCGATTCGCTCTATAAGGACTGAATAGTACCTGCCCGAGCCAGAGCTGGCTCATCCTCGTGCTTCGCAAATGGGGTCATCAAGGTCAGAGGCTTCCCAGCTAGTCTTCGCCTTGCGAGCGATAGCAGAGGACAGTCCACTGCCGGAGATTAGTAAAACCCAGCGGACCGCCATGGGCATGACCTATCATTAACGCTCAATAAGAGATGTTCACTTGTGGTGCACTGCTCGGCCTGTTCGCACCGTCAACTGAGTGAATGCCTTCAACATACGAGATGTAAAAGTCAACACTCTACACGACAGTAGGGTTTTGTCCCTGGCGCTCACTCCCAGCTTGTGGAGGAGCTCTGAGGATTTTGAATGGAGAGCACCACGCCAGTTGAACACCACAGCGCTGAACTTGCTCGGCTTGCCTTGATAGTTAGCCGCGACCCAATCATCGATATCCACTGTGTTGTAGTAGTCAACCTTTTCTTTAAACGGCCCGTCTAAGTTACAGTTGTCCGCTACAATAGTGACGTCAACAACCAGTACGCAACCGTCCATCTCGACCACCAGATCAGGCCTTTGCCTGCCAACCCTTGTAGGTATAACCGGCTCCCAGACCACAGATCTTGCCGTTGCTTCCGCTTTGGCAGTAATGAAGTCGAGAACTGAGTCGTGCCTTGCACACCGCATCAGGTGAGTCCTCATACAGCTTTGAGAGATATGTGCCAGCGTACCTTGAGCATTACACATAGCGTCACACATACTAGGTTCAGTTCGTCTACCCCGCGAGTTACGTTCTTGCGTAGGAAGTAGCTTCCCTCGTACCTTTAAGGACTGTATATAGTTGCCTCCACATAACAGCTGGAATCCATTGCCCACCCAGCTGTTGACATGAGGAATCTGTCGCTGCTGCCTGAGTCCTCGACCATCCACATATGTGTAGAGTTGGGTCGCCATAAGCATTCTCACGTGCTTCCCTGTGTCTAGGCACTTTCCAGCCACTTTTGGTACCACCTTCGCATTTCTGACCTTAGCACTCTTGAAACATGGACCGTCAACCACGTACTGCATCACGGGATCAGAGGAAGCTTCCGCCTTCTCCATCCTGCGATTCTTCATCACAGGTATCACGAAACGCAGTCGCGGAATCCCAAGTCCACCATCTGTTGCACTCGAATGAAAGTAAGCCGTAGGTGTATCCTTTGGAAATCGCAGCCATTTCCGAATGTACTGCCTAACCATACGGTCAAACTGCCCATGTGCTGATGCAGTAGTCTCACCGAGTACCAGTCCATGATATGTCATCGATAGCAAGTGGCAGTGCAAGATGTACAAGCGCTGCTGTGACTTCAGAGGCGCGCAGCTTAATCGGTCTAGTTTTTCCCTGAGGAAAATGGCGTACGCCTTCCTCACACCATTGGCTGTGGCCTGCAATCCCAGAGTGAGGTTCAGAAACTGGTCTTCTCTGTTTCTGATAAAAGTTGTCTGCTGGATATTATTCTGACATCACTTTTCAAAGATTGTTTTGTAGTCCTTGGTCCTGTTGTCACTTTGCTGATAATTTTATCTCTTAGTGAATGCGTGTTCCCTTCAGTCTTTGGTCACGCCTTGGTCAGACCGCTTCTTAAGAACCCTCTTTAGATCCCGATGACTTATCCAACTACCACCCCATATCCAGTCAGCTTACGCAAGTTTCACTCCACAAATACAGCCCTTCTTACTGCTCATAATGAAATTCTTAGGTCAATGAACAGGGGTGAGGTCACTGCTTTGGTGCTTCTTGATCTGTCTGCTGCCTTTGATACGGTGGATCACTTCATTCTACTGCACCGTCTGCATAATTGGTTTTGATTATCAGGTCCTGCTCTAAACTGGTTTGCAACTTATCTCCACCCCGCTCACATGCTGTTTGTGTCGATGGTAAATTTGCTCAGACATCCTCAGTTGATTGCGGTGTGCCTCAAGGTTCTGTCCTTGGTCCTCTCCTTTTTACACTGTACACTGCCCCTTTAGGTTCCCTTCTAAGTAAGTACTCTATGGGCCATCACTTTTATGCTGATGACACACAAATCTATCTATCCTTTAATAATCTTACATGTGCTTCCTCCATTCAGCTTATTACTAGTGTATTCTCAGATGTTCAGTCTTGGATGGCTGCTAACAAACAAGTTGCTGCTATATGAGTCCAAGATCAAATTTTTACTATTGGGTACATCCCAGCGGCTTAATCAATACGAATCCATCAATTCTTTAAGCCTGAGTGGGTCTCAAATTATGCGCACTGATTGTGCATGGCATTTATTCGCTTGTTTTGATTCAGTGATGTCATTTAATTTACCAAGTAAATTCAATTTGCGAATCCTGTTATTACTATATTCATCACATACGAAGTATTCGACAATATATCCCTGCTGAAACTCAAATTCTACTTGCTAACACATTTGTCTCTAGTTGCCCAGATTATGGTAATTCTCTCCTGTTTGGTATCACAAAAGCTAACTTACTGAAGCTGCAAAGAGTACAAAACTGCCTGGCCACGGTTGTTACCGGTTCTCATAAGTGGAATCACATAACTCCCATTCTTAGATCATTGCATTGGCTTCCTGTCGAGCAATGAATAAAATTTAAAATTGGTGTAATTACCTATAAGACATTTTCTTCTGGTCATCCAGAGTACCTACGTACATTGCTTGTCCCTTAGGGTCATCATTACTCGACTCGGTCTACTGATTTCTTGTGCCTTGCTATACCTCGTGCTAGGACAAGTCTTGGTATGCGGGCTTTCTATGTTGCCAGTCAGTGCTCGAAATGAAAAATTTCACGAAACAGAACCCAACACTAGTAAATATATTACACCATTCACGGGACAATTTCAAGGTTAAACGAAAAACATGAATTAGTCACTTAAATAAAATTAGGCTATGAATAATTCAGGCATTCGTTAGGCCTATTTGCGTTTGTCAATGTTGTACTGGCAGTCTGACACTCAACTCAAAGTTAATGAGCAGGTAAATTGAACATCATAAAATAAAATTTGTGCAAAAAAATAAAAATAAATTACCTTGTAAACAGGAACCGTTTATTTACTGATCGTGTGTTCTGTTTAGTTCATCATGCTCATGTAATAAATTTGCATCGTATAAATTATTAAGATTATTCCTACAGACCATAGTATTTTCCACATGAATTCATATATAGTGCCTTCTTTCTTCTCACACTAACATATCGTCGCCTTTACACAACCAAGACCGCACATAGGTTTCTGGGTTGAATTTCGAGAGTTGTAGACCAACGCAATTCATACTCATGATGGTACATTTTTAAGTCTGAATCTGATTATTTTCTCCTAAAATAAAGTCTTCATTAGGTCTACAATTTTAAAAATGAAAACACAAATGCACAACCATCTTTTTTGACTAGGCCTATATTTATTTTTAGACAAGACGTCGACAGGTGATAGAAATGACATGAAACGCAAATAAGCAACGAGCTGGAAAGAGTGGGGTTATAGGTCTACCGCTGTTTGCCACCTCGTATAATGGCCCTTTATTGACAATTTTTCAAGATTAGTATTGTAATTCATTGCAAAAGTGGACTTTACAATCGGAGTTTTTAATAATTTTCCCGTGGAACAAGCTGAACATCAGAATGGCCACGAAATGACATTTTCATTTACACACGATGATGAAAAGGAACAGCGTTCTGATGCATTTTGGCATATTTGACGAAACAGAACGGTAATACCGCAGCATTTTATGAACAGGAACAGCGTTCCAGTCCGTTCCGGTCCATTTTGAGCCCTGTTGCCAGTCCAAAGTTATAAAATTCATTACCTCATGCCGTTCGAGCCACTGAGTCTTTAGCTTCTTTTCGGTCGCAGCTTAAAATCTTTTTATTTACCCTTGCCTATCCTCCTTAGACTGCCTTCTGTCTCTTAGGACTGACCTTTTGGATTTGACCTGATTTCGAATTAGTTTTGGTGCGCCATCGGTTGATGCCCTGGGCATTATTATGGCGCTATAGCAGTCTATTAATCATAGTCATAGTCAATAGTAAGATAACTAGGGTCTATATGAGTTTGAATGTTTTAGAAAAAATATGATTGATTACATAGCAGCATATTTGTATCTGCAGCAATATACTACAGTATACTGGGCAAAACAAAAATATGTAATCAAAAATTGTATAGTAACAATAAATAATTTAGTATATTGGTCACCTGGAAAACATAACTTTAACAATTACTATTTGCCATACCAACACATTTGCTATTATTTATAAATTCGTTAATTCCAATGTTACTATTTTATTATATGAATTCCGTTATCCTTGCTACATTGTGCATAAAATAAAATTTATTTGCATTGGAGCTTCCTCTCCTTCCATAGCAATATTTCTATGACAGAATCGTCTATTTTATTGCATGAAAACGAATTTCTATGTACTTTGTGCAGTGGGTACATGATCCCATATTTCTCACATTTTACTGTTCATGCTAAGGGATAGGACCGTTCCTATACACGACTGCCTAGGGCACCAAATAACCTGAGGACGGCTCTGTAACTAAAAATAGGTCTTAAAGTATCAAGTGATATTTCTTTATCCCAGTCATACCATAGACGGTTACCATACCTTATCTGCAGCATGTAGTCTATGGCTATGGCATGTCCCTGAATGCTTGAACTTACTTACTTAGTTACGTAGTCCTTCCTGTGTAGGTCTACACATCGGGCAACGCACTTCCTCCATTCGTCTCTATCCAAAGCCAGTGTCTCAGCCTCCTCCCACGATATCTCCAAACATTTTAGGTCATCTCTTATGGTCTCTGACCAGTTTTTTCTCAGTCTTCCTCTCCTCCATCGCTCTCCTGCACACCAGGACAGCACCTGTTTAGCTCTTCTCTCCTCCTCCATGCTACAAACAAGCCCCATCCACCTCAGTCTTCTCCTTCTGATGTTGCTCTCGATGTCTTCTTGTTCCGTTTTCTCTCGTACGATCTTGTTGGTTATCTTGTCTCTCCATGTTATATGCAAGATTCTTCACAGCCATCTGTGATGAGCCGCCTCCAGTCTCTTCCTGTTTGCCACCATCATGGGCCACATCTCAGATCCATACAACAGTATACTCTCTACCACGGCATTGTACAGGCGCACCTTGGGTCCTTAAACTACATCCATTTTTCTTCCAGATGTTTGTGAGCCTCTCAAATGCAGTGTTTGCCTTTCCTATTCGTATCTTTATTTCTTTGTCACAGCTGCTATCCGACGATGTATGTTTTTGGCTTGAAGCCGACAAAATAATAAAAATATTTTGATGCAGACAACAATTCAAGCTGTGAAGTATGAAAAGGGGCACAATGCTCGAAAAAAGATGAAGGCAAAAAAATTTTTTTTGCTTTGCTCGTTTTTCCACAAACTCACTTTTTTGCTCTCACTTTGAAAATGCTGGTCCCCGTGTCGACAATTTCACCAGGCAAGTAAATCTCTGTACACTTTAAATCACAACAAATAGCTGATGACATATGGTTAATGGACAAAAGGTTCATGACCAAAATGTCATTATTCGCTCATTGTATTTGGTCAAATAGAAGTTGGATTGATGATAATAATACTCGCAGATCCAACTTCTGCTTCAGCAAGAACCAGAGCATAATGTTTGCATGGATGGTCATGGACAGTGTCCAGGCACTTATTTTCAAGGCTGGGTGCCATCCTACCACTTATTTAGCCAGCAGAGCCCAGACGCCATCCATGAGCGTCCATGCAACAGTGTAATCCTCCACGTGTGTTATTATCAACAGCATTTAATTATCTACTATTCCAAAAAAACATATTTTCATTAGGCCTACTCAATAACTGAAGTAGCCCATGTATATAATAGATGTGCATAATTGGTGTCATACATTCTAGTTACCTTTCCATCAAATTAATTTTCGTCTTATGCGCTTCCATCGTCTGTTACATTTGGTGATTAATTTTCAGATGTAAAAAGCAAACATTTGTTCAGCTCATTTGATGAAATTTTTGACTAGATGATCAGGCCTAGTAAGTTAGTAAGCTAATTAAGTTGCACTACATACCATAGCGCAGATAAAATTGAACTGAATTACTTCTATTTCAAGATGCGAAACGATGAAACGTGTAGCTAGATAGGCCATATATCTACTTCCATTGCTAGTGCATGATGTCAGATTGATCATCAACAAAACAAATTAGAAGACCAGTTGCCCCACAAAGATCAGGCCCAGGAAAAGATTAATAAATGGATTGGTGAAACATGTTCAAAGTTAAGAATATTGATAAAATGACTATATCAAACTCCAATCTGTTGGTACTATCATCAGTGTGAACACTTCAATCTATTATTATTTATCTGGTGCAACTTGGTGCAAATAAACATAAATCAATCGAGATGACCCGGTTTACGGCCGAAAACAAGCACAAAGGACATCCCACGATTCCCACCCTATATTTGGAGAATAGAAAGAATGTAGGAGATCACAATTCTAGAAATGTGTCAGGGACAGGGGTGGCGATCCTGGGGATCTAGGGATCAAGTCCCCCATCTTTTGCGAGCAGGTGTCATATATGTTTGTCCCCTCACATTTCATACCCGTCTCACTGGGTGTCCCCCACCTGTCAAACGAGATCGCCGCCTCTGGTCAGGAAATCAACTTAAGAGACTGTTTGGCAGAAATTCTTTCAACAACTCTCAGTGCTTTACTCTATCAGTCTATCTGTAGGTGCATTTTGTTTGATAAACTTTTTTTAGGTTCTATATAGACTGGATTCAATTTTTACTAAATATTGACTAAAGCAGTGGTTCTTAAAGTGGAGGTCTGCGGACCACTGGTGGTCCGCGAAGCTCGGTCGGTTGTCCGCGAAAATGTTTGGTAAAACAAATTATTTATACACTTCTTTAGCACTTCTTTAACATTAGTTTTATCATTAATTAAATTTTTTCCTAAATTTCACAAATTAAATTTAAGTTTAAATTATAAACTAAAACATGACATAAACTCATAAAGGCATAAGCATCCTCTGGCAGTGTGGCCTTGTGAACAGATAAATAAATGTATTGGTAATGTTTCATCTTTGTTAAATTTTAATTCCTATAGTCTTTGGAAGATGAGCGATAAATCAAGTTAGTAGATGACAAGTTGTAGCAGAAGATTCAATATTTTTAATTATTAAAGTAAATTCTGTAGGATTACAAGATTGTTAATTGTTGAATAATTAAAATTTGAATAAATAAATAAGAAAAACCATGAGTAAAAAGAAACAATCATTTATGGACAGCTTTAAGAACACAAATCAAAAATCTGTGGGAAAAAAGCAAGACCGTTCAGACAGTGAAATTGAAAAACCAAGCGATAATAATGGCCCTGCAATTACTGCGAGCAATACATGTAAGTCGAAAAAGCGTCAATTGAGATGAAAATATATATAATCCAGCATATTTAAAGTATGGATTTGTCATTAATTATGATTACTGCCACTGTTTATTTTTGAATTTTATGATAAACTCATTGGTTTGCTGTGCAATTTGTAAAATCAATAAATGTTTTATCATTAAAATTTTTATACCTGAAAAATTGAAAACTTTCATTAATTTTGTAATACTTGGCTGTTGATGTTGTTGTTGTTGTTACAATGGTACAGCCTATTAAATTTACGCTAGCAATAATCTTAATGCAAAGAACTTTTTAGTTTACATAATCGCAACATCAAAAATGATATTAACAATTTAGTCTTATTTCATTTCAACACCAAAATTATGAAATCAAACTGGGGAGGCTTAAAACGCTCCCAAGACTCCCTTATCATGGGGATTCGCGCCTTTGGCGCTCGTTTGTCCACTTAGACTTAACCAACGTGTTCTCACATTTGGTGTTAGGCCTAGTGGTCCGCAACAATTATTAAAAAGTCATTGCTTGTCCCTGGCATCAAAAAGTGTAAGAACCACTGGACTAGAGCACGTTCCTCTGCAAAGAGACACAACTCTCTGTAAATAGAGAAGGAAAATTCGCACATTTGGAAACTTTATTAGGCCTAACCCAACTTTAAAATGTTGCTGGCTCCACTGGCTCCTTGTCGATATTTCACAAAAGAAAGTAACTCTTGGCAAGCTTAAAATTCCAACAAATATGTCAACAACAAATAGTTGGCGACAAAATAATGATCAATGGACAAAAAGCTAATGAATGCCAACTAAATTTTATTGTTCTCACATTGTGTCTGGTCAAATAGGAATAGTTGGATTGATAAGAATAATGCCTGCATATCCAGCTTCTGCTACAGCAAGAACTATTTTTATCAATTCAACTTAGTCAAATATTCTTTTCAATAATCCTACTTTTATTTCAGCAGGCATTATACTCATCTAAATAGCATTTGTTTTGAAAGATATTTGTTCACCAATCCAACTTCTATTCCAGCATCATTAATATCAGCAATCCAACTGCTATTTTAACAAATAGGCTACAGTGGACCATAGCACACGAACCACTTGTCGTCGACTTATGTTAGTGATCTGCATTTGCAATCTTTAGTACTTAACTTTTTGACACTAGCGTCCAGGCACTTCTTTTTTACACTTTAAGCAATGGCAAGAACTATTTTGATCAATACAACTTCTTCTAAGCAAGAATTCTTTTCAATAATCCAACTTCTATTTCAGCAAGCATTATCTTCATCTATGTATCATTTACGGTATTTAGGAAGAATTTTGTTCACCAATCCAACTTCTATTCAAGCATCATTATTATCAGAGATGGTGATCTTGTTTGACAGGTGGGGGAGACACAGAATGAGAGGGGTAGGAAATGTGGGGGACACATGCATAACTTGTCCCTTTTCTGTAAAAGGTAAAGGACCTGTCTCCCGACCCTTGGATTGCCGCCCCTGATTATTATCATCCATCCAACTTCTATCTTATCGAATACAGTGAACAAATATCAACTTTATGGTCGCGAACTCATAGTGCGTGAACCATTTGTCATTAACTCAATGGTTATGTTATTAATCTGCCTTTACAATCATTAGTCCTTAACTTTTTGACACTAGCATCCAGGCACTTCTTTTTTTACACTTTAAGCACTGATCATATGCAGAAGATATGCAAAATGTGCTAGCATTTAGGACCCAAGGCGAGTTTAGGGGACTGTTCTTCTTCTTCGCAAGCTCAACAGAGATGTACTGTGTTTTATCTGTTAGATAAAGCACCCTTTGAGGACTTCTTATGGGAGCCATCAAATAATCAAGGATGCCAGATCTGCAAAGCTGTTAAAATGAAGTACATCTTAATCGCACATAAGATTGCGCAACTATATGGGATGTGATGGCATAGCGGAATGTTCAGTGCCTTGCAGCTGAATGGTCACACATACAAACCCACCTCAAGTCACTGTGTAGCGACCTTGGACACCCATGATTGTCTGTGAGGAAAGCAACGGGAAACCCACCTCATCCCCGGGTGGCATAAAGCCAATGGACCTACTTTCGAGCAAAGCACTCATCATCTTCATCAAGAGCAGATTTAAAGCACAGATACATTAGAATCTTACTCTGAGATCCTCTTTCCTTGGATGGGTCTGGATACAGAGATGGGTAAATGGCAGACCGTTCGGCACGAGCTGCATCACACGTCTGGTCTGGGTGCCAATTCTGCTTGCAATTGTAGCAGAAGAAGGTGCCACAACCAGGTCGAGCACACTCCAACTTTGGACAACTAGCATGGCCAGTTGCTATCACAGCATAACTAACAAGCAAATAAATTGTTTACAATCACCAGCACAATTCACAACAGCAATACAGGGTAATGTTACACACAATTCATTTGTGATTTGTCATTTCATTATTAATACACCTTTAGAAATATTAGACCTCTACAGCAAAAACAATATAGTCGAATGTGGAGGAACAGATGGGCAGAACTTATTAACAGGTTATAAGGCTTGGTAAAGTAGTCTTTAAGTTCAACAGATCAAAATTCAAGACAAACAACAATTGCAGCAGATAATGCTGAGCAACTAAAATTTCCAGCAAAAATTTGTGACCAGCCATTTAACAATTAAATAGTCCTGTCCCCTTCTTCAAGGTGGACCACTTCTGCATTGTCAACTCCTTTTTTCATTCACAAAGCCATGTCTGAACAAAAGTAAATTATATTATTGAGCCAATCTTGAAGGCTGTTGAAACATATACAAACAATAAAACAAATCTTTTTAGAGAATGTTAATTGCCTTCTAGATACTGACCAGTACTGCCGATTCTGTGATGTCACAAATGCAGTCCATTGGCTTTCTTAAAAAGAGTACTAATGTGTACACAAATCATAACTCCACATGTGACATCACAAATGCAGTCCATTTGCTTTCTTAAATACAGTACAAATGTGCCCATGAATTACAGCTGTACCGATATCACTTTTTACCGATTATGCCGTTACCAACTATTGCCGATTATTCATTTGCCGATACCCGATTATTTAGCCGATTATTTCTTTTGTGTTTCCCAAGATGTCTGGTTCCAAAAGATAGACCTACTGCTACTGCCTATTGTCATGATACAAGCAAAACACTTGCTCCATAGTTGTACATGTAGTTGGGGACTTATCCTAGGTAGGCAATACAGATCAGACACACTGCCCGCCGTCGAACTGTGCCCAGGGTAATTAAAGGCCAAGGAACGGCTGGCCTATTCAACAGAGAAGCGGAAGAATATACACCATAGAGGTGTTACTAATAGAGCTATACCGATCAATCGGCCAGCCAATTCATCGGCCGATTATAGAGATATCGGATATCGGCAAGATAATAAGCGCGGATACTAAAAATTATCTTTTTATTTCATAATATTACTTTCAGTTTATAAAAGCAAAATGACGACAGCAACATCACTGGGTCTGTGAAGGACGGCATTTCGTTTCGTTCCCATATCGTGTCATTGAGCCAATGGCTTCTTCAGTCATTGGTGAGACCACCCAGTGTGCTAGAATATAGACAGTGAGAACGTGTCTTGCCTAGGATTAGTCCTGCCTAGGATTAGTCCCAACTACATGTCAATATAGGTCTTGTGCAGAGTGAGTCATAGTGCCTGCTTATGGGCCAAGAAATGGCTGGCCAATTCAAGCCAAGGAACGGCTGACCAATTCAACAGAGAAACTGATGAATGTACATCGTGAAGGCATGCCTAATGAATACATGCTAGCTGCCAATCTCCCCAGAACATTTCAGTTGCCTGAGACTAGATGGGTGGCTGTGAATTGGCCAGCCGTTCCTTGGCCGTTAATAGCCCTGGGCACAGTTCCGACAGCGGGCGGTGTGTCTAATCTGTATTGCCTGCCTAGTTTGTCTAGGATTAGTCCCATAGGATTACCACATGCATACGTCTCCTATGTAGCAAGCGTTTGCTTGTATTACAACAATAGGCAGTAGCAGTAGGGCTATCTTTTGGAACCGGACATCTTGGGAAACACGATGAAAAAATCGGCAAAATAATCGGAAAAATAATCAGCTAAATAATTGGGTATCAGCAAATAAATAATCAGCAATAATCGGTATCGGCATAGTCGGCAAAAAGTGATATCGGTACAGCTTTTGTTACTAATGAATACCTGATAGCTGACATCTGATCGGACATAGCCCTGGGCCTTGACCGAGCATTTGAGAGATTTGAATATATAGAGCCTCCTGATTGTGAAGTTCATACATTGCCATATCATGAATGCATAGACCCAATACACCTTGCTCAAGCCTGCTAGGCACCTAAGAAAAGGAAATTGGATAACTGACTTGGCACTTGGCCACACAGAAAATGGGTACAAGGGCAGACGAGTTTGAGTTTACAGGTAGAAATGCATATTAATATATCATGTGACGTTCACATCGATATATATGTGTGTGTGTGTGCGTGAGAGAGAGAGCGCGCACGTGTAGTGCGTGTGTGTGTGCGCACGTGTAATCTGTGCAGCGCTAGCAGATGAAACTATATAACTATTTGCCCCCCCCTCACCCCGATGACGATGAACACAGATATGATGGCATATGAATGGGTGAAGCACTATACATATAATTATATTATAATGCAAGATTATCTCCCGGCCTGCTTGAGTCTATTCAGATAGACTGACCTAATTGCCCGTCTACTGCAGAACTACAACAACAAATAAGCTCTGCCACAGCCACCCATATGGTCTCAGGCAACTGAAATGTTTGGGGGAGATCTGATTGGCAGCTAGCGTGTATTCATTAGGCATGCCTCCATGATGTATATTGATCGATTTCCCTGTTAAATTGGCCAGCCGTTCTTTGGCCTTTATGCAGGTACTATTACTCACTCTGCACAACACCGATGTTGACACGTTCCAACAGTATATATTAGCACACTGGGTGGTCTCACCAATGGCTGAAGAAGCCATTGGCTCGACGACACGATATGGGAACGGAACGAAATGCTGTCCTTCACAGACCCAGTGATGTTGCTGTCCTCATTTTGCTCTAGAAGACTGAAAAAAATATTATAAAATAAAAAAATAATCAGCACCGATTATCTTGTCGATATCCGATACTGCCGATATCTCTATAATCGGCACAGCTCTAGCATAAATCATAAACTCCACATATGAACAGTTAACTTCATGTGATTTTTATATCCGTCTGTCAGTCTGTGTAAACTAGGAATGGAACTAATTTAACTGAACATAGAAATGAGATTGCTGACACTGTGATACTGTGGTCCAAACACTAGAGAATTACTTCAGTCCATTCGATATAGCAGCCATCGCTTGTGCAGAAACAGATGTCACATGACCACTATTTGCATTCGGTCAGACTGCCACCATTCAGCCGAATACCAATTAGTTATTTAGCCCACTATTCGCCTTTGAAGTGAATACGAAGCGAATATTCGGTACAGCCCTAATAATTACTTTATATGATAATGATAAGAAAATTTGCGTATAACAATCTGGACATCTGGCTTATTCAGGGGGCGCAGAGCATTGTGATGTCATATTTGAGAAGCGTATGACTTTTGTGACGTGTGACAAATTCGTCTTAAATTGTAACATCATTTATGGACGGCCCCTAACCATGCAAATGCTCAACTCAATACTGAGTATGCCAGAATATACGAATCTGCGATGTAAGTCAACTTCAGTTTGCATGTAAATCCGTAAACAAGGTAAACACTAAACTTTACTATAAATGCATGAATTTGTAATTTTGTAATTTTTCCTATGAAACTGGTAAAAAAAAGAAATGCAATTGTCATTTTGTAAATAAAGAAATTATGACTTTCATTTCAAAATTGGACAACCGATTTTTACTAATACTAGGACCCATTGTTTGTCGCAAGTCCGAGTAATTGTGAGTACTACAAAACTCGGCTCAGCTGAGCTTTGGTTCATCAATAGCAGACAAATAAATAGAAATAATATTAGTAATCAAGCCTACCCATAAACAAATTACCAAATCCATATGTTGAATTTCTGGATATCAAATTACAAAGCACAGATGCAAATTGGTGAAAATTGATAATAATGTTTGGCATCATACAGGCAAGTACTAACAATGCCGAATAGTTAAGCTGTGAATAAAATAAGTAATAAAGACTTCAATTTCGATTTCGCAGCACACTTCATCACTCATGACATGACACCCACGAACTGCAATGTCTGCCATTCAGACCCATTATTCTATGTCCAAAATTCCAGAAGTTGTTGTTTAAAATCTGGTAATTTGGTGTGTATAAAATATGGGAAATCCTGAATTTCCACATACTAGAATTGCAATTACTAAACACAACACACACCTATGGTTGCCTCAGGGCAAGCTTCAGGGACTGCTCTGCCCTTCTTCTTCACCAATGACAAATATCCATGATGTAGATTAGAGCTATACCGATTAATTGGCCGGCCGATTATAGAGATATCGGCGGTATCGGATATCGGTAATGATAATCGACCCCAATATTAAACAACAATTTTTCATTTTATATTATTTTCAGTCTTTAAGAGCAAAATGCCGACAGCAACATCATTGGGTCTGTGAGGGACAGCATTCCGTTCTCTTCCCATAGCATGGGGAATTCGTGCTTCTACTTCAAACCACCCAGTACGCATTGTTCTAGACTACTAGTAACGTGGGAAAGTGTCTACAGCTGTTGTGCAGTGAGTCATAGTGCCTGCCTAATTACCCTGGGCACAATCATGTCATTTCTGTAGCCGGTATTCTAGGCCAAATTGGTAGGTCATAAAAGTGGCCTGTCTGGGGATGGAATGGCATTATTGGCATGTTAGAAGAAGGCCTCCAGTTACATAGATATATCTTTCCTCTACTTTGTCACGCAAGGTCGACATCGGGCGGAGTGCCAAATCTGTATTGGCTGCCTGTATACATCTCCTATGGAGCAAGTGTTTGATTGTATCACAACAATAGGCAGTAGCAGTAGGTCCATCTTTTAGAACCGGACATCTTGGGAAACACAATGAAATAATTGGTAAAATAATCGACTAAAAATCGGGTATCGGCAAACAAATAATCGGCAATAATCGGTATCGGCATAATCTGCAAAAAGCGATATCGGTACAGCTCTAATGTAGATATAGTTAAACAGTGACTAAAACAACCTGAACTTTGGTTTTGAGCAACACCTCTGCATGCCTTAGTAAAATGTAATTTTCTGCTGGCTGGTAGTTTAGGCCGAAGTGCAGGTCGTAAAAGTGGCTTAGGCGTCCAGTTACATAGATATGCAAGGTCGACGGCGTGTGGTGTGCCTAATCTGTCTTGCCTGCCTACGATTAGTCCCCAACTACATGTATACGTCTCCTACGGAGCAAGTGTTTTGCTTGTAACACAACAATAGGCAGTAGCAGTATCTTTTAGAACCGGACATCTTGGGAAACACAATGAAATAATCGTAAAATAATCGGCTAGACAATCGGTATCGGTAATGAAATAATCGGTAACGGCATAATTGTCAAAAAGTGATATCAGTATAGCTCTAATTATTATTATTATTATTATTAAGAGATCAAAGAAGCCTGTACATGAATATCCACAGAGTTGGTTGGAAGGTTCTAGACAAATCGGAAATAGATTTGGGTCAAGACAGTTCTCAGCCAGGACAGAGTCTCCAAACATGCTGATAAGCTAGCCTGAAGAGCTAGAAAGAATAGTGCATCCCAAGTTGTTACAACAGGATCTACATTAAATTGCATAGCAATCACAGAAATCCATTCATTGGATATAACTGACTCCCAGATTAGCAATGTGAATCTCATATAGAGACATAGAGCACTGAGATTAGAATCCTGTACGCTGCTCGAGATGAATGCCACACAGCATCTTTTTAGTTATAACAGGTCTGTACTATTAGCTAACTGATCTTAATCCATACCTACCCACAGTCTGGGGCAGGGCACCATCTTGCATCTGGGTCCAAGACCAAAACATGTCGCACCATGAAATCTTCATATTTCTGCATCAGCACCTCATCTTCAAGTATCTGGCAGATGTCAGCAGGATGTAGCATATCTGGGCATTCCGGGCAGGCAATGCCCACTCTTCCCTCAGTTATCTCGATTTGGAGATATATCTTCAGGCAGGCAACACATGAACGATGATGGCAAGTAAGCAGGGAGAGGAAGCTTTCATTTGGCAGGAATTGCATACACAGAGGACATTCAACACATGTCTCTATAGTGGACGGATCAATGGTTTCTGCTTGAGAACTGACAGCATTAGAAATTTGGTCATTTGATCGAAAAGGATCCGGACATCTTGCACAAGTCTCTGGAGACTTTTTCTGCGAGATCCGTTTCTTTCTTTGTGGACTCGAGAAATGGTGTTGCTGGAGGTTACGAAAGGCACGACGAACAGAAAACCATGGATTCTGGTCAACTGATGATGATGGTGAAGAAGTGGAAGCCATTGCAACCAAACTGTCAATCACGGTTGACCTTTAAGAGAGACAAAGATATTACAACAATAGCCTAAAAATAATTGAGAGGTAAATGTGCATGAAGAAATCACAATTTATAGGTTTGAACACCAGCATCAAGTGTATACATCACATTTTTAGCTTGAATAATATCTTTGTTTCAAGTCATCTTGCCTATTACAGCTCAATCATTACTGAATCCTTACTTTAAAGTTAATTTGATGAAGCTTCAAAGAAATAAAAATACCTTATCACTAAAACTCTATAATACGTACAGTTGAACATATCCAATTCTAAAATTACTGTGCTGGCTGCTCATAGAAAAGCAACTAATTTAAAAAATGGCTAATTATTTAGAACACTAGGCTACATTTCCATCAACCATCAGTGCTGACTCCACCAGTTTTCTCTACATAAGACCTGCCTACGGTGTGCCTTATCTGAAACATCTATGGACTAGGACAGTCTCAGTAGACATGCATTTTTTGTTGCTAGTCTCTGGTGCTACCTTTTGCAAAAGTTCACAGTGCAAAATCTGCTCTGATTTACAGACCACAACTAAAACCTATCATTCCCTGGACTGCTTGCACCATAGACTATTTTTGGGTCTACTCGGAATCCCTTCTTGGTTTTTGACACGACTTATCCTGAAAAATACTAGCACAACGATATCTCGGCAGAAACCATTTGATGATGCCATTAGCATTATAACAGACGCGATTTTAAAGTTCTCTGATGAGATTATCAGATAAAAATGAAACTGCTCTAGTGCTTGGAAGACACTAGGTCATTATAACGTAAGAAATAAAATTCGGAAGCAGGTCAGAACACAAAATCGAAGCGACATCATGATACTTTAATATTTCAGTTCGTCAACAAATTGTAGGCCTAAAAACTCCATGAAATTGTTTAAACGCACATCTGGCCCACCCAAACAAGCCGTCTCCACTAATTTCACTTTCTGTCTGCTATACATCATCTTCCCAGAATTATCTGCCACAGACTTGCATGAAACTCAAATATTATATGTTACTAACTGGATTTGAGAATTTTGAAAACTTTAGAAAACTATTACGCTCATTCCGATCCAGTTCCTGGTATTTATAGATTAGCTTGACGAACGCCAGCCATTTGCACGGGTTTATGGGAAGTACGGGTATGTTAACTGAGTTGTATTCAAACAATCTCGTAGCCCAATTTCTTAATTGTTCGGCTACTATAAACTTAAATTCATATTGCCTATGTAAACATCGGTTTAGTCATATGTGTAATTTTAATAAAAATGTAGATTCTTATGATCTGTATGATATGAAAATGTTCTTTTCAATAAATAAATCTTTACAATTTTATTTGTTAAATCGAAACATTTCATGATGGATGTCGGGATTTAGGCTACTTGTTGTTATTGCCAAAGAAATTTTCGATTGTATGGCGCCATGAAACCTCTGAGGATTAGGTCGATAGATTCCAGTGACTGGCAAATGAGTAGATTCTGAACCGTAACATTGAATCAAGAGTTCCAATCGTTGTATGAAAGTGCCGGTCGGACATAAATTCCCTGGACAAACCCCCTTTTGCCGTAACTGGTATCTGTCACATATATTTATTAGATGAACTACAGCTCTGTAACTTAATTAGACACCCTGCCATAATAACTGACACTACTAACAAAGTCTGCACAACATGAGGCCTACAAGTGACGCTCAGTACGATTATTTGTCTTACGCTCTGCAGTCGGCATAGGCTGATCACTTATCTGACGCGTAATGGCGGCGCTGCATGGACGCAAAATACGTAATTGGGTCCCAAAAAAGATTTAAAAAATGACCAAAAATATTTCAACAAACTTTTTAACGAAGCAAAAGAAATTACAATAAATAATTTTACTAATTACCTAATAATTCGTAAATAGAACGAAAATTTCAACTTCGTCAGAACATAATTTCAACTTCGTCAGAACATACGTACTTAGTAGGCCTACTCAAGGTATATTGATGTTTCCAGACTCGAGCAGAATAGCTAATATAGGCTTATATTAACGGCTTTCCATAGCGGACGAGAATCCAACATTTCCTGTTTAAACACGTACTGTTTTCATTTTTGTTTTAAATTACAGCTGAAAATTGCAAATTTGTTTCTAAATTTTATTTTCAATTTCGTAAATCCGTTAGATGTAGTTGTGCTGATATTTTAAATTCACGTTGCAGAAGTTTAGTAGGGCCTACTGCAATTTACAGATATCAAAATTAGACGTAGACAATGTCCGACGAAAACGCTCCGCAATCACCAATAATATTTCAACAACAATTTCTAACGAAATAAAAGACATTGAAATTTAACCAAATAATATGTAAATAGAACGAAATTGTCAAATTCGTCAGAACATACTTACTTAGTACTTACGGTGTATTGATGTTTTCGAAACTCAGAATAGCTAGGCCTACATGTAATAATATATATATATATATATATATATAGCCTATATATAATAACGGCTTCCCATAGCGGACGATAATTGAACTTTACCTGTTTAAAACGTTCTGTCTTCGTTTTGCTTTTAAATTACAGCTTAAAATTGCATATCAAATTTTCAAGGCCAGCGCCGCCACTACTGAGGCGTCTAACGAAGCCGTGTCACAGATAGCGCATGTGCGTTCTGGATCAGAAATTAGCAAGGATGAAATTAATGCAACTAAATGTTTTGATCTAAATCTGCATTACCAATATCATGCCTGCTACCAATTGACTAAGCGCAAGGGGTCTATGAATTACGCACAGCTTCGGCCAGTAGGCCTACGGCCATCTTGTAGGCTGCTCGTGGGCTCCCATCAGCTACATTTTTTCGACGCTATGACCGTGGCCCATTATGAATATTCGTGATATTTGATCACGTTTTATTTAACATATTCGCTCTGATGGTGATAGACGTAATGCGTTTGCCCCAACTAGCTTTAACATAAAACTGTTCCGAGTTAAGAATGGCAACCGAAACATTTTATTTTAATGTTTGCCCGTCGTATTGTTCTGAAAATAAAGACACCTTCGCCAAGTTGTTTTGCAGGACTGTTAATGTCGCGATAAAGTAGCTATAGACCTATCGCAATACTTGCAAGGGGACAATTATTTTCATCACATCCAGCTTTATCTTAGATATGATTCTTTGAATCACATTTAGCCTCAACTTAAGCAAGCACGATCTTTTAATCATTCCAGCCTCCATATAAACATAATTCTTTGAATCACATCAAGCTTCCACTCTGGTATGATTCATTTAATCACATCCAGCTTCCATTTAGCCTAAACGTGAAAAATCCATTGTTAAATGCACAACGTGCACGACGTTAATTAATTAGGTAAACGTCAGAGTTGTGTGGTCTCGAGTCAGTGTCTCGGTCTCGAGACACTTTTTTAGTGTCTCGGTCTC
The DNA here is from genome assembly GCA_959347315.1 of Bimastos eiseni. Lineage (NCBI taxonomy): Eukaryota > Metazoa > Annelida > Clitellata > Crassiclitellata > Lumbricidae > Bimastos > Bimastos eiseni. The sequence goes on along the minus strand of OY365806.1, from coordinate 52,117,163 downwards.
GAGGTAGTGTCGCGAATTTTTATAGACTGTCTTGAAGTGAATGTCTTATTCTGTCTCGAACAAGCGGTCTCGATAAGTTTCGAGTGAACTGTCTTAAAATCTTGCGCGGCAATATAAAAGCTGTTCTTAGGAATTTGTATTATATACATTATAAGTTTCAAATTGAAATTACAAATAAACATTATTCCAGAAAACTGATACATTAGCATTTTACAGCATTTTATATAGGATGTCTCGTACTGTGTTGAACCAAGTGTATCGGTCTCAGTCTTGGTACCTCACAGTCTCGGTCTCGGCACCTTACTGTCTCGGTCTCGTCTTGAAGTCTTGCATACAACACTGGTAAACGTTATTTCTTTTCGGGAAAATATTTTTGAATTAATTAATTGTGCTAAAGCGAAGGATTAGGCCTACCCAGAAATCTTTGCTATATTTAAAACTCTCATATTATAAAAGCTAGCTACAATGAAAAATCTGCGTAGTTATAAATAACATGCATCCTTAGGTTATATGAATTGCAGTTAAATGAGATGTTTTGCATATCGTTATATTTATATAGCGTCGCTCACAGAATAACTATACTGAGGCACTTTCAGCACAGAAACCCCGAGGGGAAATAAACGGCGTTGAAAGGGTGTAATTATTCGTTTGTCATTCGTTCATTCAGTAAAAGCAGACAACGCTGCACAATAAAATTATTTTAAAGCAGAAAACTATTGTATAAAGCTGAAAAGCTTTGTAGGAATTGGTAAATAACATTCCTATGTATTACTATTTACCCAAAGACCAAGATACGCGAATGAAGGCAATTATAGATCACATGAGATCTTCTTAATTTATGAATAGTCATAACGGGCCACGGTCATAGTGTCGAAAAAATGTAGCCACGCATAAAATCTATAGAAGGTATTGTTACGTCAAGAAAAAAAGCAAGGGCTGTAAGTCTGTCATCTCAGAAATAAGAAGATCTTAAGCTATATTAACAAAATATATTATTATGCATATTTGTAGCATGGTTGGACTGCTCAGCTGCTACTGATCGAGCAGACCCGGCGTGGGTGGCCTGAACCTGTTCTATAGGGCACTGCAACGGCGTGACAGAATTCGTAAAAATGTGAAAACTATTGAATATTGCTAGAGCTTGCAATTCCGGACCATAGTAAATTTTCCGGAATTTCGTGATTTTTTCGGTCAAATTCCGGAAATTTTCCGGAATTCTCATTGTGAATGTATTTACCGATTCATTACTGTCAATTTCCAAAAAATTTCAACTAATTAAAATAGGCCTACTAATTTTATGTCTTTTAAACTGTGGCGATATCACCTTGCGGTCGTGTGTTGCCCTCCCTTCCAGGGTGCCTCAAAGTGTTTGCGGGTCCGTGGGCTTTGGGTGCCATTGTATATACATTGTATCTACAATGTATCTACAATGTATCTACAATGTATCTACAATGTATCTATGAATATTTATTAGCCTGATTATATCTAGCCTGTATACTCATTGTATGTACATTGTAACTACATTGTATCTACGAATATTCATGAGCCCTATTATAGCTAGCCTGTTTATACATTGTATATGCATTGTATCGACAATGTCTAGACAGTGTCTAGACATTGTATCGACGATATAGTATAAATAGACGGACTGTTAGGCAGTCAGAAAAGAGCGAAGTACAAAGACCACTTCCTCGGGAAGTGGCAAGCGGAATGGACCACCTCCGACACTGGCTCGCACTACCGAGCCCTGGAGCCAAACGTCAGGATGGCCAAACAGTATAACGATCCCAACCGGAGTAAGGAAGTCATCATAACCAGACTCCGGTTGGGCCACTGCATACTAAACCCACAGATGAAGCTGTGGGGCCGCCACCCGACCGGGAACTGCGACGAGTGCGGTGACGTCCAGGAAACCGTGCGCCACTTCCTGCTGGAGTGCCCGGCCCAGCTGGGCCTCCAGGACGAACTCATCCGGATGTGCGCACGGAAAAACTGGCCGTACGAACTGAGCACCGCGCTCGGTCAAACCAGCTGCTTGGACACCATCTACAAGTGGCTGGCAGTTTCTGGTCGGAAGATCTAGGACTACTGTATATAGACAATGAACACTACCATACAATAATTTTATTACTTATAAAACATTATTGCATATGAAACATTAAAACTAGAAGAGAGACACACATAAAGACACTTATCGACAATGGAAATATGTACTCTGTATAACTGTTCGTGTTTGACGCATATCATCATCGTTATGGATGCGTCGTTAAATAAACTTATATCAACAAAGCAGTCACAAAAGAATCGAACATTCGAAGAGAGAGTAAGGAGAGAAGAGAGAGGGTAGTCTAGGACATTCGGTTCGAGTGCAGTCGTTTCGACAGTCGAGTACTGTTTGAGTTGCAGTCAGTTAATCAGCTTTGTGTTGCATTCGGCGATAATTCTGTTGATCTTATGAATAAATACGAAGTTCGTAGAACGCTTTTCAGTCATTGAAATTAACATTGATATTTGCCCTCAACATTGCGCCAAAAAGCCATACTTACTCACCGGACTATCAAACTCGGGAAATCTGCTGAACCACCTCCTGGGGTACGGGAAGCTTAGGGGAGGTGAACTCGCAACAGTTTGATACATGAGAAGAAGGGTGGAATCGGAGCCGCTACAAATTGACCCCAGAAACGGGGTGGAAACGAGTCCGCCACAAATTGGCACCTGAGAAGTGGGGTAAGAGACATTATCGATGGAAGACGACGGAGCAATCGTTTGCACGCTGCTGGAAGCCTCTGAGGTTCTGAGCCCCCAATGAACAGTTCGACGCCAGCCGCGCCGGGAAGAAAGTGACGCCTGCGATGTAGGCATAGGGCCGATATTGTACCAACGGACGGTGAAGAACGAGTGATTGTGTATGGGAGCAGACTGCTGTCTTTGGCCGAATGAATTACCGTGTAACACGAAGGGAACTATTAGCAATAGTATACTTCTGCAATATTTACCGACAGTGTTTGCTGGGGCGGCCGTTCGTACTGAGAACGGACCCCGCCGCTCCAGCGTACGCCGGAGCCGATTGACCAACCGGTGGTTGGAAAGGCTGGCTGAGTACGAGTTCCAAATGGTCCATCGGACGGGGAGGAAACACGGGAACGCCGATGCAATGTCACGGCGGCCTTGCCGACAGTGCGGGTCTGAAGATTGGATCATGACAGCAGCAGTCGTGAAGGCGTCTGACGAGGTACAACCGGGCCCGGAAGTCTACGCTATAGAGCGATTAGCAAATGGGTAACGAGAGGACCCTGATCTTAGTATGGTAAGATCATGAGTTGAAGAGGAAGCACAGCCCCCAGATTTTATAGCCATCTTGCGAGAGAGCGAGGCTGTGAAGGTGCTCTGGCACCAAAAGGACCGCCTCTATTTGCGAAACGGGGTCCTCTATAGAGAGACGCCCGACGACGTAGAGCAGGTGTTAGTGCCCAAGAAGTTCAGGGATGAATACCTGGGGTTTGCCCATACAGGGTTGACCGGGGGTCACTTGGGTGCACGCAGTACGCGCTGGCAGGTTAGGCGACGTGGCTACTGGGTTGGGTGGTACCGGGGCGCTTTTGCCGTCAATGCGCTCCAAACAATAGATACCACCGTGGGCGTTCGCCCAAACAGGGAACACTGGGAGAGGTTGAGTATCGACATCACTGGTCCTCACCCTCGGAGTTGTAGGGGCATACCTACATCCTGACTGTAATCGACAACTTTATGAAGTTTGTCGAGGCTGTGGCCCATGACCAACCAGGAGGCTATCGCTGTCGCCCGGGCTATGGTCGTTAATGCAATTGTCCGGTACGGGGTTCCGCTGCAGATACTCACGGACCAGGGGACCAAATTTGAGAGTAATTTATTTCAAGAGTTGTGCAGAATACTGGGGATTGACAAAGTCCGGACCTCCAGGTATCACCCTAGTTGGAATGCGCTAGTCGAGCGGTTCCATCGAACGCTCAATACCATGCTGGGGAAGGTCATTAGCAGCTTTCAGAGGAATTGGGACGACAATCTGCCTCTTGTCCTGGCCGCCTACAGGGCGTCGCCGCACGAGGTGACTGGTTTTACCCCGAACTATCTGATGTTCGGATGGGACGCCAGGACACCGATAGACCTGGTGTATGGGAGACCGCCAGAGGTGGAGCACGACTACTCCACGTACCCGATGTACGTCCGCGACTTCGCAGAACGAATGGAAGCTGCTTACTGTCTGGTACATGAGCAGTTGAAGGTCGCTGCTGAGCGACAAACACGATCGTATGATCTGCGCGTCCGTCCAGCGGACTTTGCACCAGGAGACCGCTTGTGGTATTTTTCTCCACGTCGTTAACATGCCATATATATATATATATATATATATCATAAATATTTAAATTAAATAAAGTTCTGCATCTTTTGTTCCATGAATTGTGATAATAATAATGGTAATAACTGTTATTTAAACCCATAATTTCACTTCCGAAATTCTGGAATTGGTACTTAAAAATTCCGGAATTTCGGTTTCTATAAAAGACCGGATGGTAATCTCTAGATATTGCAGAGGTGATGTTGATATTCGGTATTGATTGGTCCTATCGCTAATCTACAACTTCTTACATTGCTCCTAGCCCAAATATCTCTGTGGACTTCTCACCATCCAGCCAATCCACTCTAGGCCTACCTAGGCTACCTGATCATCCTCCTGTCTCAGTCTTGGGCCTATTCATATATTACGTACGCAAACTCGGATTTTCGGACCCCCCATGATGCACCGCCGCATACATTTTGTGAACCTCCTACCCCATGCGTACGTACATCTGAGCTCGAATTACCCATACGAGGATCAAATAGCTAAAGACATCTATAAAACATTGATTTTATCATAGGCTATGCATTTTAGGCATCATATTTCACAGCTTAGATTTGTTAACTGTTATGAAGAAATAAAATACTAACAACACTTACATTTTCAAAAGTTTTAATACTACCTAAATGCCATTCGGATGACTGTAGGATAATCGGGTCCAGGGCATCTCCCCCCGGACATTCCCCCCGGACATCTCCCCCCCCCCCGACAAGTCCTTAGGAAAATTCCCCCCGTAGGACAATTCCTCCCGGATTTTTCCCCTCTGTGACCCAGCTTAACTATTTAAGTAGTGCAATAGAATTTATAAAGAAAAACGAATGAATATTCATTATAATTTAAAATATCTTTTAATCGAAAAGTAAACAAAGCATGAAATTTATACAGCCAAACGGGGAGAAATGTCCGGGGGAAATGTTATACAGCTAAATTTGCGTACGTACATAATTTTTGAGACCCTCCGGCCTGCCATAAACACCCGTACGCAAAATTGCCAAAATTCGAAACCCCTACATAATAACTGCATACGTAATGTGCGGATGGCCCCTTTCTCAACGCCAACCGAACCATATCCAGCACATCTTTGAAACGATCAGCCCTCTGCACTTTTTAGTTCTTCCACCATCGTTGCCAATTAATCAACCTTCTGACCCCTACAGTAGATGCTTAATGCCATTTATAGACTGCGCCTCCCCAGACAGCAATAACCGTTGGGCCTGAAGCGGCTTACTATGGGAGAATTGTGACATACTGTGGGGGTTGGCGAAGTGTAGGCTTGGACTGGGCCGCCGGGATACCGGGAGATTCCCGGTGGGCCGGCCACTGCCAGAAAAAAGTCATTATATTTTTAATTACATTTTAATTTACCGTTGATTATAGGCTAGCGTATCTGACGGCAGCCGCACAGAAATCGTTTAATAAACTTGATTTCGCGCCGCCCTCATTGAGCGGCGCATTAGTGCTCAAAAAACGTAGTCACACGTTCAATCTACTGAACTATAAATAGCCTAGAACTTGGTGAGCCTATCGGCCTTCCGTCTATTTATAGTTCAGTTGTTCAATTGTAATGGAATTGTTTTCAATTACCGTCGGAGGGCGGAAGTTTTTATCTAATTGTTAAAGGGAAGGGCGCTCCGAACGTGCCCCGATGGCAATTGAAAACAAGCTCATTGTATATTTTACTTTTGGTCGGTTATTCACTCTTTTAAATTCTGTTTCCGTTTTGACTTTTGAGGAGTTGGTGGCAGCGTATCAACATTTAGTCTACTTTTAAGTAATAATAGAATGATTTTGACGTGTTTAAACAAATTTGGTTTTAATTTTTAATTTTTTAAATTTTATTTCTGGTATACGTACTCTACCCCAAAGAAAAATGAATAAACGAAAAGGAGGTGCTGAGAAAGAACGAATAAGAAATAAAACAAGTTTCAAGAACCATGCCCATAAATATCAAAAGTTAACGAACATGTTTGCAACATCTTCCAGTACCAACTCAACTGTTAATATCAGTACGGCTGATATAGCAACAGCAGAAATAATTACGGATCCTCATTCAATTTGCGATGCCGCTGATGCGGTATTATTATTACCACCCAATGAGGCACATGATTCTAAAATTAAAGCGGCAGATAGTTATGAATCTTTTGATGCCAATGGTGTCAATGCAAGCCCAACTGCTTACCCCAACTCTGACGTTCAATATAATTTGAACATTAGTCAGTGGGAGCCAAGTGAAGAAACTCAAAACAATTATAATTATTTTTTTAAACCACCAGCAGATTGTTTGAGAACTTTTTTTAAATTTCATCCGAAACAACAAAATTTTGATCTCAACGTTAAACTCAATTACCATAACGTTTATTTCAGAAAAAATAAGCCTCGTCAATGGCTGACCTACGACAACAACACACAAAAATTGTTTTGTTCATTTTGTCTGGCATTTAGCAAAGCCTCAGATCAATCAACATTCATTAGTGGATATAACATTACAAATTCCAAGCATATCTATCAAAGAATATCAGAACATGAAAGCAGTGCACTACATGCAGCCTGCACAGAGTCATATGTTTTAAAAATCAATTCCAAAGATATTTTAAGCAGTTATACGCGTCGAAATGCTGAAGAGATTAAAAAGAATCGTTTAATTTTAGAAAGAATCATAGAAACTTTAAAAGTTATTGTAAGCGTGGACTTAGCTACAGGGGTGCAGAAGAGTCTGGGTACACATTGCTCTATGACAGTATGGATCATGGGAATTATTTGGAGATTCTTTTGCTTGTTAGCAAATTTGATCCGTTGTTGGACGCACATTTCGAGGAAGTGGTTCGAAAAAGCAAATCCCGGCATTTACCCCTCTATTTGCAGAAATTAAAAGGCACTTACAACTTACAGACGTGTTTTTTAAATATTTCTTTTTATCAATATTTTAGTTGGTAAGTTTAAAATTTCTTTTTTATATATAAAATAATAATAAATACCAAATATATATATATAAATTTAAAATTAAATTTAAAAATCGTACACAAATTAAATAATTAGAAAAATCCATATGAAACGAATAATGAAGTGGGCCGCCATGACCAAATTTCCCGGGCCGCTTTTTCAAGCCAGTCCGACCCTGGCGAAGTGTGGTCCTTCCTCTACTTGGCCACAATCTCAGTGACAGTCGCGCAAATCCGTTCCTTGGTCTTGCCCCCAGCGGGCCAACCCTGCCCCTAGCGAGATGGAGGTCCCACAGTGACCCTCGTTTGGAGCACACTAACGAACTAAACTGGGGCGCGTTCGTGTCAACCACAGTTCGGATGGGAGGTTTGGACGAGTAATTAGGTGCAGCCGTAGATTGAAACGGGAAGCAAGTGAGGACGGCTGCATGAGGGGGGAGTGAAGGTTGCCCGCAGCGCTGTTTGGCCGGACTTCAACAATGGAGTCTCAATATATAGGCCAAAGGGTGTTGTTAGAAATGCGTTACTACTTGGCGCCAAATGCGACTATACGATGGTTTTCGCGCAAGTAGGAAAGTAGGTCCCATATTAATAATTCACCGAACATTGGTAACATAAAATATAAAATGAATAATGAGAAATACTAAATAACTCGTGGTCTTTTAGAAAAAACACACACAACATCTGACAAAATTATTGACACATGATTTCGCAGTTTTCATATGTGAAAGGCATTATTTTGTGATGGTGTCAAAAACTTACTTGCTTGACGTACCTACTTACTTACTTATTTACTTACTTACTTACTTATTTACTTATTTATTTACTTACTTATTTACGTACTTACTTACTTACTTACGTACTTACTTACGTACTCACGCACGTAAGTAAGTAAGCCCGTAAGTAACTTACGTACTTACTTAGTACTTACGCATGTACTTACGTGAGTAAGTAAGTTATTCATTAACTCACTCACTAATTTACTCACTCACTAATTTATTCACTTACTTACTTATTTACTTACTAATTTACTTTCATACGTAGGTAAGTAAGTAAGTAAGCAAGTAAGTAAGTTACTTACGTACTTACGTAAGCAAGTGAGTAAGTAAGTTACTTACGTACTTACTTACTTACTATTTCGCTACTATACCTAATATGCTCAATCTCGTAAGCGTAATGGGCCAACGCTTGAAATGTAATCATAATATTGCCTCGTAAAAAGTAAGTAAGTAGACATTCACTTTATTGAACCGCTTGCAAGCGCACTACGGGACTATCGTACATTTACAATCAAAGATTGTACAATCACAAAAGCAATCACAATAAGTAATTAAAAGCGGACGTGTTCGGAGCTGTGAGAACGCATTGAGAAAGTACCCAATGGGAATAGTCATTTGTATAGCATTCGGGTATAATAAACCACTTCGGATTAAAGGACTAGCGAACTCTATATGGAGACCAAACCAAGGCTATCCTGATAATGTCATTCAAAAAGATGATAAGGGTGTCTGACATGTGAGCCAAAAATTATTTTTCTATTGACATTCTTCGTTCAATTATTTTTATTTTTGTGTGAAAAAAATACTGAACGTTGGCTTGCGATATGTATAAAACACGTTCACGTGCGTACTAACTTACTTCCGCTAACTCACTTCAAGAAGTGTATATTGGTCCTTGGCTGCCTTCTAGAAGGTAAAATTAGATCAAGTTTGTTGACCGCAGATGATGCCCGCGAAACATCGACATTTCAATGGCCGTATAATTATTCGTATTTATTTGAACAGCCGTAGGTTCTTTTTATATTTTATTTATCTCTTATCATCCATGTTTGGCATTCGTCGCAAAACTTTGTTCAGTGAGTTTATTGCAGTCTACTCAGTTTATTGTTTAGCGGTAATAGCGAACAATACATTCAAGGTAAACAATATGGCTGCCCCGAATGCTCCACAACTAGATCGTTGAAAAATAAAACGCTGCTAAAACGATATTCCAACCAGTGTGGACGCAGATGCACTCTAGTGAGGCTTACTACAAGCCTTGAGGCCAACAATAATACCATTAACTGCGAGAAATGCAAACGACTGAACGTCAAGTCTTTAACCAGATTTTTTTTATTGACAACAAAGACAACTTTAAGTAAGTGAAGTACCTAGTGCGCACCAATACATTGTATCTCGAGATCATTTGAGAGGAAAACTTTTTCGTCTAGCCTACTTTCCGCTTCTCAATAAAATAGCGCGTCACATTTGTGCTTTCGGCCAATTTATATTTTAAGTTAAGTTTCAAGACTTTGATAAGTGTCTAATTCCTTAATTGATACGATTGCCTGTGCTTTGCAATAAGTTGTGTTTTTATTTCAAGAGGCAAGGACAATTCTGGTTTCAGCAGAAGAGATGGATAGATGAATATTCGCTGTCATCAGAAATGGTGCGTATTTTAGCCTTTATATCCTGCCAGGGTACCTTTTTATGGCCATTAAGGCGGAAATTTGGTTCAATAAGCGGTTGCTGAGCATAATTGGGATGATTAAAAATTTTTGGCTCCAATGTATTGTAATAAAATGTAATGTAACATTTTATTGCCCTTCATGATGTGCTGAGAATGTCCTCCACATTTGCCAGGTGCTGCTATTAGTTGTCAGAAGAATACTCTGTGCAAATCACAGATTTGAGTAAGTCATAAAGTTCATTCACATATAACCTTTGCCAGTTGGCTGAAGCCTTCCTTCAGTTTACTTTTCCACTACTGTTTGTGACCTTGTGATGATTGATCAAGAGCTCAGTCTTTTGCAGCACGTAAACTCGGTTAGGCAACGCTGTTATTATCAGCTTCATCAGTTGCATGTTGTTCTGCTTTCCCTCTCCTGTGATGCTGCTGTAATCCTTGTTCGTGCCTTTGTCACCAGTATCAGGGGCGGCAACAAAATTCGTGAGTCCTAGTTCCTCTCAGTAGGCTCTGGGACAGTTTGGACGATAATCTAGAAGAAAGTCTTGTGGACGAAAGGAGGTAGTGGTGATGCACAGCGAGTAGGAATCAATGCACTGCAAAGTGTCACAGATGTGAATGATGGGGAGAGAGGTCTTTTGTAGTTACTTTCATCAGTCAGATGTCATATTCTGATCTGCCATGAGATGTTTAGACTCTGTTGCAGTCACCCTGGACTTAATCCGGTTAAAACTATCGGTTCTGGTGAATGGTTTCATGTTGGTGTTGCATGTGACCTGGAATTGGTGCTTACCAATATGGACTTGAGTTTAATTCATGTAGTCTATTTACAGAATAACATTGATGGTTTGCCATTATTCAGATTCTCAAATTGTTAGTTTTGGTCAATTTTATGTGTAAAGCAATCACCATTGAAGACCCATTTGTTGTCTTATTTTGTAGCAATTCTAAATCCAATGTTTGTTGCTTGATTGACTCTGTGATGAGGTCAGAGGCTTAGCGGGCAATATTGTTGATGTGTGTGCACTGTGTGGGACCAAGATTGATGTTTTTTGTGCTTAATTTCTTTTGGATATAAGTATGAACTCATCGTGGACAGAATTTGCCTGGTGATCAGACCCGTCGAGAGCAAAGTGGGAGCCCGGTACAATTTATAGTTTTAAGTAGGAATGAAAGTCTAATTGACGGTATACTGCAAGGCACAGTACTGGAAAATAGTGCAATATTCCAAGCACTAAACTTACATCATATATGATACATCACTCACTTTTCAAAGTTTTATCGATTCATCACTATCAGTCGGCCTGCCTTGGCCGAATAATAATGAAAATAAAAAGTTTTATATTTTTGTGTAATTTCTTATTTTAAGGAAAAAAGCTAACTGAAAAAATGAAAGCCTACAAACATCCAAGAACTGTTGAGACAGTTGTACTTGTGAAGTCTGCAAGGGATGAGTTCAGAGATGGGATATTTTATCCGATTATTGATTCTGTAGTAACTGGACTTAAAAAACATTTTGTTCCAGTGTCAAGTCTTTGCAACAAATTTGAATTTTTGTGGAAGTTTCTCCAAGAAGATTATGACTAAAGGGTAATTTGTGAAAACTTTTATGAAAGTTACTCTGCCGACACCTGTAAAGATTTAATAGACGAGGTTGACTCATTAAAAGGACTTTATCTAGAAAATATTGGCTCAAAAATTATTCAGCCTTTTCAGTTGTTGAATAAACTGCATGAAATTTGTTATGCAGAATCTCTCCCCAATTTAATTGTTGCCATGAGGATTTTTTTGTCTTCCAGCTTCCGGTGCAATTGCAAGTGCAGAGAGAACATTCAGTGTATTAAAACGAGTCAAAACTATCAGAGGGCAACAATGTGTCAAAACAGGGTCAATAGATTGGCAACATTGGCCATTGAAGAGGAGTTTGCCAAAACTTTAAATTTTGATTCAGTTTTTGATTCTTTTGCAAGCAAAAGACCAGAAAGGCTCGCTTATGAATTAATTGAGAATATTAAAGTAGAAATCTGGTTAATATAACCAAATGTGATTTGTTAATAATTACAGAAAATGTTTACAAATAATCAGAGTGTGGGGCCCCTTATTTATTTAGTTCGGGGTAGGGGCCCCTTATTTATTTAGTTCGGGGTGGGGGCCCGGGTCAATTGTCCTCCCCTCTCCTCCTCTAAGTGAGCCTGCTGGTGATTCTATTAGTTCTTGTGCTAAGTTGAAAGTTTCCTTTACAATTTACTTCTTGTGCATTTTTCTTCAAAAATTTTGTGCTTTTGCACATTATTTGGATGCAGACTGCTATTTCTAAATGGTGGATAATGACAGACACAATGGTTTCCAACTGGACAGTGTCGAGTACTAAACTTGTATGAGTCACGTCACCTTCTACAGGGAATTATGAAATTCAAATGATGAGCCGTCTTTAGAGTCCTTGGCTACTTTGATTGACCTGAGCAGACATAATGGCTAGTGATGCACCGAGTTTGAATTTCTTGCGGAGTACTGAGCTTTATGAGTCAAATTTTGCCAAGTCCGAGTGTAGAATATTTTTGAAAAGTTCCTTTGATTTTTAATTTTGCAGTTTACAGTACTTCTATGAATTTTTTAATTTTGCTTTGGTTGACACTAGGAAGAAATAACTATTAAGTACTAATAGTAGCAGAATTTGTTGCTTTTGTTAGGTCGATTTGTCAGTTTGTAAATGGAAATAGTTTGTAAATAGAAATAGACGATCGACCTATCTAGACACAAAATAGTTTTTGTGTCTTTAGTTAGGTTGATCGTCATTTTGTAAATTATAAATCAAATTTTTTTCCCAAAAAAATTTGGAGCGATTAAAACTCAGACCCAATATTTGTCAAAGTTTATGCTGACTGCTCTGAAACTAGAGCAGAGTTCCGAGTAGAGTTTCAGTTCCTCCCTGATACGCTCATAATGGCTTGAGAGATGCCTGAGTGCTATGGCTGTAACGATCCTCAAGGGGATGCCAGCAGTTGAGCTTCATTTAGCTGTTGCCTTGCTTTATCTCATGGAAACTGAACATAGTGTGGTGTTGTGTTGTCTGTATATCCTGTATGTTACTTGTTGATTGGAATGAATATACACGCTAGAGCTCGCCAGTTATCTAAGCATTGTTTTATAAAGATGAACTTGCTTAGACTTGTATGCAGAAATGAACTCTGGTTTGCATATGTTAATGCTTTTTAAATCTAGGTACTATCATTCATTCATATTTACATACATATCTACGAGCATGAACTTTTTTCTGTGTTATGCTCTACACAAGCTTTTTGGTGACATCAGACATGCATTTGACCGAGACCACTTCCGGTGTCATGAAAGCAATGTTAACGAATCGTCTGGCCTTGCAGTTAACCTGGATTGGAAGCCATGACAAGCAGAGTTTCTTGGACTTGAAACTGTTTGCTCTTGTTTGGGGTAAGCATTTTATATGTCAATATGTTTCAGTCATTTATGAGTACAAAATTGTTGCCTTGTCTTCTTGCTCAACAAAGAATATGTCTCAATTTGGGGCTCAAGGTGTAGGAAATTGAATTGTAGCCATTCACAGCATTCAAAGTCGGTCCTTTTACCTTGTGCAGTTTTATCACCTTTTAACAAGGTCATCAACTTACCTTTGTCTGTTCATTGCTCTCATTCGCCTACCATTTTGTTATTTTCAACTTGTTTTTCTACTTGAGACTGTCTCAGTCCCAGTTGCATTCTGAATATTAACCTGATTGCGGCTAAGTTTTTGTGTACCATCAGTTGTTTCTTGTTGTGGATTTGACACCAGCACTTTACCAGTTAATAATAATAATAGTAAATGAGTCACTAAGGCTATGTTCAGGGTGCATACAGCTGTGTTACTTTTTGCATGTTAATGGTTTGTATGATATATAAACTGGTTCCAAACGTCTTCATTCCAAAGTTAGCAACTGCACACACAGTCATACGACAGAACATAGGTGGCACTGTGCAATTGTGAATAAGGAACTTACTGAAGGTTGTTACATAGTGAATGTGAATAGAGACAGAATGCTCGATGGTTGACATGCTGAACTGTTAACCCTGATGCTGGCTATTTAAATGCTCGCTGAGGTATGCATATGTCTGTACCACAAGCACTCTGCAATCTAAGTACAATGACATACCTTGCAATTTAAATTCTGAGCAATGCTGGGATCAAGATAAGTTGGTTAGGACTGATCATTCACTCTCCTGCACACTAATGGGGTTAAAACTCGAATTCCATGACTTCTTTACTGGTTGTCAAAGTCTGATCTTCTATATTCATATTATAATGTTCTATTTTCTTTTCTTTGTTTCGCTTCCAGTTTGTTGACAAAATGCACGCGCATATGTTTAATTTCAAGGCTTTAGTGACCATCTCCTTTGGTGAGAAATTGATTTAGGCATCAAAGGTCCTTTGTGCGTGGATGTCAATTAAATACCTGTGGCTCAACTGGTCTGGGTTGCTAATAATTTTGATCTCCAAAAGATAACCGTGCCATTTCATTTTCCAAATGCCTCGCCTCTTCGGTGCTTGATTTGAGCATTACACACACCAAGTATTAATCTTCTCTGAGCCAGTGAGGACAGCATGTTGAATCTGCATTTACTGCATTTATCATCTGTGCCAGATCCATAATATATGCCAGTTGCTGTCTGCTAAAGCTGCTTCTATTTTAATGCATGTTTTCATCTAGAATATGGCAGTGCCATTTATGCAGGCTCTCAGGTTAATCAACTTTATTCTTTATTAAATTAGGTTGATTGATGGGATACTGAAGAATGGTCATGTATCTTAATACTTGTGGGACTGGCGGCTTTGGTTACCTCTGCAATGCTGCATTAAGATACATATATGCATATATGTAGCTGCCTGGCCAAGCTGTGTTTTCAAGTACAACCATTACCCGCTCGTGAGTCATAAATGTCTTTTTTCCTATGGGATGTTAATTGTGCATTTTGTGTGACCAATTTTAATTTATGTGCTTTTGTTATTACTGCTGCAGATTCTGTTCTCGCATCAATGAGCCAACTGCCTCGGCAAACAACAAGGAGTTGAAGAAAAATTAAAATCGTGGCTTCTACAGGCAATGGCGAGAGAGGTCGAAAGAAAAGCGACATTACAAAATGTCGTCATTACGACGATGCTCAGAAGTTGTTGATTGTTTTCACATGTCCAATCAGCATGGTAGTGATTCGAAAATGAGTGAAAACGAGGAGGAACGAGGCTCTATCGTTGAGCAACAGTTCACGGCTCAATGATTCCAATTTGAATGGACTGATGATTCTGGCTACAACTAATCTTCAACTGAACATTGAAAACTTGCTAACAATATTCATCAACATAAATCGCATATTAATGATTTTTAAAGTATCAAGTGATTAAACTTTAAATAAATATTACCAGTGCTTTTTTTGTAACGTGCCGATACGGCGTTCTGGCACCTTTTTTCAATTACTGATATTAAACTAGTAGTTTTGCAAAAATTCTGTAATTTGATATGACACTTTGCAATTTCATTTTTTCACGTTATAAAATTTTTTGGTGATTGTGATCATTTTGTCCTATGAAATTAATTTGATTTGCTAGCTAATTTTGATGTCTTTTTTTCAACAATATAAATGCGTTCCGGCTACATATCAGCAGATTTTTTCCTCAAAAAGTACTGAATAACACTAATAAAAAATGGATTTATCCATTGTCATTTGATTCCATTTTAAAAAAATCTGTAATAATTGAAAATAATCATTTTTGACCTTGTGGCCAGTCATGTCCTCAACTAAATAAGAGCGGCCCTAAGTCGAAAAAGGTTGAGAATCACTGATCTAGACCAATGCATAAGCGTAATTCAAGTACATGAGCTTGTAATTTATTTGCTGAATGAATTATATCAAGCATATAGAAATAACATTGAATGTCATTTTGTTACATTTGCAAAGTTCCGTATGCATATTAGTTATACGTTTGGACTGTCACAATGGACGATGTGATTTGTCGGCCTTTACAACAAACATTTCATCTGTTTTACCCTCCCATTTAGTTGTCCTATTCGGAATATCATCACCAACAGGCAGCAACTTGTCACTGAAATCGTGGCGATGCAGTATCAACCAAATACTGTGGCTTCTGTTTACTTAGCTCTGTGGCTTGAGACAACTAGCAGCAGATACTGTTTCTGTTCTTCACTTGTAATGGAGCAGCATTCCTGTCAAAATTTTGCAGATTGAGCTGCTTGGTCATTTGCCTCTGCTTATAGAGAAGGTTGGCTTAATTTTCGTGTAGCTGGAAATCTTCAAAGGTCGGCCTTTTGACTGAAGCTTCTTGTGCAAGGGAGTCCACATTCAACCCAAATGTGAATTGATGACATACACATGTCTAAGACAAATGCGTGTGATCTGTAAATGTACAAGCTGGTGCATATATCAATTCATTTTCTTTTTAGGCATATTTAAATGGTTTGTATTCTGACAGGAACACTCCCAAGCCTGGAGAATGAAGGGTAACACGGTCATGACGCAATGCGTTCGCCGGCAACTAACTTATTAGGCGATTTATAGTTATACTTTAAATTTGTGGCTCAATGGTTCAAGCTGGTGAGATATTGTTGCTGAAATGTATATGACTCAAAACACGGCTAATGCAAAGTTCCTTAAACATTTATGTAGAAAAAGTTATGATTTTATACCTGGAATACCTTTTTCTGTTTATCAGAGTCATCTGGAGAAAAATCACTGCTTACAACAGGGCCACTTGCAATTGTTGGATCTTCTACATGCTAGGGTGTATTGTAATATGTTGCTTGTTCAGATATGATGTATCATAAATGCCATTTGTATAGAGCTGCTGTTTCCTTGCTTTTATTGTGACTATAAGTGTTGTCATCATGATTTTTGGATAAGGATTTTACTTCATCATCATAATTCATATTTTGGGATCATGATCTTGTTGTCTGTATAGCATTGTATCAAGAAACTTCCGTAGCATTTTGATATGAGTATTTAGTAGCTACTGCATACTATAGAGCACAGACAGATATTTCTGGATGTTGTAAAAATTTAAGTGTAACAGAAGTCTGTAGAAGTGTGTACTAAACCTTGTTAGAAAAAATTGTGCCTGTCGCTTAGCCAATTACAGTTTGTAACGATGAGAAAAAGAAGGTATAAAGGGATATGCAAATAAAGGAAAGGATGCATGCAGACAGAAAGTAAAGCACAGGACGGGTAGATGGACATGCAAATCATCCTGCATTCCAATAATCATATGTGATCTCATATAGCCTATTATATAGCCTAATTCATGTTTCATCTCATTTTGATTGTGTATATATATATATATATATATATATATATATACAATCGAAACTTTCACGTTGTGTGTGAACAGTATTTCCGAATATTGACTGTTGTAATTGTTTAGATATTTCAGAAGTTGTAATGTTGACATACTTGGACTTTGTATTTTACTGGTATAGTTGGGTGTTGCCATTTTTTTCCTGTTTGTGATACAATGAATGGTGCGATCTTCATTAAAAATTATTATCAAACAAACTTGCTTAGTTTTTTCTCTTTCATGCATTGGCTATGTTATTCATTTCAATCTCATAAGTGTGCAGTATGGGTGATATTATATACTTTTGAGATCAGAAATGCCAACTATACAGGAATTGACCTGACAATCAAGTACAACCAGATTTACAGTTGGTGGTAATTTTCCACTAGTAGCAGCGCCGACGCTCTTTATTCGTAAAGCCCACAGTGGAATTGTGTGGGCATACTGTAGGCACAGTGAAGGTTTGATACAGATAGTCCTGCATAGCGCCCATAGCGGACGATGATTTGACACTAGAGCGGCCCCAATTACGCCGACGCTCCTCACTCGTTGGGCCTATAGGGGAATATTGTAGGCATAGCCGTTGTAAAGACATATGCCTCCATCGCGCCCACAGCGGGCGATGATTTTCAACTAGCGGGCCAACGCTTCACATTCATAGGGCGTACAGTGGCATGTGTAGGCAAACTGTAGGCACAGCAATGGTTAAAGACAGATATACCTTCATCGCGCCTACAGCGGGGAATGAATTTCCGCTAGCGGCCCTATATCATACCGACGCGCTGGTTGCATTGTTCTTGCCTGCGCTGATTCACAATGGGTCATCCATTTTCTCTCTAGGGGCGCACCCTGGGCACCGCTTACGGCATAGTAAGGCGGAGGAAATAATGCCGGCAGACGCCGTCGTTCAGACGCGGGCCCACAACGTCGGCCCTCTACCGCCTAGATGAGCAAATCGATGCAAAAATCGTGTTGACAACCCGAGAAGGGCCAATGTGAGGAATAATAATCGGCAGACACTGGGCCCTACGAGTCGTGGCTGTCTGGGTCAGACTCAGTGTACAAATTCATAAGGGCCCCACAAATGTTTGCGCCTAGGGCCCCGTTTTCTGTAAACGCACCTCTGCCACTTGATGACTAACAGTTACTCAGCAATGATCCAATGAATGAACACGTCCAGTCAAGACTGCAAGACCGATGTGAACCTTGAGGCTGAATCTCAAGACTGTGTTCCCCGACTGTTGCTTTAGGACTGACTTCATCCCTTTTAAAAATAGTTTTTGATGTAGATGTAGGCTATAGTAGATGCTATCATAAGACCCCAAACTTTTAGAGCACCACTTGAAGGTCAAGTGCAGAGCAGCAGCTTATTCACAACTGCAATTGGTCAATTGCGCCGTCGAGGCGTGTGTACTTAACGACTAATGACAATTTTAACCACTTGACAGTGGCACGTTTACCTGTGAAGATTTGTGACGAAGAGGAGTAGCACTGAGATATGTGAGATATGTTAAATAAAGTTGCGTATTTCGATATTTGTTGTGATGACGTGACGTCATCACAACAAATATCGAAATACGCAACTTTATTAAAATTTGTTAACTCAATTAAACAGAGAGCCAATTTCTCGAAGCGAAGAGGTTCATATATTGATATTTACATTAATAAAGCAATTATGAATTACCACACTACACTTGTCATGTGAAGGCCTAGCTGCAAAAATAGAAAGTATATTATAGGCTATTTAAAAAATCTAAAAATTGAGACATGGTATTTTGAGTGCAAAGTTTTCATTCATTTGGGAACCTCCGAGATGTTATGTTGTGTTTAATTTTTTTTCCATTTAAGAGCCCCTGAGATGTTATTTTGCATTTAAAGTTTTCATTCATTTTGGTGCTCCCTGATATGTTATTTTGTATGAAATATTTTCATTCATTTTGGGACCTTCTGAGATATTATTTCGTATGAAATGTTTTTGTTCATGTGGGGGCTCCTGAGATGTTTTATTGTATTTAATGTTTTCATCAATTGAGGGCCCCCTGAGATTTGGAGCTCTAGGCGCGCGCCTATAGGTAAACGCGCCACTGTCAAGTGGTTAAAATTGTCATTAGTCGTTACAGCGCTGTACACATAGTTTGATACAGGTGAATGTTGTCACTTCTACAGAATAGTTACCTATAATCTTCAGCCTACAACTGAAGCCATACTCACCAGACTAACAGAAGATACCTCTGATGAACGGCCCCGAATGGGGCTGATAGATGCTTTCTGGTAGTTGCTAAGACCCGGTTCTATTACAATACCACTGCCAACAATTTTTAAATGTAGAGCGCTGTAGAAATAATCACAGCACTGTGGTTGAATGCAAGAAACGTTGCAGACTGGAAATGAGCAATCGAGGCATGGGGAAGCTCACTGAGAAAGCGCTTGAGTAAGTCAGAAGGCTAGATTTGTTTGCTCAACTGCTCACAGAGGCTAATTTAGTACCTATTAATACTTTTTTAAATGTCTTAAATCACATTATACTTATTTAAGGGGCCGTCCATAAAGTACGTACGCTCAGAGGGGGAGGGGGTCCAGGAAAAGCGTATGTTTGCGTATGGGGGGGAGAGGGGGGTCGCTCAAGAGAAGTACGTACGCAGAGATAAAAAATTATGATGTGAAATACGTCGTATCTGTTGTCCTGTCTAATTATTACCAACATTCTCTTTTATAATGTTAAAAAAATTTCTTAAATTTTATTTTGAACTAATATATGATCTAGTAGCATAAAATGAACAAAGTTTTATACAGTAAATTAATAAATTTAATGATAATGTGCATAATACACATTAGCCATTAGCACACGTATTAAAAATTAAGCACATCAACTACTCAAATAAACAGGTAGCCAAATCTGCAAAATTTAAAATAAGCAACATCTAAAAACTGAATTTCGATCCGATCAGGTATATCCATCTTCATGTTAACAGTCTGGGAAGGGTCCGTCCATAAATAGTACCTACGTAGAAAACTACTTGATCTGTGTTTTATAGACGGCTACATGGCTACCATTTGTGAACTATAGCACTATAGCGGGTGAAGCAAGTCGGGGGGGGGGGGGTGGTTGCAAAAGCGTACGTACTTTCGGGGGGGGGGTGTGTCAAACGTACACCTTGCAACAGGGGGGAGGGGAGGTCCAAAAAGTCAAGTTTTCGGCATATGTACTTTATGGACGGCCCCTAATTGTGTAATTTATGTCGTCAATGCATAGACTTCATGTATTTGGGTTAGGTTTTTATAATAATTGTCACTGATGATTATTTACGCTTTTGACCAGTTTAGGTATATATAAGATTTGCAGTCATATAATGTATGCCTATAAATTTTATTTATTCTGAAATTTTTTGCTTAGAAGCGCACACACCTCGTCGGCGCAATTGCAGTTGTACTGCAGAGCAATTGACTTGCTCAAGGTCCCTACACAGTAACTCCTCGTACGAGAGTCGAACCCGCTCACTCATCGCACACCGAGTCTTATGGGCCGACCGCTCTAACCAATCGGCCACCGTGCCACACAGACATACTATATATAGTATGTATGTTTATTAAAGGACACCTAACATAATTTGCATTTTAAAGTGCCTCACAACAGCACTGGCATCACCAAGATATCCAGGCTGACATCTGGATGATGCTGCTAGGTAGATTGAGTGCAACTTGGAAGAAGAGAATGGCAAGACATGAAAGTTGTATCATTTTGATAAACCCTGGTCTAGAGACTCTGAACATCCCTCTCATCTGTCAGCTGTTGACGGGAATCCGTTGATTGGTTCCACGTTTGTGCAAGGGTCCACCACTAGTGACTCTTTCAGCTTACTGTGGTTTGCTAACTGAGGCTAGTACAGGGAGTAGATGTCTTGAAAGGGCACTATATAAATGTTAAATAACATTACATAAAGGGGATGATTGACCAAGGATGAGAAAGTGAGTTTATTCAATGAGGAGGTCTATACAATGGACAGCAGAGGACCGAGTACAGACCATCAATGAATGTCACATAAGAGGGTATGCATTCACAGTGAATAATGAGCATGAGGAAAGTCATGACTTGATCAAAGATAGGGCAGCACCAGCAATTCTAAATACAGAGGAAAAGCATTGAGTAAATATATCATAATGTAAGTCATTGAAGGCAGCAGAGATTGTCCAAAAGGCACAGACAAAGAAATTACCTCTCACCATGAGAAGTTTATTGTACAGCAAGGCAAGGACAGATTAAAGTAGCAGGAGCCAAAAGACCATTGGAGAATAACCAGTAGGATACCAGCTTCCTATTGGATATCATGCCAGCAAGAGTTAATGAAAGCATCAGTCAGAGCACATAGCTATAAGTAGTGCAGAGCAACTTTGGGCTTTCTTAAAGTGTTCTAAAATTAGGTCTACAAAATTAAGCTATGGACAGCTCCACATACACTGTTTTGTTAAATAATGTAAAATTAAATTCTGCTTTACATTGCAATCTTGTTACAAGTCAGTATCCTAATGAATGGCAGTGTTATCACTACAGTCCAGTGTACATAGAGTTCAGAGGTTGATCAGTTTCCTCCACCTGCCGTTGACATCGCTGTAGAAGTTGCAATGGCCACAGACCCTGAGGGCATTTGTTGCTCCTGCATCTGGCTCAAACCAAGGTCAGTCCATTTCTGTTCTTGTTCTTTTAGCGTTTCCTGGTTATTGCCGTTTTCTGGTTCAAGTTCGGGAAGTTCAATTTGAGGCACCATGATATCTTCATCTGGGAGTCTGTCATCAAGCCACTCCTGATTCACAATGTCCATCAGTCGACCACAGCGCCTCACTTGGCTGTCCATTGCTAAAACACAGACATCTATTAGTAATTAGTTATTCCAATACTTAGTATAGCAACTTTTAAGAACTTAAAAAGAGGCTCACTTGCTAGTAACTGATGAACTTCTATTGAACTAAATGTGCTAGCTCAGTTTATATCAAAGGTACTGAAAACTGAACTAAAAGCTAATAAGAAAGCTTTAGTTCTACGTCCAGAAATGTGAAACTTGCCATCGAGTCACAATTTCACAGATTTGCAAAGTCAGAAGAAGTTTGCCAACATCTTGAAAGTGTTTGCCAGATTATGTATCAGCATGGTAAACTGTTGCCCGACACCACTGGTTAGGAGTAAGCCTGTCAACGGGTACCCGAGTACCCACCCGAGGCTGATTACCTGGGTAATGAAATCTGTTTTCAGGTACCCGAAATTCCCTAAAAATGCGAGATTTTACCTGAACATATGCCAGAAATATTCTGTTGGTCAGTCGATTCTTGGGTGCCTGACATTTCGTAAAAATGCTCAATTCCCTACATTTCCTAACAAAATATTCGTGCAGTCGGGTACCCACTCCATGGGTCGATGTGTACCCGGGTCTTGATTTCAACATTTTTTGACAGCCTTAGTTAGGAGAAGGCGGACAGTAATTGCGTCTGGTGTTTGAGACATGACTATTCCCAACAAAATGTACAGGAGTATGCACATTAAATCTGCATTGATTATAACAAACATGTTTTTCTTCATATTTCTAATTCAAATAATGCCGAGTAGTTGCCATAACTTCAGACATGAACCTAGGCAATGGTCCACCAGCTGAAGAGGCAAGTATGCAATAGTGTAGGGTCTTAAAGTAATGCCTAAGAGGTGGTTGATACCAGGTTCATACATTCATTCACCCAATCACAGCAGTTATATAGCACATCTGCAAGATAACAAATCAGAGGCATTCCCAATTTCAAGTGTATATAGAAAGTGGATGCAGAATCCCTAGACAAGACAATGTGCAGATCTCAAGGTAACTCATTGCCTTTATCAATTACTAGCAGTTTTTAAACATGTTGCCAAAGCAAATCAAATACATGCAGTAAAATGGTAACATGTCAAACATGTAATATGTAGAGCTGTACCGATATCACTCTTTGCCGATTATGCCGATACCAATTATTGCCAATTATTCATTTGCCGATACCCGATTATTTAGCCGATTATTTCATTGTGTATCCCAAGATGTCCGGTTCCATTGCCTATTGTTGTGATATAAGCAAAACACTTGCTCCGTAGGATATGTATGCATGTAGTTGGGGACTAATCCTAGGCAGGCAATACAGATTAGACATACTGCCCACCGTCAAACTGTGCCCAGGGTAATTAATGGCCAAGGAACGGCTGGCAAATTCACAGCCACTCATCTAGTCTCAGCCAACCGATATGTTTCAGGGAGATCTGATTGGTAGCTGGCATGCATTTATTAGGCATGCCTCCACGATGTATAGTCATCGGTTTCTCTGTTGAATTGACCAGCCGTTCCTTGGCTTGAATTGGCCAGCCGTTCTTTGGCCTTTAAGCAGGCACTATGACTCACTCTGCGCTTGTTGTGTGTTGACAAGTTCCCACCATTGGCTCGACGACACGATAAGGGAATGGAACGAGATGCCGTCCTTCACAGACCCAGTGATGTTGCTGTCGTCATTTTGCTTTTATACTGAAAATAATATCATAAAATTAAAAAAAATAAGAAGTGTTTTTAATATCAGTGCCGATATCCGATACTGCAGATATCTTTATAATGGCCGGCTGATTAATCGGTACAGCTCTAGTAATATGGCTATCACTAGCCCAAAAAATACAATTTCGTGTAGTGATGAGGTCTCGAGACCGTGGTCTTGGTATCGAGACCATCAAACTGCGGTCCTGAATGCATCAGTCTTGGTCTTGAATACATCGGTCTTGGTCTTAAAGGAACGATTTTGAGATTGGTCTGCGTCTTCCTCTTAAAGGAGCGGTCTTTGTCATTTGCTGTTTCAGTGTAATTTTGTCAATATTTGTCAGTTATTTCGATTATATGAGATACCGAATGCGATTTTTTCGATATATGGTGTGTTGACAAATACTTCAGGATCTTTATATAAATATGAATAGAGATAAATGCACTTGCAAATTCCAAATGCAGCCAGCCATTTCAAAATTTGCATTCACAAATATCAAGGTTTTGGAACAATCTAATAAGTGGTCGGCCACGTGTACACTGGCAAACTACAATTACCGAGTAACAGAAGATAGTATCAAGAAGTTTGTGGCACAGTGTTAATCTGCTTGTTCCGATGTCTTAAAGCATTTAATTTATAGTGTGTTACTCCCAGGCCTAGTGTTGAAACTGCAACGGTTCAAAGTGGCTGTCAAAAACTGTTTTCTGGGCCATAATAACAGATTATCATTCTTCAGCAATTGAAGGATGTTTTTCCCCCCATCAAGCATTATGCTAAAACTCCATGTTAGGTCCATAATTAAAGTTTGAAGCGAGTTATTCCGCTATAGCATCTTAATAAATTGAAGTGCTTATAAAAAGCATATCAACCTTGGTCTCGGATCACATGGTCTCGGTTTTGGATCGCTCGCTCTTGGTCCGCTCGATCTCGGTCTTGAAATTTTGGTCTTGTGTACAACACTGATTCCATGCATTCTTCTGTATTGATTGACACATACAGCAGTAATTCAAATGGGCCTCACACTGAAAATATGCCTTATTATGCTCATAATTATCAGATCTCAGTTGCTATTGTCTGGCTGTCAGCATTTGGAGTTCCAACAGTGCATTGTATCGAGCAATTTTTTTGGTGCATTAAGCACAACTCATTTCATTTATTTTCATTTTTCGAAATTTGATACCGCCCTTCTTCCAACATCATTTTGCTCAGAAGTGCATACACACACCTCGACGGCGCAATTGCAGTTTTACTGCAGAGCAATGGTGCGCGAAAGACTTGCTCAAGGTCCCTATACAGTGATGCCCTGGACGAGGCTCGAACCCCACGCGCTCAGCACACACTGAACGTTACGGGCTGACCACTCCAACCGATCGGCCACTGTGCCACACCAAGTTTTTTTGCAAGTCATGAAGAAAACCAAACCATCACTGACTCATCAAACTGTTAAATATGTTTTCAGTATATCCCAGTTTTCATGTTACTAAGTACATAAAATGAGTTAAATTGTTGGTGTTTTCTGCTTCACAAGTTCAACTATTGGAATAGCAGCATTAGCACAAAAGTTGTAGTTTTCATCAGTACAGTGCCATGTTTCATTTTTGTGTAGTGCTTGAACTGTGCCAGAAGATTCTGCCACGCAATGCAATCAGACATTACAATTGATCCTCATCTGTGTTGTGACACGATCCCTAAGAAAATTTGGAAACTGTGCATTTGCACAAGTGATGTAGTCGAGTCCACCTAAGCCGAGTCCGAGTTGCTAGAGTCCGAGTCCCAAATGTCCAAGTCAAAGTACTTGAAAACACACAATAAAAGGTCTTGCTGAAAAAAATGACCGTTTCAATATAATATTATAGGCCTACAGCACAAGGATGACATAACTAGGGCTCGAAGCCCTTGAATCGAATTTTAACTCGGTTTCCGAGTCACGATTTTGGGATTTTGTCTCACTGCAGAAATTACGTGTGCTCACTGCTTACTTACTTAAAATGGCTAATTTTATTTTCAGTAGTCATAATATTCATCTAAATAGCATCGGTTTTGGAAGAATTTCGTTCACCAATCCAACTTCTATTCCAGCATCATTAATGTCACCAATCCAACTTCGACTTAATATGTTGGTGCTCTTCCTTTGCAATCTTCACTTCTTAACTTCTTTGACACTAGGGGCCGACCATAAATGACGTCACACGTCAAGGGGATGGATCAAAAATTTTTGATGATGCGTGACAAGGAACAGAGGGGGTCGACGAAATGTGACATCACATAAAAATACGTGGTTTTATTAAAAACTTACACTAAATTAAACAAGTTCCACTTAATTAGCAGCACTGTAGTTGTTACCACAATTCAACAACACTAATTATGATTATTGTATTCTTAATTTTTGCACTCTGTGCTCGCTGTCAATTTTGAAGTGTAGGAAGTGAGGCAGCCATTCTGTAACACCCAATCAGGAATCAATTATCCCAGGCCACTGAGATTTGCTGAAACAAAGAAAATGGCGTGTGTGGATTGGATATTATTTATTCCCTGCAGGT
Source organism: Bimastos eiseni (assembly GCA_959347315.1). NCBI lineage: Eukaryota > Metazoa > Annelida > Clitellata > Crassiclitellata > Lumbricidae > Bimastos > Bimastos eiseni. The sequence continues at coordinate 52,090,982 of OY365806.1, read as the reverse complement.
GCATTTTACTTCATCCTGGCAGAATCGAGAGGCATAAAGTCTGGAACTCTAGATCTTTATGAGTTATTGTTACTAAACATTTTTTTAACAACTATAATGATTCTGCCAGATTCTTTCATCGTGAGGATTGCATAAGATTGTAATCATTGTAGGCTTCTTTTTCCATTTTTTTTCTTCGTTCTACTATTATAATTTTAAATATCTTTATAGTTAAAATTAAATCTTTTGATAATTATAAGAAAATTTGCATTACATCCTGGACATTTGGTGGGTTTTTTGGGGTCAGGGCCTTGTGAGACGTCATATTTGAGGAGAAAATGGCATTTGTGATGCTGTGTGACGAAGGAGGGGTCAAAAATCGTTCAAAATTGCGTGACGTCATTTATGGACGACCCCTAGTGTCAAGGCACTTCTTTTTTTACACTTTAAGTACTGTGAAACGAATTATGTTTAACTGGGAACTAGGTCGATGAAAAGAATTCAGTATAACCAGAACCTGGATTGATGATATTTCTGCTTAAATGGAAATGAAAATGATGAAAGGATTTCCACCGAAATGGAAGCGGGAATTATGAAAAGGGTTCCATGTCAAGTAGAATTCTCATTTCTATCCAGCTTCTATTTAAGCATGATTCTTTTCATCATTGCAGCTGCTCATTAGGGAAGACAACCCTTCATCAACCCATCTTCCATTTAACCACGATTTTTCCTCAATATTATTAAATAGCATTGTAAATTATTCTCCATTGCAAATCTGGTTAAGCCTCGTTTAAAAGTGTCCATTTAAGCATGCTTCCTTTCATCAATCCAGCTCCCAGTTAAACAGATATATTTTCATTAAACCAGCTCACAGCTAAACGGACTTCTGTTCACCAATGCCGCTTAACTATTGCCGATACTATTAAACGAGGCTTAACCAGATTTGTAATGGAGAATAATTTACTATGATATTTAATAATATTTATTAACATGGGTAATTTTCAATGTTAAAATAAGGTTTTACCCATTTTAGCATAATTTATTAATAGCCTGGATGGTCACTAATATTTTCAGGATAAATCTTCTGAGGCCAAAACAAACTAAAATTTTACTTCTATGGCCGAACCCATACAAAATTCAGCATGTGAAGATCTCTGCGCATGCGCCAATGGTAGCGCATGCGCAGTGTTAAAAACACTTAAAATTTGTAATATGCGTCGTGAGGGTTGGCTAGGGTCAGGTTAGGCATTGCGAGGGTTGTTTATGCTCAGGGTCGTTTTTAAGACATATACTAAGAACTTTCGGCAGCATAAGAAATTTTTTTAACGTTTTTATGCCGAACTTTCGGCCGCATAAGCTCCACGCATTTTATTATTTTGACAGGTCTGCATTTGGAAGTTGATAAATGTTTATGATAACTGTCATCGAAATCTCTGTAACGCGCATTTAAGTAAGACTGTTTTATTAAGGCGCGATATGTGTTAGTTGTATTGTACTGTATCAATCGAACTACTATTTACACAAAGAATTAGTTTAATCGATCCAACATCCATTCGCTCAGCCAGATCAGAGAGAGTTCTATTTTTGCAAGAACTTTTGTGTATGATAAAAAACATTAAAGTAATAAAATACGCTAACTGTTCAATTCCTTGCTGTTAATGTAATAACAAAGAATCTAGATTATAAATTTATAATACGAATGGTTTCCCCGAATACATATCCGTGAAGGTTACTGTGCGCTATGACGTACTGTGTAGTTTAACAATACGAATAATAAAATTATGCAAATAACAAAGATGTATAGTCAAAGCCAGCGTTTCCCAATCTTTTTTGGTCGCGGAACACTAAAGATCTTAAACATTTGGCGGAACCCCGTTCAAAACTAAACAGATTCTTTTGAAGAACGAACGCTTGAGATTTAGATAAAAATCATAGGTTTAGGCCTATTTCAGATTTGTAATAACACTAATAATAACACAAATATTGACGACAAGGTAACGAATTCTCTTTCATATAAAGTTGTTAATCAAGAGCCTCCATTTTCTTTACACTGAAAGTTCGCGGAACCCTTGTCTTCACTCCATGGAACCTTAGGGTTCCGCGGAACACAGTTTGGGAAACGCTGGTCTAAGCAAGCAATATACTGTGTAAAAATAAAACTTTTGTCAATATCGCAGCGAGTATCGAGTTTATTTTATTTTGCTGGTATCGCATCAAAATGTATAGAAGGCCAAGTGTGCCATCGCTCATGCTTTAACACGGTGACGCACTGGCGTATGAGTCTTATGTGTTTCCTTTCGCCAGGTGGCGCTAGCATATATTGGTGAGGGTATAGTCCAGGCACAATACAGTTTGACCTGTGCAAAATTGTTTAAGACGCTTTCTAAACGGTATCCTGCTCCGAATTCATTGCTGAATAACATACTGATAATCTCACAAAATTCGACCACGGTTCACCCCAAAAATGGACTTCAAAATAGGCCAAACGGTCAACATGAACGGAAATTACCAAAACTACGCCATATATTGTCCTCTTTTGGTGATTCCTTTATCCTTTAGTTCAGGTCGTCAAGGGCTACATTCGAGGGGATATTGCAGTCAGACTGCTTTAATACAAGGTCATTTCAAGGTCAAAAGGTTAAAATAATGGGGAAGATGGCCATTGCTCAGCCAAGTATCGCTCTGTATGGATGATTCTTTGATCTGTTAGATCGGTCACGTAAGGACTACATTCAAGATGACAGAGTAGTCAACGGCTAGCTTGATAGAAGGCCATTTCAAGGTCAAAATAGTTCTATTCATAGCTCAGCCAAATATTATTGTATTTGGGTATTCTTTTATCTTTTAGCTCGGATCGGCAAGGGCTACATTCAAGAAGACCTAGTAGTCGAGAGCAAACATGATACAAGGTAATTTCAAGGTCGATAGGTTAATATAATGGAAAAATGGCCATTGCTCAAATTGCGGATGTGTTTCAAAGTCTTCTTCGCGGACAAGTAAAATATGGCTGGAATACCTATAGATACGAGCAGACAGGGTTTGATCGTGGGATTTGCACTTACATACTATGCTGGACATAATTGCAGCAGCTGGACATAATTGCAGCAGCTGGACATAATTGCATCAGCTGGATGTCAATTTGTACATGCAGAATGTAATTACTTTCTATCATATAATGCAGCTGGTAAGAAAATGTTCAGATGGTAAATTTGTAATAAGAAGAAGCGGCAGATTATGGGTCGGTCTTGGTACAAGCCTGGTGATAGAACAAGAGCTAATGCGTTCAATGAAAAGTAGAGGTGGACTTACAAGAGGAAATGGATTATCAGATACCGAAAGGAAAACGTGGTTGTTTTCTTTGCCCCCAAAATTTGCTCATCAACATGATACTACAATATTCTGAATGAATTTGACCTTGCAGTGATAGGTCAACCCAGTGTCATGTCAAGGTCAAAATAATAAATAGTCAAAATCAAAATCAAACCTCCACAACTGATAATCAACCAAAGAAAACAATACTTGTCTGAGTTATGGCCATTTTCCCATTATATTAACGTTTTGACCTTGACATGGCCTTGCGTCATGTTTGTTCTTGACTACTAGTTCTTCTCGAATATAGTCGTTACCGATTCAAGCTAGATGATACAAGAATCACCCAGATAGAATAATATTTGGCTAAGTTATGACCAAAATTATTTGGACCTTTTGATCTTAAAATGACCTTCTATCATGCCAGCCATTGACTATTGGGTCCTCCCAAATGTAGCCTTTACCGGTTCAAGCTAACCGGAAAAAATCACCAAAACAAAGCAATATTTGGCTGAGATACGGCCATTTCCTTTTATGCTGACCTTTTGACCCTTTGAAGTCCATTTTTGGGGTAACCCGTGGTAGAACTTTGTGGGATTTTCAGTATGTTATTTAGCAGTGAAGTCTGAGCTGGAAACTTTTAGGAAAAGCTTCTGAAGTAATTTTGTCCAGGTGAAAATGTAATGTGCCTGTACTAGTATTAAATATCCCCTCATTAGCAGCGTTGTTAATGCTGAAGTACGCAAACACTATTTCACATTGGCGCCACCTGGCGAAAGGAAATACAAAAGGATCGCGTAAAATTGCGAGTGGGCACACTTGTCCTTCTATACATTTTGGTATCGCCTGTGTGTTGCCGATACTTTTCATTAGCCTGTCAGCAATACTCGATACCAATACTTTTTCCACTGTATACATTTATACAGAGGCGTAGCTAGGGTAGGGACAAACTACAGACTTGGCGTCCCTTTGGGGGTAGAGATTGCAATTCCGGACCATAATAAATTTTCCGTATTTCGATCAAATTTCGGAAGTTTTTCGGTCAAATTTCGGAAGTTTTTCGGTGAAATTCCGGAATTTTTCCGGAATTCCGAAATTCTCATTGTGAATGCATATACCGACTCGTTACTGTCAATTTCCAACAAATTTCCAAGTAATTAAAATAGGCCTACTAATTTTATGTCTTTTAAAATAATATAATACCAAATTACACATGGAAGTAGCGTCGAAGGTATCACAAAGTCGATATTCAGTTACAATGGTGAAAGAAATAGATAGAAAGTTACAAACTTAAAGCACAGAGATATATCAATAATTCAAAGTGTTAATGAATCCATAATGCATCAGGTATGCTTATGAAAATATGAATCCTGAAAGCACGTACAGTGAGTCCATAACCGAGTCTGCAAACTGGAGCAGATAGACAACACAGTCTAGGCCTACTTGCTATAGGTGTCCTATCAAAAAATAATGCCAACAGACTCCTTCCTCATCAGTAGCCTTTTTGTCATGGCGCTTAATTGTATCTTTGTAGAGAGTTGAACTCTCTACAAACTTTGTAGTCATTCTGAGGGCTTTAGGCCTATCCAGCGTTCTCGAAATAACGATAGAAATACAGAAAAACACGAGAGTCATTTTGTGCACAGTTCATAAACCTAATAGTAATAGCGCAATTATTCAAAATCATACCTTACATGAAATATAGGGCCTACTAGGCTGTATCATATTCACATATATATCATAATTATGTAAATAAAATAAAGTTCTGCATCTTTTGTTCAATGAATTGTGATAAAACTAATGGTAACAACTGCTATTTAAACCCATAATTTCACTTGTGAAAGTGAAATTTGTACGGAATTTGTACTTCTTAAAAAATTCCGGAATTTCGGTATTTAAAAGAGACCAGAATTCCGGAATTCGGAAATTCCGGAATTGCCATCTCTATTTTGGGGCCGTCCATAATTAATGACGTCACGCGCATAAAGGGAGGACACGCATTTGTCACTGATTTGTGACGATATGTGACGAGGGGAGGGTCTAAGAAATGTGACATCACATGAAGCTTCGTAGTTTTATTAAATTTTTTGGTACTTGCCTGTCATACGACCTCCGAAATTTAGTTCTTGAGTCACTTTTCCATTTTCCTTAAATTTTTCTAGTTAATGCTTAGTTTATGTTATGCAAATGTATTCCATGTCCGTTTTCTATATTTTGAATAAGAAAAAATTATATTTGGCCGAAACTTTGGCCGTAATAAAAATGAAACTGATACTTCTACTGTAGAACACATAAAAAAATTTATCCGCGACGAGTCACGACCCTGCGCTGGGGTGTCCGCTCGATAGGCCTAGTCCGGACTCAGGGACGTCATTTGGGAGGGGGGCACGGGCATTTGCCTCCTTGAATTTTCAGATTTAGATTATAGTGCATGTAAATATCCATACATGGTCATAATTTAATAGCCATATAATTATTTAATAACAAATCTAATTGGATTTGATATATTAACATTTTGGTATCACTGAAAGCATGCGCCCCCGTCGCCATAAAAAAATGTTCACCCCGTCGCCAGAAAATTTCTTGATTGCACCTCTGAAAAAACTTAAATGACGCCCCTGTCCGGACTCCGAAGGTTCGATAAACCGAAGGTTCGATAGTCCGAAGATTCTCCAGGCCTACTCCGACGTTTATTTAATTAGAAGCTGGATTAATTGATGAAAATAATGTGTAGAACTGGGAGCTGGATTGATATGAAAAGAATCATGCCCAAATGAAAGCTGGATGAATGAATTAAAAGAATGGTGCAACCAAGCTTCCAGTCAAATATAATTCTGTTCATCTACTAGCATTAAAACCGCTTCCATTAAAACCGCAATCTTATCACGGTGAATATCACCTATCGACCGGACACCATGCAATCTTCGTGCCCCACGGTGCCGCGCAAATAACTTTTTAAACGTTTTAAGCACGAAAATGATCGCTCACAGGACACTGTTGATACAGGAATACAGGAAGCGCTACACTTAGTCTATTTCTAGTAAGCTCATCAGCATTTTGAACGCACCGTATTTTTGTATTATAAATACGCCTGAAGAAAACGGCGGCAATGGCTTACAAAACAAATTATGATCATTACAATTAGCACAAAAAGTTATAAATCAAACTGTCAAAAGGTTCAGAAGAAAGATTACGAGTGCCTGCCATTATAAGACACATATTGAACGATACATTTCAATCTTGAATGTAAATCAGTGAAACTGTAACGTATGGTTAGAAAGTCCTTATAAAACGAAACGAGTATCGGAATTGCTGGTGTATGACTTACTTGACATTACTTCCAGATCCAAAAAGTTGTAGGCCTAAGTTGTAAGCCGAGTGCCTTCGACACGTTACCGGTTATCTGATTTTCCACACGTCTTTCGGTCTAATCTTGTAATCCTCAAAGCCCTTGATATCCATTGCGTTCGACTGGTCATCCCTGTCCATAAATATAGGGATGACTTCAGAGTCCCCACTTCCAGGTTTTAGTGGGCGTAAATGAAAGAGCCCTCTGTGCTACCCAAACTGCATGGTCCATGCCTGCATGGCTGTCAAAATAATTGACAAATTAGCCTACGCACAAGTGCACAAGGTCGTGCCTCACAGCGACAACTTCATTTGCCGTCGACCATGAAGGTAGCGTATACTGGAGTACCGGATATATACACTGAATGAATGAGATGAAGAAGTATGCAGGAGAGGAAATGGGAGCAGCACACAGGGAGGACGACACAGCGAAAAGCAAAGAAGAGTTACATGCTCCTAGATAAGGTATTTCAACCCTCCTATCCGATATAGTCAGAAGGGGCTTCGTAACGTATGATTTCAGATCTCGGCCTTCGGCTCAAAGGTAATTAATGCCACTACAATGATTAAATTAACATTTAATTAACATTAATCTTTTTTCGTGCTTAAAACGCAAATGATTAAAATTTACAATCGCTGATTGTAGCCTAGGTATCGTTAATCACAATTGCCCGGCCATGGTTACGGTACTGGAAACACCTCGGCATTCATATTGTTTCTAGCTTGAATAAGTTGCGATCATGGAATATGAGAAGTAAATTGTTACTTTTCGAAAGCGCATCTTTCGACCATAAAAGCCTAAACAGAATAATAGAATAATTTATAAATATGACCGAAGAAAGCGTTCTTTTGCGATCAGAGGCAGTGGTTAAATTCAGCCGGATCTCGTCGGCTCGGATTTGAGATCCACCACCTAAAATTTTCTAAATACATGTTTCTTTCAAAATTCAGCCATACACACCTTGTTTCACATATTTTATGCTTATGAGATAGGCAAATAGCGATTATAAGCTATTAGGCCCATATCTTTAATTTGCCAATCAGCCTGACTTAGTCGTAAGTTTTAATGCTAAAATGTGTGGAGGTCAACTGGATTAGAAATTTGACCACTGATCATGGACCCTGTATAAATGACGTCACGCGCACAGAGGGAGTGAGGGTCACATATTTGTGACGACGCGTGACGAGGGACAGGGATGGGGTGGGCAAAATGCGACGTCACAGCATCACATCAAACATCAAAATGCATCATTTTATTACAAACTTTCACTCAATTAAACATTGGATTGTTTCAAGTTATTGTCATTAGACACTTTTATAAATGTAATGATTCTACCAGAGCTTTCATCTTGTGGAATGCATAATGAGTGAAATTATCATACTTTCTCAATTTTTCTTCGTTCTACTAGATATAGCTATAAGTATTTTTGCAGTCATAATTAGTTTTCTTGATAATTATAAGTAAATCTGCATATATCATTCTGGACATCTGTTTTTTGGGGGTTGTCAGAGCTTTGTGACGTCATTTTTGAGGGGCGTCATGACCTTTGTGACGACGTGACGAGACGGTAGGTGGTCAAAAATAATCTAAAATCGCCTGACGTCATTTATGGACTGCCACTCAGTGGTAGAAGCGACTTTGGTAGAGACGCCACTGTGGTTGGTAAAATGCAATGTAATGTAATGTTAATCTTTGAACATTTCTAAACGCCCACAAAAATCACGTCAGGGAGACCAGCTTATTCACCGGCGCTGTACCAAATCAAGTCCGCAATAGCCAGTTCTCTCGCTTCTTTCGGGTGCCAGGTCAAAATCCGGGGGTCAAGTCGAGGAGACAGCATGGTGCTACAGTGATAGTCGGTGATGAGGGTGGTCATGTGGTGGCGCAGGGCTGCAGAGTAGATCTCTGGATAGGACACCTTGAAGGGTTCGGTGTTCAGTAGTGAATGGAAAATAGCAGACGATAGTGAAAGCGGAGGGGAGGTTATATTTTGGAGGTGAAATGTAGGAATGAGCAAACTGGCGGAGTTCTTTTGGGAGTCCATTCCAACGGGTTGTTGCAGCATAGACTATAGGGAGCGATTGCAGAATTTCAGGGACGATCGATGGACGATGAGACTGGAGGTCGAGATGGAGAAAGAGATGACGCTGAGCTAGTTGATCCGAGCGGTTGGATTGTAAGTAGGCCTAGGCTAATTGACGAATGTAAGAGGGTTGAGAGGTTTGAAGTGCGTTGTAGGATGTAATAGACCTGCAATTTTGCAGTGGACGTGTTGAGGGACTTAATGCCAAATGAAGAAGGTAGAAGTGGTTTGCCTAATTAGTCTTAGAGCGCTTTCGAAGTTAGTTGATATTGAAAATGAATAGGACTGAAGACACGAAGATTGCCAATACGCATTATCAGAGCACTGTGTTCGAACAGCTTGCAATAAGGCTAGGCCCACTTCAAACTAACGACATTGTGTTTAGCCCAAAATGTAATGTCGACATTTATCATGTGTAGGCTAGGTATTTATTTGATTTCGGACCAATTTTAATTAAATGATCCAGAGGTTTGATATTTCGACGAACTGGCCAAGTACTGCATTCTGATAATGATATAATCAGATTGTGGTACCTGGCCATCGGTGTTGGCAGGCCTAGGCCTATGGTGCTTGAATTTTAATTCACTGCAAAAGATATTACACTAAAACGCTTTCACGTGGAAATTTCAATTCGCCGAATTTTTGACTGTCCAATAGGCCTATTGAACCAGCGGAATGTTTATTTTTTTATCAGTAATTGTAAAATTCGCAAATTCAAAGTAGGCCTTATCGTATGCCTCTCCTCTGTTGGCCCTTCGCTATGGAGCAACCCTAATTAAGTCCTGCTGCGACTCGTGCTGAAATCTTATCTGGTAGCACAACTGCTTCTGTTCGTTCTCTTAAGAATTCTTTTCTCTAAGGGTTCTTCACATTGGGGCGCCTCCGATTAGGTTGTACTGTGTCTGTGAGAGGCGCTTTAGTCCGAAAGTAGAATAGAATAGATTAAATAGAATAGAAATTAGAATGTTGACCGTTTCTCTGGTGGCCAGAATTGATCAATGTAGGCCTAGCCTCCTAGGCAAGAATGGCGATGAAGTTAGTAGGGTATTTTTCACAACAGCGCTCAAATTCGAAAATTTTCGGTCTTTTGCCTTGGCCGGTCTACACAAAAGGAAAAATTATGTTGTTTAATTTTTTATGATCTTGTATGTATGGAAATTTAATGATAGACATGACTTGAAAAAGCAAATTTTTATTATATATTTATCTTATCAGTATGGGGGGAAAACAAAGTCCTTGTAATATAAAAAAATTTCATTGTCCTTTCCCTTGCGGAGTTGATTCAATGTTAGGCCTACGTTACATTGGTAGTTGATGTGCTTCACAGATTTTAATTATTTTTTATATTTAACCTATATTTGCCCAGTGTTCTATACGGTTTTCATTAATTTTTTAACTGAATAAGCAATTGAAAAATGATTTAACTTCTTGTCTAAAAATTTGTTTACAACACCGCTACTGAGAGTCTTTGGCCATATGTGGAATAAATTGAGAACTCTCGATTTTTGAATTGACGTCTTCGAAAGTAGGGAACCAGCCTACATTAATTTACCAGAAAGATGTTTGTTTACGTTGACAGTTTTAGGAAATTAATCGGATAACATTATTGTATACTAAAGATCCACAGCTCCTTTACCATAAACACTAAATTTTGTGTATATATATTTATGTTTTAAAAAATATGATGATATTGAAACTGACAACCTGACCACTATAGACTGATTATTACTTTTATCTCAATTTAACCGAGGAGCGTGGTGGGTTTATTATGAAGAATCTACAACTCCGTTATTACAACGCCGATACTCTTCCTGAAGTAATTTTGAAACGGAGTTGTAGTTATGCGTTGAGTTTCTTGTATATATATATATATAACATATATATATGTCTGTATGTGTATAAATGAAAGGGTCGCAGTCCGACATGTAGGAGTCCATAATGGAGAGTAACTGTAGGCTGATGATTAGAGCATTAGCCAACATAGTAACGGAGTTGTAATTATGTGTTGAATTTCTTGTACATGTCTGTATATATGTTTGTGTGTGATTGGATGTGTGTATGCGTTGTGAGTGTGTGTGTGTGTGTGTGTGTGTATGAATGAAAGGGTCGCAGTCGGACATGTTGGAGTCCAAGCAGCATGGCACTTTGTGTTCATAATCTTTACCACAGAGAGGACGTAAATCAACTAGCAGCTGAGGACAGGAAAGAAAGAAACAGTAATTAGACCTAAAGAAAAAAAGCAGAAAAACTTTTTGGAAAATAATAAGAGGTCGTTTTTAAAATTTTGATTGGAATGTCTGTGTCTGTTTTATCGCTAAAATCATTCTGGCACCTCAATGTAACCAATGAGTTCAAGATAAGATTCGATGGATAGTTGATCATGGTTTACCACTCCGTGACTTTAAATAAATGAGATTAATTCATGTAGAATGAAATAATTTATCATTAGAATTATTGGGGTTGCTGTATCACATTGCTACGCGCACTTAATAATAATTAATCACTAATTGTGAACAGTGCAGTGTTGGGCACGAGACCAAAACTCAAGACCGAGACCAAGACCGAGAAGTCCGAGACCAAGACCGAGACCAATGGTCCGAGACCAAGACCAAGACCGAAACTCTTTTTTATAAGCAATTCAATTTATTAAGACGCTAAAACGGAATAACACTCTTTAAACATTAGTTTTATTGCTGAAGAATACTAATCTTAATAATGGTCCAGAAAATAGTTTTACCGACCACTCTGAACTTTTGCGGGTTCAACCCTTGGCTTCGGCCTGAGAATATCACACTATAAATTACTTACAGTATACGATACGTAGGCTTATACCTTAAGACATATGAACAAGTAAATTAACGTTCCGTTTGAACTGGGTAGCCTACTTGTACCATGGACCTCGGAATTGTAGGGTAACATTGTCTACACGTGGTCGACCACACATTTATTAGACGAGCAATTGTGTTCAGCATATCTTGTGGAAGATTCTTCACTCGTCTGTTAATAAATGTTGAAATTTGTGAAAACAAATTTGAAATGTCTGACTCTGTTGCAGATGCATTTTTTCTGCCCATAATAGCATGTATAATCACGATCTATTAGTTTGTTCAGCATAGGGCCTAAGCATCCGATGTTTCTAATAATCAAAAATAACCGACAAATATCGAAAAATTACTAAAATAGGGCAAATGACCAAGAACGCTAATTTAAGACGGAGACCAATCCCAATGACCGGTCCTTTAAGACCAAGACTGATGCATTCGAGACCACGACCGAGACCAAGACCGATGCTCCGAGACCAAAACCGATGCATTCGAGACCATGACCAAGACCAGTTTTCCGGTCTCGAGACCAAGACCGCGGTCTCGAGACCACATTCCTGGAGCAGTGACAGTACTTTGAACTGCGTATTTTAAAATAAAGCAACGGAGTTGTAAACGTATGCGCATCAAAGTAACGGAGTTGTATTTTATAAAAATTATTAAGGATCTAGAATGAAATTTCAGGCCAACTCTGTCAAATTTCAGCACTGTTCGATATTAAGTGTGCTTCAGCAGATCCATGAAAATATATATGTAATTTTTTTGGAATTTGCATTATCTTTTTTATTCATTTTTTTCAATTTGAACGCTGTTATGAAAAATACCAAGTGGGTGACCCTGTTAGCGGGAGGAAATCCCTTTGAGCATTGCCGCCTCCCTTTGTAACCGAATTAATCGAGCAATTAAATACTATGTGTGTACACATGTATGTTCGCTGACTTTGGATTTGGTTACAATAAAAAAATCGTTCGTTTGTTGTTCGAAGACGTGTTCAAACTACTCACATTCACACATGAACTCGCACATAACAGCATTTCTGTGTGTGCTATTATGGCGCTTGTTTCTCTCATTTGCAGCTATCCAGGAACGCTCGATGCGTTGAGTCTATTACTGGGTGATAAGTCAATCACGGAGTGTAACAAGTTTGTTCTATGCTCGCCATTGGTCTGTGGTGCCTAGTCGAATTAATTCATTCATTCACGTGTACTGTAATAATCGGCATAAGTGTAGCTACTGAAGATTATCTACCTGGAACACAGAACATAATATTAATAATAGTTTTCTTTTAATTTCAGGGCTCGCCTATCTCGCGACATATATCCTTGGTACCAATTAGTAGCCATGGTCACTTTTTGGTAGGCAACCCGGGTAGTAAATGTTAATAGAATAAAAGGCCTAGTCAGGTCATAGATCTGATAGAGAGTCATTTTTAAATTCTTTCCATTTAACCTGCACACTAACGTTGCAGTATTAGAATAATAGAATTCGTTTGTAGCAGCTAAACATTCTAGATTCCAGATTATAATCAAACGTGCCTGGTGATCTTAAAATCAGCTTGAGTTGACAACTGTGACAAGTAAAAACCGGCAATTTTACTTAGCACGGTAACGAAAATGACATCACGTTATCACGACAAGGTGCCCGTAAAAAATTATAGTTCCACACAACACTTGAAGTCGAAAATGCAATAACTACTCATTTTGGAATCTTGTGGATAGTGGGATATGTAGGCTAAACTTAATTAATTTAAAGTAACCATACGTGTAAGCTCATTTACCCTGTATCACAAGTGAATGATTGTCCCGGGCCCCAAGAAGCTCTCGGGTCCATGAACAGTGAACCGGCGGCGCAACCTAGATCTCATAGGACCTGTCCAATCAAGTCGTAGAGATTCGTTCTTTTTTCTTGACGATTATTCCTACCAGTGGCTTACATTCTGCTCGACGACGTTTTAATGATGCTGGCTTGCAACATTTCTTTGATCCCAAATAATAGGACTACGGATGAGTTGTGGTGGTGGTCATGGTGGTGGTCTTAGTAGTAGCAGCAGTGGCATCAGCAGCATTGACAGCATCAGTGGCAGCAGGTCATGGGGGAAGTGGTGACGGTGGAAGCAGGAGTAAGAGGAGGAAGAAGAGTATGAAGAGGAAGAATAGGACAAAATCAGGAAGAGGGAGATAGGAGGGGAGAGGAAGAGAAAATGAGCAGCAGAAGAAGCAGGAGCAGAAGTAGAAGAAGGATGAGGACGAAGATAAAGAAGAGGTGGATGGAAGCAGGACGAGGAGAGAGGAGCAGGAGCAAGAAGATGAACGGGAGGATGAAGAGAATGATGAAGAAAAAGATGAAGTGGACTGAATCAGAAGAAAGGGAGGAGGATTAGGAGGAGAGAATAGGCAGTGGAAGAGGCAGGAGCAGAAAGAAAAGCAGGAGGAAGATGAGGAAGATAATGGAGGAAGGGGAGGAAGGGGAGGAAGATTAGGACATAGAGAATGAATGCGGATCAGAAGGAGCAGAATAAGAAGGTGGAGGGAGAGTACTGAGAACAATAGCGTCCGTTAACACGCATTGATATTTTTATTGTAACGCGCCAAACTTACATGTAAGATTGCATAAAAAAGAATAAAATAAACATAATTAGAAGTGTTTTAAGTATAAATTATAAGTAACCTAATTTTTTCCTGCTTTCACAATCTTTTTAGCCATTAAACTGTCGCACAATGTTGCCTTACTGTTGCTATAGTGTCGAGAAACACATATTTTATAATAGCGATTTTACCAAAAGTTGCTAATTATCATTTATTATAGCGTCTTTATTGCTGTAAAGCAACACTATACGCGAGTTAAGTTGTTGTCAACCGAGAAGTTGAGGCTTGAAATCTCATCCAGGACAGACATTTGTTTCGAGATTTCGGCACCACTTGAGCCCTCTAGTAAATCCGCTATTGTGAGTACAATGATTGAACAGTATCAGAGGGAAGAGGAGGCAGCGATGGAGAGGAATGGCCACCCAGCTTCATTATAGGAGCTAAGGAAGAATGGGGTAAGCGGGCCGTGCTTAAAAATATTTTTATTTTTATTGAAAAATTCAAAATTCTAAGGCGGGGCAACATGCCACAACGTGTATAAGATAGCAATGCCATTGACATTTTTTATTTCTGATAGTGTTGTAGCGATACACAGTGAATCTAAATGATCATCCATATATGAACTCGAAAATCTAAAATATAGGCCTACAATCCTTCAAATACATAAGATTTATGAGTCCATTAAATGAGTCCATCATAGAAACATGCAAAGATTCCAGAACTGTTGAGTGTTCGATTCTGAACAACACTCGAAAACAGATTTTTAATTGCACCAATATCCCACTGGGTGAGGCACTCAGCGCGATACATGATAAATGACGATCGATGCATGTGAGCTCATGACAGAAACCAAAATACATAGGCCTACTGTAGGCCCCTACATGAAATACATGAATTACATGTATTCGATCAATCTGACTTCTATGTAAGCAGAAAATTCTTTTGAATAGTTGAACTCCTAATTCAGGAAGCAAACTAGCAAAGTCAATTTTCCTATAGGGAGATCGACAATAAAACTATAAAAGCAGCCAGAGCATATTGTACATTCAGCAGGTAGACCTATAGGGTTCAAACGTGCATTTAAATAATTGCAACAATGGTGAGCTTGTCAATTCATTCGATAATGTATTTAAGTGGTTATGGACATATATTTTTATGCCATTATGTCTAAGGGTATAATTCTAGGACCAAGATACACTTGGGTGTAATCATAGTAGGCCCTATGAACATAGAACACTGGTCGGATGGTATTTGTGGGAGGGGCGTGTGGTGGGAGGAGAGTATCTTTGCTAGTTATGTACTCTTGCTAGGATAATGGCAAAGAAATAATTGCGATTTCAGAATCAATGTATGCCAAGGATCCAGTTCACAGCGTTTGTGGCATTGTTCTTCCTGATTGTTAGGCTATTTCAAAGATTTCTGCAATCGATTTGATAAATCTTCGCCGTCAAAACTTTTCACAGCGTTGAGAAATTAAAGATATGACTGTAAAAATTCTAATACTTTGCTGTCGTTGCATTTCCAACACACACGCTCTGCAGATGACCGACGAGGTCATGACCTCGTTGTGCTGTAGATCCCCACACTTGGCAGAAATTAAGACAAAACGATCCGCAAATCTGAAACCTAATGGCTGTAACTAATTTAGTGTCTATCAGGTGATCGACAGAATGATCGTATCAATAGGGCTATGGTTGACACGTGGACATGTATGCATAGAACTGGCCTGTAACGAGGCCTGACAGTCATCTATCTCGATTCCTATGATCACTTGTCGAGATCAACATCGACTTATTCTGCTTACCTCGATCCAATTTCGAGCACACGATGCCTATATTGGTCGCCTCTTGTTTTTATGTTAAGTGAATCATCGGCTCTATAGTAAACACTTGAAAGTCATTTTATAACTTCAGAAATAAAGACATTCCCGAAAATAAGACAGTTGAACTATGCCTCGCTTATAAGTTCATCGTGTACCCATTAATTTTTATGCATCTACGATCTGTTTATGACGTATCGGTAGGCCTATATATAAATAAATGTGCGTCTTCATTCGGCGCGTCAGCTGTTCCTACCGTAAAGCTAGGCGTATATTAGGTACCACAAGTAAGGAATATTTAATTTGGAACATTTTGTAACGAGGTCTGGCATTCTTTGCTGATCTCTTACTACAACAGAAACCAGTCGCCATGTCAAGAGGTAATTGTATGAGTTTCCTTAACTTGTGAATACTGATCTTAGAGCAACAATCTTCTATGGCTAGCTACTCTTTTCAGCAATAAGATTGTCCTCTGTCCGATTACGTATAAGTGTAAGACTAACTTAACAGTATTGAAGTTGTTGAACAGCATGGGTTTACTATGCACGGTGTTATAGGATCGCATTAATCGATGGGTTGTCGGCCTATGTCGCTCGTAAGCCACATAAGTAGCTATATCGGTTTGCTTACTCGTCGTTTCTGTCATTTTGACAGTCTATATCCCCCATCTACGAACTATGCGCGATCATTGACATGTTTTGACGTTTGCTATGATGATGATGATGATGATGATGATGATGATGATGATGATGATGATGATGATGATGATGATGAATTCTCTGCCCAAAGGAATGTCCATTGGCTTAATGCCAGCCGAGGTGAGTGAGGTGGTTTCCCGTTACCTTCCTCACAGTCACAGACAATTACGGGTGAGTAACTTGTCCAAGGTGTGTTCTAACCTGCGGTCCTTCGGTTGCAAGACAAGGAACATACCGCTAAGCCACCTCGTATTTTGCCAATATTAGTTTGCGTATTTTAACTGTAGCCTATTTCATTACCGCCGTGACTTATTAACATTTTTGACGGTAGGCCTATTTGCTCCGCATAATCTAGGCGCTGGCCCTACAGCAGTAACATGTATATATGAAGAGTTGGGCGCCTATTTTGCATGCCTAAATTTGCTGCGTCTTTCATCTATGGTCTTCGCAGGCCGTCAATGGCTGGTCACTTTTCATATCGGGGAGGACCGACGGGGTCCATAGCGAAACCTCGACCGTCAACCACAGGTGGTTCCTTAAAGACCAAGGTTCGGTCATCAGAGTTTACAAAGAAACGTCTGTTTGCTGCCATTACTAGCGCAGTAAACGGTTAAACGCACCGACGCGATGCGACGTATCTCAATAACCTATTAATCGGAACTTACCCCAGCAGATCACACTTCTCCCGTAGGGCCTATAGTAGGCCTATACGTTGCTCTTCTTCACAATCTTACATCACCCGTCTATCTCTCCAGCTGCTACACGCACATTTGAGACATTCGTCGACTGCGCCCAATGCGTGATTACAATACAATAGCCACCAGAAATTGTTTCTTCCAAACTCGATTATAATTCCCTTTCTACATCGATTCTTCTCACATATAACGCCTGCTACCAACCCAGAACTTGCAGTCACGGTCACCAATGCTCCTCAGACAGCCACGTTAATCACTTATAGTCACATTAATCACTTCATCGAGTAATACCATTTACTGGAAAAAGTAAGAGCAATAATCATGATCGTAATCTCCAAACTTCTGAAGCGCCACCAGCTTATTCACGAGCGCTGCATCGAATCAGAAGGGTTTTCAAAAGAGTAAGTAGTTCGTGGGAGCTCAGATTTCAGTTTCAAGGTCAGAGGAGGCATAATATCCGTTAAGGCGGGTGTCGTTTTGGTCGAAGATGGACGTACAAGTGAGTCTAGGTATAAGAGTTCTTGAAAAGGTGAGTCTTAAGTATAGAATGGAACGCCCGAGGACTGATGGATAGGAGAGCCTGGAACAGATGATGTTGGATCGTGGTCATGGATGACAGGCAGTGATGATGGAGAAACTGTAAACGTGCGGAATTCGGAAGGCAGGTCATTCCAGGTACGTGCAGGCGCGGCGTTGAATATGGCTAGGTTGGAGAACTTGAGGTGAGAAATGACCAGAGGTCGAGTAAGGGTCAGACAATAAAACGGGTAGAGCGAGTTGACTTGATGGTGAAGAGTTCGCGAAGATATTTGGGCTGCATGAGAGTATTGTATGGAGTTGTATATTAGGGATATAGGTCTTTGAAATGAATGCTCTTTGGGATTTTTAACTAATGGAGTGATTTGAGGATTGGAGTGATGCGATGATGTTTGGGTGTTATGGTGACGGCTCTGTAAACTGGGGTTGTCCTCTGCCGCTAGCAAGCAGAAGGACAAGTTTACTAGAGATTATCTACCGAAGCTAAAGAAGTTCGTACATGGGGAATATAGACTCGGCATGGTTTGTATGATTACAAGTTGTAATGAATAACAAGCGAAGCAATTACAAATATGCTATGACTAAACTAAACACGTAACAGGACTCATATTGAACGTGATAATGTATGAAACAGTAGATAATGTAATCTGCGCTCGATAAATCTATAGTCTTACCGGAAAACATCTAACTTCCAGCTCCTTCAGTCCTCCATTCTCTTCTGTCCTCTATCTCTTCAGTTTCTTCCAACCATCGACAACAACCAGCTCCAACCCGCAACAACCTAGACTGAAGTTCGGTATTAACTTAAATATCACCCTGACAGACTAGCAACTCCTACGAGCTAGCCGGTAACTCAGCGCTACGTAAGTGTCAATCAATGAGATGATAATAACTATTGTAATAACTGGAGCTCTAATAATGATTGGCAGATGGAATGACAGATACTAATACATACATGGGCTGTCTTATAGACCTTGAGCTAAATGTCCATAGAGAAAGATTCATATCTAGTAAGAGTAATCATTGTTCATGATGATTAAATATTATTAATGTTCAGATTCAGATGAGAGTAGTTAAGATTATAACAATTAGATGAATATCGCATGGTTACAGCTCTATAGGGTGAAGTAGAACTTAAAGAGATGCTGCCTTTCTTGATTGCTAAACAGATAGCGCCAGGTTTCCCTAAGTTGTCAATTCTCTATAAATTTGTCTGACACTTCCTGTTACATCTGCAACCGCTGAGGAACGAGAATCCAGAAGATTAAAGATTATCAAAAGTTATTTGCGATCAACAATGACAAATAAACGACTGTCCAGATTGACATTAATTTCAATTGTACGTGATATCTCGCTGACAACATTGACCTTGAAATGACAACATTGACCTTGAAATAGCGATAAATCGCTTTGCTTCAGTGCAGTCAAGCAGAAAGCAATTGACACAAATTGTCAAGTTTATTGCTTCGATCAATATATAGGGTGACACAAAAGTTCGTTCACCGTTTTCAAGCCTAAATATGTTGGTCAAAAAGATTCGGATCTTTCAAATATTTTTTAAAGCGTATACATGACAAACACTGACCGGATCAAGGCCAAATCTGTACCAATATCTTTCATTTAGCTTGTGTATGCACTGATAAAATGTAAAAAAATACGAAGCCCTTCCTGAGAATACGCATTTTGAAAACGGTAACGAGCCTCTGCGTCACCTCATAGTATATGCATTGAAGGATATATATTTATACATATATACATATATATATGTATATGGATATGGATATAGGCCACTGGCTACGGTCCAATGGACTGCATGCATACCCTGGGCCGAACTCGTTGGCGATAAGGTTCTAATGAACTCTATCGTCGTGTAGGCAAACATTATGAACGTCTTCGAGAGGCACTTAGAAAAATGCTGTAAACTGTTTAATTACATTATAGCCGCTTGCGTCGAGATAAGTAGGCCTGCCGCCTACACGCATAGGGCTAAAATGGAAGTCGTTGGATTTTGGCATCTTCTATTTGTCACTTCATTAAGCCAACCATCGAGGAAAGGCTTGACCATGAAGGTCCAAGAAGTGATAATAATATTTTCTTATCCACAACTACGTGCTACTCAACAGTATATTGCGCGACCTCGAATATATATAGGCCTATAAACATATCCATATATACATATATATCATATACATATATATCATATATATATATATATGTGTGCGTGTGTGTGTATGTGAGTGTGTGCCTATAAAATTGTGGGCCAAGAGTTGTTTATCATCAATCGGGTGCACGTATGCAATAGCCTTTAGCCTACATAATTCGAGAATATTATGAGGGAATCCATTAAGTCATATATATATGTATATATATATATACATCTACGTAACATATATAATATTATATAGCCGATGCCTGCGTCAAAAGGACGCCTTTTAATAGCTAGTCCAAAGTTCGGCAAGACGCTTTAAAAATGCTGCGTGTCCTTATACATTGAGAGGTGCAGCTGGTCCTCGTTGCTCTTGCAGTGCTTCTTTTCTGGCGGAACGCGCCGGCTCCGGTGCCTTTTTCAATTAGACCTATTTAATAATAAATATAGTACTTGTGTAAAAACTCTGGAATTTGACATAAAACTTAACAATTTCAATTTTTACTATCAAAATTAGTAAGTAGGTACGTAATAAGTAGGTACGATTGTGATCAATTAAGTTTATTTGGTAGCTAATTTTAGCGTCATTTCTTTCAACGATACGGATGCGCTCCAGCACCTTTTTTCTAGAAAAAGCACTGCATGAAATAATAAGATTTTGGTTCAATCATCCTGTCGAAGGATGGCAGCGAGGCTTCAGTGAGCTTCTTGGGGTCAACCATCCTTCTATCTGGAAGTTCATCGAGACTCTTAAGAAAGAGCAGAACATGAATGAGCTGACAATAGAACAGTACGTAGCTGGTCGGCCACCAGCTGTGGACCGAAAAATCTACAAAGACACTGCGGGTCGAATCAAAGCCATCGTTGCCGATTATGGGAATCGTCCTGTGTTGGACTATCTACGTGGCATCGTCCATAACTTATTTGTGCAAGACGATAGATGAACTACATATTTTTTAGCATACTTTGTCTTAAAATATACTTTGCCTTTAAATATACTTTGATTTCTATATTGCTTTGTGTTGGGCTTCTCATATGTAGAAGAAAGTTGAACTATATATTTTGAGTTGTAATTATAGTAGCGCGGTTATTATCTGCGCGGTAATGAGCCACGCGCGATTTTTAGCCGCGCAGTTTTGCACGCGCGGTTATTAGTCACGTGGTATTGCTCGCGTGGTAAACGATGTGAGCCCTTCTGCACCCACCCCAAAGTCATTGGAACAACGTCTCACCCGTCTCCCATTACCCCTCCCATTTTATACTATGATATGATTTCAAAATAAATGCTACATCATATGAGCTAAGAGTAATCTGCGTTACTCTGACATGGCCTTATTCCAATCTAAGTAAATCATCTAAAACTAGTAGGCTATGATTATTGATTCAATTGATTACAGGCACGCATCAAGAAGGCAAATGATGAATTTATAAAGGAGGCAAAAACTACGGATTATAGTAGAGATATTACCAAGATATTTATTCCTAATATAATCAGTTGATAACCGTTTCTAGTCAAATAAACCCGCTTGAGTGCGGTTGAGTGCAAAGCTAACCGTACGCAGACACATATTCAGGAGAGCGACATACTGGAACCAATTTTAGGAAACCAGGTCTACATTATGCAATCGTAATCGTGTCATTATCGTGACGTCATATATATTGTGACATCATTTATATTGAGCCTGGAAGACTTAGTTAGAAAGATCAGGCGCTTAGTCAAAATGAAATCGATAGACAGGTGGAACCATAATGGGTTTCACTGGTCTAGACCATAATTTCTAGATATAAATAGGCCTATATACAAGTATAGGACTAAAATGGAAGTCGCTGGATTTTGGCATTTTCTGTTTGTCACTTCATTGAGTCAACCGTCGAAAGAAAGGAAGAGGAGGAGGAGGAGTAGGGGCGAGGAGGAAGGAGGAGGAGAGGAATTGGTATCGGATTTGTGAGGAAGGCGACTAGTAGTTTTGAGGTTTGAGCGAAAGATCTGTGCAGGGATAACGTGAGGCTAGGTCTTTGATGAGTTCTTAGAATGGTGTAGTAAAGTAGACATACACATAAGGTGATAGTAACCAGGAGAGCAATGACGTGATAATGTGGACGAGGTGTTATTGTGAATGCGAGTGGGATCAGTTTATTTGGATCAGATGGTAATAAGGAATGGAATTCTGAAGAAATGGAATTCTGAAGGAATTCCAGACACGCATATTACCGGTCCATTCGCTTCCAAATTGCAGTATAGAGGATGGGGCAGTAGGCCTATCGAGCAATGGGGTGAATTATTTATAGGATTCGGAGGCACGTGATGCTGATAGGAGACAGGTTAGAGTAGAGTGCGGCGAATTGCGTAGATTACTGACTGCATGCGTGTCCTATAAATGGATGATGTTTGTCAGACACACAACACGTAGCTTAGAATTATTGTTCACAGAAATCCTGATCATATGCGATCAGAAATCTTGACCCAACACCCCGCCCATAGGGTGCTCTGCCGGCGATTACGCTGGTCTATAAAAGTCTACATCCGGTTAGAGATACATGTACGAACGTTGTTAGTCGAAGGTACTTGGCAGAAAAGTCTTCGAAGTTCTTGGAATATTTTGTATCATATCGGACCACATAAAAGAAGTATCTTGTAAGACCATAAAAAATCTGATAACACCACGGCACAAGAGTTGTGTAATGGTCGTCTGGCTGTATATGATATTCATAGATGTCTCTCAGCTCTCACTCAGGCTAACTTAAGCGATTGCTCTTCTTTATCATCATCTCCTTCTTGTTGTTCTTCCTCTTCTTCTTTTTCATCATCTTCTTCTTCTTTTTCTGCTCCTCCTCCTCTTCCTTCTTCTTCTCAATCTTCTTCGCATGCACTCTTCTCTATGTATACGCACGTGTGTACAATGTGTGCTTATTTCTTAAGCTCAACACTTATAGGCCTACGCTTACACGCAATGTTAAATTGTTCTGCGTGTCATTGATTCGTTGTTGATCTATTGACCATTTTTTAAAGGAAGGAAAATCGAGACGAAAGAAGTCGAAAAGGAACTTATGAAAACAAACAACAAAAACGCAATTGACTCCAACTCAGCCGGTGAGTTACTATAGTTCTATTGGATACCTTAGACATAAATTTACGTGCCTGAATGATTGTGATCCACTTAGAAGGGGCGATAAAATTATAGCCATCACCATGGACCTCAAGAATAATATACTAGGAAAGTATCAGAGGACAAGGCAGAGGCGGAAGCAGAGGCAGATCACAGACTCGTTCACTTTCCTCATAGGCTGGAATAGGATATAGGATATAGCTTTTCAAATCGAGTCAGTTTTGACAAACTCCTTTCATTACCGTAAAAATTGCAAAAATCAATCGTTAGGATCAAAAGCTGTGTCCGTGTTACTGCATTAGAACTTGAAAAACTAGAATTTTTCCAGGCCCTAGACCCATTTCAAGCATTGCATAGTATTGTCTATTGATCCGCATTGTATTGTAATCTATTGTATTTCCATATGTTGTTTTTCAGTCGTTAACGGAACAGATCACAAGGAGTCCGTCAGTCAGAGCGAAAAACCAGCAGCTGAGAGTTGCATCAGCAGCATCAGCAGTTCTTTAAGTATGTTCTCGTAACCTAGTTATACGTACGCAGACCTATGTCAGATGCACGTTGGTGTAAACCGTGCTTTCTTGGCGTTAGTGCTAAGCTGCAGACCTACAAGGTGCGTTGGTGGTTGATCAGATCGTCAGAGTCTTTATTTTAAATTCTATGTTCTGACATTTCTGTAATGTCATTCACAAACTTAAGACCCATCTAGATTTCAGGTCGTTTACCTTCCGTATACCCTGACCTTCGGTTTCTCTGGCCTGTCAGATTGTGACTGGGCGCCCCAACTGGTCATATGATTGTTGGCCATTGTCTCAGTCTGGGCTAACACCTACCGATTTCTCTGCGCATAATACTAAAAGACCGTCATTGTAATGCAGAAACACTGACACAGCTTTTGATCCTGACGAATGATTTTTGCAATTTTCACGGATTGTGGAAAGACCTCTGCTCTGCTCCGCTTCCTCTAGAAAGAAGAACCACAGGCGCGGTAGGTCTCAGGGCTGCACACATGTTGGTGTTTGGTCATTTTGCTGTTTGTTTTTTTTTACAAAAAACCAAAAGATATAAAAAATGGTAATTTTTTGTTTTTTAAATATATTTTATTCAATTTACTAATATGACTATTATATAATTGTGTGTTATTCAGTCCGAAATCAAGCTAAATTAATCATAAAAACGTGTTGGAGCTATTTTTTATGCTGTGTTTGATGCTTTTTGTAACAAAACTGTTGTGACAAAATCCAAAGGAAAATTAAAAACCAAAATACCAAATAAAATCAAAAAAGCCAATAAATCATAAAATCAACTTTTGATTTTTTTATATCTTGTTTTTTTGTACCTATGGTAGGTCTACCATAAAAATAAGTTGTAACAGTGGTACCTTGCAAACAGACACATACAGTAACCAGGGCCGTACCGGGCTATAGTTGCGCCCTATGCTTAGCATTAATCTGGCGCTTCCACATTTTGTTGCCTATCTACATTTCGAATATAATATAAGGTTTAGCAATAGACAGATAGTTTTTCGAAGAACTCGATTTGGATGGATAATAATAAATATTTGTAAAAGAAACTGAATATAAAGATGTAGAATAATATTGAAGTCGGTTAATTGTAACCAAACTCAATGTTGGCCTAAATGTTTTCGAAAAAAAGCAGACAACTATTGGGTGGACTAATGATGTAAGTTTTGAAAACATGGATATCATATTAAACCAAAGTTATCAAGCAACAAAATAGAGATAAATGATTCATGATAATTTAATATAAAACTTAAATTATTATTTTTGTTTATTTCCCGAAGTACATATGATCCCTCGGGATTCAGGAATTAGAGGGGCATTGTTCTGGAATGGCTAGTCTTCGCAGATCGTTTTAATGGTAGAAAAGTGCTACAAAAAGCGACTGCGTTGAAGCGCTGGACAGTCACTGACAAGCGCGTCCAGGGCTGGTAGAGGAAGGTGGTCTCTCTCCTGTCGTCTGATACCTGGGCAAGCCGGTGGCCAAGGAGATTGATCAGTGCTAGGCCATCCTGGTTGACAGGACCCAGAATCTCGAAGGCCAATGGCACAAAGCAGTATGATGACAAAATAGCGGTGTATTTTGATGTTTTTCAGTCGGCTGCGATCTCAGCAGCAGCACCTGCATCCTTACTGATCTGGTGCGGTATGACTCTGCTAGGGTGTCCATGACAGTGGCATCCCAGGCAAGGCAATTGCCACCTTCCAAGGAATTAGAGTCGCACCACCCGGACGTATTTTATCAAACCTAGCAAGTCCACAAGGATTCCTTGTGGCCGGGAAACAAGCTTTGATCAGACCATGCCAAACAATATCGTTTACATGGCGTGTCTGGCCCAAGGCTGCATGACATGCCACGTGAGCCATCACCTTGGACAATACATTGCTCCGCAAGGGCACTCATGAGGAGCACATAGCTCGACCCCAAGACGCAGGCCTGTCGCAATACGGACTACTTCACCATTCAGCCTCAGTTCGCAAGCGCTTATGGGGGAGCGCTAGGAGTCAATCCCCCCGCATGTGGGGAGGCGACTGCTCTCAGCCTGGCCTGGTGGTATTCAGTTGTTATGGAGGCCTCCAAGACTATTATTATTATTATTATGATATTATTATTCTTATTACAGCAGTTTCATACAGCGCCCCTTCAAGGCCATCTACTCAGAAGCGCTCACAGCCAAGGCTCAGTTAAACAACGACAAGGGCAGATAAGAAATGGACAGATTGGCATATAACTCTATAACGCGTGAAATGCATGCC
Organism: Bimastos eiseni; assembly: GCA_959347315.1. Lineage (NCBI taxonomy): Eukaryota > Metazoa > Annelida > Clitellata > Crassiclitellata > Lumbricidae > Bimastos > Bimastos eiseni. The sequence goes on along the minus strand of OY365806.1, from coordinate 52,065,079 downwards.
ACTGGAGGGCCATTCCTGGTCACGGGTCCAGCCATTGGGAAAGCACGGCGCTGACGGATGGCAGTCCGCGCACGGGGGACAAATAACTCCTGAAATTTGCGCTCCTTCTATATTTGCGCCCTTTGCCACGGTACTGCTGACAGTAACATGTAACAAGGACTTCAACTTTACACGTCAACCTGTTTAAGTTTACTACAGGGGCTTTATGCAATGTAATACAGTAAATAAATTATATAGGGACTATCGTTCATATCGTTCTTTTAAAACGCGTAAATGACACCAATGATGATGTCGTACCTAGTTGCATGGGCGCACAGGATTTTTTTGAGTCTTAGGAGTCTTGTCTTCCTGACACTTTGGACTGGGGGGGGGGGGGGTTGCCTCCATCACTCAGGGAGGATTGACGCCCTTGAAATTTTTCCCTATTGTAATGGAGCATTTATAAATATATGGATCAATACTCAGAGCTCTTTCTCGCCGTCTTATGAACGACGCAGTGAGAAGGGTGTACGTTACAGGGCTTCGTACAGAATTAGCCTCGTAAATGTCTCCTCTTTTGTATTACTAATTACATTGTCGCACACTCTCTTGTGTCGATTCATAGTTCCGGTAGGCCTATATCTTTAATGTTCTCTTAATACAATGCGCCGTACATCTTGTTTTTATAAACTTCATACTCTTCCTAACTTAAAGTGCACCAATTTACATCTATGACACAGATATTGTTTTGCAATGGATTGAACGGCCCCCACAAAGCGCTGAAAAAATTGTCCGTTCAATACTGTGAAATTTTACGAAAATTTATATATCGTGATTATGTGTATCTATTGTTTACCTCAGTAGCAAGTGGAAAAGATGCTATGAATGTTGCAAACTCGACAACACAGTAACCAGTTTAAATTTAGTTTAGGAATAAAAGTATGTATCATAATGGTGGGGCTATATAAGTAATTTCGTTGAGCAAATAAATAATTATGTTCTGTATCAACCAATTGCTAATCACAGTTTGGCGGTGAAACATCTAGCAAACACAGCTAGATTAGGCTTTATTAGATGCAGTATTGCAAGGGCGTCAATTCCCCCTCTGAGTGATGGAGGCAAAAATATCCGCTTCCTACCTGAAACTGGAGGAATTTGCCTCCGGACCCACCCTACCTGGACGCCACTGTAGTATTGATCACCAGTGATGCATCATAATTAGGTCCATTGTCATATTTAATGTGACCTGATCTAGAAACATCATTCTGTTATGGTCAACCATGAATCATCAATCGATGGCAGATTATAAATGAAACGAATTTCAATGACCAGAATCCTTTGAATATAACTAGTCGAGATGCAAGAGGTGGATGAGATAGACAGACAGACAGACAAAACAGCAGCAGTAGTTGAGGAGAATGTACAGCTACAGTATGATCCGACCCCAAGACCCATCGAAAATTGGTCTGAAGTCCTTGCGCTAGGGGAAGATACCCGTGTTTTCATTCCATACAGCACCATCGATTCATGCCTTGAGTGAAATGAATGGCGCTACAGTAGTTTGAAATTATAAGAGATGGCGCCGAAATGATTATATTTCAGCTGAGTGAACTTTATCGCTCATGTATTTTCCACAGATGAGAGTGGTCAGAAGATGGGCAGCGCCTCCAACGACTGCAGCAGCAGCAGCAGCGATGACCTCAGGGATCCCTTCTGTGATCCTGATCATCCGATTAAGGTCAACTTCCAGGAAGTCAGCGCAGCCTCCTTTAAGATCCGCGGAGGCATCGAAATGACGCCTTGTCCGGTCAGTTTCTCAGACCTACAGGATACATGTAGATGTCATAATGTGCATGTAGATAAATGCATGTAGATGAATACATGTTGATGAACACATGCAGATGAATACATGTAGATGAACACATTTAGATGAACACATATAGATGTCATAGGTGTAGATGAATGCATGTTGATAAATACATTTAAATATAACATATATAGATATAATACATGTAGATGAACACATTTAGATGAACACATTTAGATGAACACATATAGATGTCATAGGTGTAGATGAATACATGTTGATAAATACATTTAAATATAACATATATAGATATAATACTTGTAGATGAATACATGTCGATGATCGTAGGATTAGCATTCAACCATTTCGCCTTCTATAAAATAAGCCAAATAATATTATAATATGAGCACATGCATGTGATTATATCTACATGTATAATTAATCTACGTATCTTGTTTCCAATCGCTTTGGACCAGATTTCTCATTATTTCGAGTTTGGAATATCGCTGGTAAGCACATCATAATGACCGTCCTAGTGAATCAACCAGTACCTCGGATTTTAGATCCGCCACAACTGAATTATGAGATCGACTCCCTATTTAAAGAGTAAATCCGTCGCGTAGGCATAGGCCTAAATATGGTTGTGTTGCAATAATCGACCCTATGCATATTATGTTTGAGTAATTATTTTTATACTAATCGGAATAGCAAATAGCCAATATAGGCCTATCGGTTTTATATAAACATGTAGTAGCCAAAAGGGCTTAAGCTATAGAAATGTACTGATTTTGATACCCACGATCTAACTATGGAAATCTAGCTATGGAAATCATAGGCTATGTTGGATTTGACTTTACGAAATACTGATCATCAATGTGCATCACTGCCTCACGGAGTCACAGCGAAGATTTAGGCTAGATTAGCAATATCCGTGCATCAATCCACAGCGTCCTTGTAGCGATATGGTCAGAGGTATACATCTATTATATCTATATGTCTATAAGAGCTAAGGGGAGGGGGAACATGTGTTCCCGGGCGCCAAGTTGGAAGGGGCGCCAAAATGAGGATACAAACTATTAATTTGTTTTAGATTGATACAAATTAATTTATCTCAACTAAATTAGTAAGATAACATTTTGGCGCCCCAAAATATCCTCAAGACAAACAGGTTGTCAAGCATGATTGATTTTGGCGACGCCAGCCCCACTGATCAGTGATCACTAAAAGGCGACATGATACTCATGACGTATACTTCCAAATCTACGCATTTCACTGCAAATTATTCTAACAATTGCTGTTTCAATTTCAAGCTGTGAGCGGTCCTTCAGAAAATTGAAGTGAATTTTGTCGTATTTGCGGGCTTCAATGGGACAAGATCGTCTGAGCGATCTTGCTCTTCTTGGCATTGAACAAGAAACATTGGAGAAGTCAAATATTAATAACGCTATGGGACAATTTGCGACAGTTAAGCATAAATATCCTTCACATAGCCTATATTTAAAAAATGCAAAATAAATTAGAAAATGGGTCGTCCATAAATGACGTCACGCAATTTTGAACGAATTTTGACCCTCTCCTCCTCTTCACGCATCGTCACAAAAGTCATAGACCCCTCAAATATGACGTCACAAACTTCCCGAAAAGCCAGATGTTATCTGCACATTTTCCTATAATTATCAAATAAACGTAATTATAATTATAAAAATATTTGAAACCATATAGTAGAACGATGAAAAATTAAGAAAGTAGAATTATTACACTTATCATGCATTCCACAAGATGAAAAGCTCTGGTAGAATCATTACATTGATTAATAAAAGTTTGATAACAATAACTTGGTCCAAACTTTATTTTATGCTTCTTCATTCTACCACATAGAAGCAATATGGTCCTTCGTAGAATAAATATTGGAGCTTGCGCCTCATCATTATGCTCAATGGATATTAAATTCAGATCCAGCTCTTCCTCGTCTATCCAATCTGCACTCTCTCCATCTACTTCGTTTGCAATTACTACCATTAGATCCCGTTGCCGACGTGCTACGATTCTCGGTGGCCTGATGCGTTATAGCCGAATAATTGATTCCTGCTTGTGTTTTGCAGAATGGTTGCCTCACTTCTAAAACCCCAAAATTGACATCGAGCATAAAACTAAACAATTCAGAAATTTAGAATGAAATAATCATAATTATTGTTGTTTAAATTGTGGCAAACAATTACCGTTAATTAAGCGGTACTTGTTTAATTGAGTAAAATTTAATAAAATTGCAAATTTTGATGCTTGATGTGATGGAGTCATGTCACATTTCTTAGACTTCCCCTCGTCACACATCGTCACGCATGCGTGACTACCTCCCATAGGCGCGTGACGTCATTTATGGACAGCCCCAAAGAGCGCCAATTCTGTTGCTTGTACCCGGGCGCAAAATACCCTAAGGCGACGCCTATGGATATGGCCATGTTACGGCGCCATATAAATTGTCGTTTTATTATAAGCCGTTAGGCTATATTTCTTAAGTCCCTCAATTGAAGTAGCTAGCCCACCGATTTCTTTTCTTTGATTATAAATGATCCTGAACAACAAAACAATATGTTGTGTGACCTTGTGTCCACTGACCTGTGCGAGGATGATTTATTATTCCTCGTACGATCCATAAAAAGTAGAACACTCTGATTAGTGTCTTTCTCATGGTCATGACGTACTTCGAACGCCGATTGCTTACTGCGCTGGTCGGCGCTTGATCGTCGCTTTGTATGGAGTGCCGTGCATCAATCCACAGATCAGAAAGTGACATATAATACCTGATCTGCGGGGTCCAGACGAGTCCAAATTAAGTGACAGATTCATACGAAAATAAGGCGCAGTATTCTTAGTGTTTGTGAATTGTGACGGCAACCCTTCGCTTTAGCGTAATTAAGCTTAATTGTTGATGGAAACGCCCACATTCGTTTTAGCATAATTATTGTCTATAAACAATAAAGGCGGCACTTCGTCTATATGTATGTAGAAGCTGGATTGATGAAAAATTCTGTAATAACGAAGGAGGTATCGATGAAAACAATTATGTTAAATTAAAAGCCGGATTGCATGATTCATTTCATCAATCCAGCATCCATATGGTTAAGCAGAATACTTTGCGTCGATCCCGTTTCATTAAACGGCATTCTTTTCATCAATCCGACATTCGTTTAGGTAGAAGTATGCTCATCAATTCAGCTTCAAGTTAAATATAATTCTTTTCACCGACCCCGTTTCCATTTAAGCAGAGTTTTCACATGAATCAAGTAGGTATGATTCTTTTATCAATCCAGCTTCTAATTAAATAGAATTGTTTTCATCTATCCCGCCTCTATTCAAACAGAATTTTCTCAAACGTGATAAACAATTGTGAACCGCATTTAACGTCCATAACGTTAATTAACTAGGCCTACGCTATTTATTTTCGGGAAAATATTTTTGAATAAAGTAGGCATACGGTAAATCGAAGTCCTGATTATCTTTGTGACTATAGCCAGAGGCGGCGATCTCGTTTGACAGGTGGGTGGACACCCAACGAGAGGGGTAGGAAATGTGGGGGCACATGTATAACTTATTCTCTTTCTGTAAAAGGCAGGGCACTTGTCCCCCTCGACACCCCTCGATCGCCGCCTCTGACTATAGCTAGGCCTATAACAAACATTTTAACGCGCTCGAAGTTCCACAAAAATATGAATCACAGGCACAGTTAGTCAGTCGCCCGGTAAATAGCTACGTGCAGATATCGAAATTGTTGAAAGTCAATGAGAAATATAGGTTCTAGTGAGTTTAGAATCGTTTCTGAATAGTGACAATCGGCATTAAACGAATCGTCGGAAGTCCACCAATTTCAATCCAACATTAACTATAGGCCTACTCAGCGACATCATTCTTGTTCTGGACAGAGCCACTTTAGGGAGACTAGCTTATTCACCGGCTCTAGTGTTTAAGCCTAATTAATATTATAAAATCATTGACAGCTGCATTTTCAAAAATTAATCATTTTTTCTTCTAAATTAGATCAAAAATTATTTTTACAATAGCATTTTACTGCTATTGGGAATAAGCGATTACTTTGATATCGAAGAAAAGCATGTAAATTAAGGTCTACTGTGCTTACGATCTCAGACATTGACGTGTAGCAGCGTAGAGTATTAATTAAGCTGATTGGTTTTGTTGAGTGTACGACAGGTTGAAACTGGCACGATGTTAAGATTTCAAGAGTCTTCCCGTGTATTTTTTTATGCTTTGCTTGCTCGGCTAGTTCCAGCCAGTATGACCAAATCAATTTCAAGTGGCTCACATAAGAGCAACTTAGTGTTGCACATATATGCTATTATAGGCAATGGACCTCATGAGGTTTCTATCGGGCAGCCCTTTACTTAACCTGCATGGGCTGAATTGCAGACCTCCGATGCAGCTAATGTCCAATCCATCGAACTATAGCCTGCAATGGGCAGCTGATATGCATAAGTCAACTTGGATATCTCAAATGTCGGTGAGTGGGCTCCTATAGCTTCAAATCCAGACAAGCCTATTAATGAAAGTTGGTGCTTGGTGAGCAGAATCGGTAAAACAACCCTTATCCATTTCTTCAGAAACAGTATCTTGTCTTTGTCGTGAAGCATGCAGTGGGATTTGGACCATATATAATTATACAGATGAAGCCTTCAGCTTGTAAGTAAACAGCAAGTTCTGTGTTGCATCAACAGGATGTGCAGAACCTTGAAAGTCGTCGACTGCCAGCTCACAAGGATTGCGGTTTAACGACGTCTCGTGGCTGCTTAGCCCTTAGCGTCATTCACGTATTGACGGTTGGAAGGCTAAAGAGCAGGGAGTGAACGCCTATCCTACTACCCTGCAACTACTGCGCCTATCCTACTACCCAGTCGTGTCATTGTTAGTCTTCCTTGAAAATTCAAAAGTGAGTTAGTTAATTCCTAGGGTGTGATTTGAGCCAATGTCTGCACCCTGGTGTGTTCGGCACTGTTGCACCGAATTTGTCCAGCGTGTGTCTATTAGTATCAGGTCTATCATGTTCTTGGCTTTTTGGTCACAAGATCTCCCAGAGTTGTCCGCGGGTCGGTTCGATCCGCGAGTCAGGTCAGACCGGGTCGGACCTGGTCGGGTCAGGAATATCTGAAGATTCGACAGGTCGACTTGGGTCAGGTCGAGATCCTGGTGGGTCTGATTGGGTCGAGTCCCAAAACTGGACCCATTTTGATCCCACTAATTTTTTTGCATAGCTTAGTTTCAACTTTGTGCTTTTATAATGATTTGTTACGGTTTACACCTTCGATGCGTGCGTTCATTGGCTAGGCACCTGAGTGAGGAAAGAACAGCAGAGGACACACCAAAGCTGTCGCAATGCTGATTGAACCTGATACGCACGATTGACTTCTGAGACAAATCATCGGGCGCATTTTAGTTTCACATTCTCCGACTCAGAAGTCAATCGCGCAACTTATGCAACTCTTTCGGAGATATGCATGAATATTCATAGAATACAATTAGCGTATACTATATATATATAGTGAAATATATATGAAATATATGAAAGAGAGAGGGAAAAGGGAAGGAGAGGGAGAGGGAGAAAGAGATACAGTGATACAGAGAGCGATAGAGTCATATTTGTAAATGTCTCGTGTTCTCTATAGCGGCCGTATAATTATAATTATGGCCGCGATCCACCGAATTTTTTTATTGAAAGCCTTAATGGAGCGTTCACCACCGCTCGTCCATTTGAGTGATCCCACAGCCTTTTAGGGCCCTTGCGCAAGGGCAGTACACACCCGAGACGACTCTTACATGAGCCAGCATCGCTTTAGCAAACCGCTTTCCACATCGGACCCAGGTGCTCACTGCTCAGTTACATTAAAATATATTAAACTAGCTGGGAAACCCGGCGTTGTTGACAGGTTTTTGTTCTTGGAGAGCAGGAAGAGGGCGGCCGCGGGTTCTCCAACCTCTCTACTGGGTGCCTCATGTGTTTCACGAGCGAACGTCAAAGGTTTCTGTAAAAGGGTGCAAATGCATAAACGGACAGACAGCCTGTATACCTGCTACCTGTACGATATCTTCCAAACCGTCCATTCATTGATGACGGTGTAAGGGAAGAAGAGGTGTAGCAGACAGATATCACGTGCACATGTCGGCAAACGTCCAGCATGTGTTTTGTTGACACGTTCCTGGCGACTGAGAAGCAAACTGTCCTTGGGGGGGGGGTCCTGAGTCAGGTTTTTGGCCCCGAAAAGCAGGAAGAGGGCGGCCGCGGGGTTCACCAACCCCTCTACCGGGTGTCAAAGGCGTTCCCCGAGCCAACGGGGCAACCGCGAAGGTTTCGAGTCAATAGTTCGAAAACTCTGTAAATGCACAGCCGGGCAGACGCACATAATCTTTACTTTATATATAGAGATGTGGCGAAGAAATTAGCGCGAAAACTTAGGGCAACAGCAGATTTGTTCATTTTAACATTGAACTCGGCTCAAGCTGTCGCATGGGATAATTTCTCGTGAATTTATGAATTCCAAGATCCTCTCACCTCTCATTTCTCTTCCCGTATTCAAAACGCCTCATGACTTTGTCCCATCCTGTTCTGTCTGTGCTGAGATTTTTTTGGTTTCAGTCGCCCGTATATCACGGTTGGAGTATATCTTCTGTGCTTGCTGAAAGATGCCCTGTAAAACCTCTCGATATCTTCTTCTAAACTTTCTACTGTAGGCGCATGCACCTGAATAACCGACCGTTATGTGGAATGGTCGGGCTTCAAATATTGCCGTTATTAGTCTTATGGTCCAGTCATTTCAGGTTGATGTAAAAGTTTGTTATTTGGTGTCAAATCGAAGGTAATCGTAGTGTAGATCAATATTCGTCTGAGAGGAAAGCAATCATATAAAACATGAAGTGTAGGGCTCGACAAACTCTCCTGCCTGGGCGAAATATGTAAGCTGCTATAACTTTTGATTCGTTTTTCCGATTTGCACATATTGGCAGGTCTATGTCTCGATTCGGATTCAGTAGTTGCAAGTGATACTTACAGGTTAATTACCCCTAAGAGCTTCTATGGTGCTATTGTAACGGAACGGGGCCTATTCGACAGTGACCAGGATGACGACTTGCAGCCCCGTCCGATATGGGGGTAGTTCGAGTTGCAGTCCGCTGAGTAAGGCTTCAGTGGTTTGCCGAAGACTAACCATTTAAGGTTTAAATAGCTCCTTTCTGGATGACGCTTGAAATAAGACACGCTTGTTCGATAATCCTCTTTTAATGCACAACGGTAAACAATACTTCTGTAGCTCCCATTCGGAAACAGTCCGTATCTCACCCCCTCGATACGCCCTACGTCGATAACTAACGAGTAATTGCAACGCTACGTCAATGGCTGACGGCGACTACTATGCTACGTCAATGGCTGACGGCGACTATCGCAAATCTACGACGACTCTATCCACGACGACTATCGCAAGCCACGACGACTATTCGTGCTTCCTAGGCGCCGAGACTGCAAGGCCGAAGCCGAATCTATAAGGCTCCCCGATGACGATCTCCAAACGACGACGACGATTCCCAGGCGACGACCACGATCATACGACGACTACGATCATACGACGACTACGATCATACGACGATTCCCAGGCGACTCTCCGATGACGACTTGCAGTCCTTTTATACTAATTTGCCGTAGATAGTAGATGATACACAGTAGATAGGAGACAGTAGACAGTAGAGACTACACAGTAGATAGGATACAGTAGATAGTAGATATCTACAGTAGATAGTAGATAGACTACAGTAGATAGTAGATAGTAGACAGTAGAGACTACACAGTGGATAGTAGATAATACACAGTAGATAATATACAGTAGATAGTAGATAGACTACAGTAGATAGTAGATATCTACAGTGGATAGTAGATAGGCTACAGTAGATAGGATACAGTAGATAGTAGATATCTACAGTAGATAGTAGATAAGCGTATACAGCAGGTAGATACCACAGAAGAAAGAACACAGTAGACAGGCGTACACAACAGGCAGACACTACAGCAGGTCGACACCAGGTAGGCGTACCCCAGAACCGTTACACTATTATTTTCACATTTCCAAAGAAATAGAGCAAATAGTGGGGAAATGTGCTTGTGTATTTTACTCCAGTCATTTCGAATTGATGTAAAAGTTAATTGCTCATTATCAATTTGTAGATAAGAGGTCATAGATTCATTTTCGTCCGAGAGGAAAGCATTCAGTTTGAAAAATGAAGCGTGGCTGTGACTGCAAGGCGTCCTTTGGCCTGTGGAAAGTATGCAAACTGTCATAAAGTTTGATGTCTTGGTCCGATTTGAACATAATATTATGGTAGACCTACGTATGGATTCAGAATTCACATCTCCAAAGAAATAGAGCAAATGGTGGGGAAATGTGCTGTGTATTTTACTCCAGTCATTTCGAATTGATGTAAAATTTAATTGCTCATTATCAATTTGTAGATAAGAGGTCATAGATTCATTTTCGTCCGAGAGGAAAACATTCAGTTTGAAAAATGAAGCATGGTAGTGACTGCAAGACCTCCTTTGGCCTGTGTAAAGTATGCAATACATGTATAATACATGTATTATAGCTACTGATTCACAATCAGTATTTGCAAGTGACGCATCAATTAAAAATGACCGAGGCAAAATAGACAAGCATATTAGTCCCAACTATTTATCTCTTTCTGTAGAGATGCGCCAACAATGGAACCATCGAAGCTCTTAGAGATAGGCCTATGCCTATTTAGCATGCCAACATTACTTGCAAATACTGATTCTTAATCTGTACATACCATATTATGTTCAAACCCAATGCTATTTATGCAAATGCACACTAACAGATGTTGTTGATGTCATAGAATGTTCGCTTTGCACTAATCAATACCATTCCTCCCACTTTTTTACTCCTGTCTCTGCAGTAACTCATGGCATTGCGCTGAATGCATGTTACAACTGTTTCCTTTTAACCACTTGTTTAATGAAGCCAAATTTAGGGAATGTATAAATTCACACAGGGATGTAATAAGCCTAAGCTCCAGCGTGATGACAGCAAATAAGGGGCCGCGCCAGGAAGTCTTCACTGAGCTAGATGATGATAAACCCTTGTTAAATAATCTGGACTTAAGACACAGATAACAATTACTACTTAGAAAGATCTGAACAAAGTATATATAGGTAACACCCCGCCTAGCTATTGGCTGCTAATCAAAGGAATAAAGATATCTGACCTCTCTAATGCACGTCATCTGTCGTAGTATAACCTCTAAATTAACTACACTAGAGAATCTGATAGCTGACTTATCGATCGACATACTTGCAGTTACTGAAACATGGCTTGATATTGAATCTGCTAACCTAATTTCTATCCTTGGGGGTATAACCTTGAACACCGATGTAGAACTACGGGAAGAGGAGGTGGCATTGGCTTCTTTATCAGGAACACATTAACTTATCAATTGCATAACATACCATCATGCTCTGATCACACAACACATGAATCATTGTTCTTACGATTCCCAAGGTCAGAAGGATCCTATTTTCTGATTTGGTCTGTAAATTGGCCACCTGGCCAAGATTTGGAGGCATTTAACAGGGAATGGGACTTGCTACTATCAGCAATACAATCCAAAAATAAAGACATGTATATCTTGGGAGATTACCATATCGATTTACTAAAATCCCAAAATCACGGACCTACTAATAATTTCCAAAATGCGATATCATCACATCACTTCTTACCAGTCATTACCCAAGCGACAAGAATTACCTCAACATCTGCAACACTAATCGATAATATATTCGCCAATCGCATATATCTAAAATCACTGAACCCACCATACTGGTTGAAGACCTATCCGACCATCTCCCAGTCCTAACTTGGATTGATAATAAGCCTGTAACATGAATTGATAACCTCACTCGCAGCTTTGATCTCAAGTCAAAAACTCACTTCGAAGAGCTTCTATTTAAATACGATTGGTCGGGTATTACTGACTCCTGTAACAACGAGGAACTCTCTTCAGCATATGAATCCTTTAGTCGTAAGCTTAAAGAAATGTATGACCTTGTCTTTCCACTTGAGCCCAGTAAAATGAAATCAACAAGAACATTCAAGCAACCATGGATGTCACTAGCACTCCGTAAATCTTTGAAAACTAAAAACAAACTTTATTCAGCCTTTATTAAGCAGCCACTACTACTACTGATCGATCAACGGAAACAAGTTTACAGTTTACAGAAAAAAATACAAAGCGATATGTAGGAAAGCAGAAAAGAATTTCTATATGTTAGAATTTGCCAAGTATAGGAACGATTTTAAGCAAACCTGATCTACTATTAAATCAATACTAAAAGTAAAGACTACTGATTAATTAATTAAATGTTTGACTTGCAATGGGTCCATGATCACCAAAGTAGAGCAAATCGCTGAAAAACTTAATGCCTACTTCACAAATATAGTGCAGGACCTGGTGACCAAAATTCCACCTCCTACTAATTCAGTAACTTCATATTTAGCCACTCCCAGCTCATTCGCTTTTGCAATTTATCCAACGTCTATACGGAAGAAATACTCGCTCTAGGTCGTTCACTGAGAACCACCAGCAGTTCGGGCCCAGATTATATAAATCCCAGTCTCTTTAAACCTTTACTACCTCTTACTTCCAAACCACTAACATTGATATTACTAACTGCTCTTTGAGAACTGGCATAGAACCTAGCTCCTAAAAGTAGCTAATTTTAAGGTGCAAAGGCGCGTTTACAGAAAAAGGGGCCCTAGGCGCAAACAATATGGGGGCCTTCAGAATTTATGCAGAGTCTGAGGGGCCAGTCTACAAATGACGTCACGCACCCATTGGTGGGGGTCATACATCTGTGACGATTCGTGACGAAGAGGAGGGAGTCTGAGGTGTGTGACGTCATGTCATATGACGTCATGTCATCACATCAAATATCGAAATACGTAACTTTATTTAAATATGCAAGCTGATCTTGTTCTGTTCGCTGAAAATTAAGTTCAATCTGTTTTCTTTTAGTCAATTGCTCGTCAACTGTCACCCCTGATGGTTCACTCACTTTTATCGAGCAGATCTCTAATCTCACATGTCTAAGGCATCTCAGGGTCATTCGTCGTTCTGTCTCCTCATTCGCATTCGTTATTTGAGTTTATGCTTTTCTAATGTTCTCCAAAAGACAATTGCAATTCTCTTCTCATTGATCTTCGTATAGTTCATCTTTCTCCTTCTCAGTCTGTTCTCAACACGGCTGCTAGACTGATAGTCGCCTTCCCTCTTACTCTCGCATCTCTGCGACAATGACGATGACGGCGATAACGACGATGACGAAAATAACGACGACGATGACGATGATGATGACGATGGCGATGACGATGACGATGATGATTCTGTCATTTCATAACCATGCATAGTACCTTTGTTTATGGTCGTGCAGCGATCTCATATGTCGAAACTGACTGACATGGAAATCTACTTCAAGAAAGACTTTATGCAATACACCGGAAGGTTAGATACGATATGTTCAGTCTGTCTGTCTGTCTGACTGTCTGTCTCCCTATTTCCATCGATCTCTTCTGCTGTCATTTTTCCTTATGTCTATCCATCCCTGTCTCGTTTCGTCGCTCTACCCTTAATTTCGACACAACTTGGCCCAGAGACTCTGAACACCCATGCCATCTGTTAGCTGTCGTCTGGGTCCAACACTGGCGAATCTTTTAGCTTACTGTGCATTGTTTTGCTGACTGTTGTAAAAATAATATTCGTATGAAATTACATTTAGCAAAATTTAGGCCAGCGTAGAGAGTACGACTCTGCTGTAGGTATCTTGAAGGGGCGCTATGAAATGCTCGTCTACATTACATTACATTTCCACACTCTCTGTTTCTCTGACGCTTTTGTGGCGGACAGGCCACGAGGCTTGACTGAAGGATTTATTAATAAATAATCGGCTCGCCATGGCGCTTAATTTACGTATATTTTTTACGGTGTTGCGTCTTGCAACTTCGGTATAGGAGGGAAGACCGATCGGTGTTTTAAATTCAGTGCATAGTGTGCAGACACATAAATCAGGTTAAGTATAGCCTGACACACGATGCATTGCTATATATATGGAGCAGTGGTTCGTACTGCTTCATACGTAGAGCGATTCTCGTACGCTCCAGAGATCGTTGATTGATCGTAAAGTTTCCCATATAAATACGACCCCTAGTGACAGCCGCTCCACACGCGGGCATGCCGGTGCTGCTTTTCGCTGATCTGGCGGGGTGTCGTTGATCGCAAGACGGACCGTGCTCTGATCGTAGGGGTTAATAGGCTGACAGAGGAAATACCGATCGTGAGAAATGCTCACAGGTCTGGGTGCCGTTCGAGAGTTTGATCGTGAGAAATAAATGGCTGATAGTTCATTACGGGAATACGAGGAAGATAGTGACCCCGTCGGGGTCGTTCGAAGAGTACGTAAAGACCCAATCGTGAAATTGAAATTACAGGACCGCATATATCGAGAGAGGCCTCGGTGGGCGTCGAGACAATATGGCGGGTAAATCCCAAGAGGAGTCGATCGTAAATAGCGAGACAGATTGCGGTGGCCGTTGAGACAACATACGGGAAGAGTTCCCCAGTATATGGTGGATTAATACGGGGCGGGTGAACCCATTGAAGCATTTGAATTCAAACCGAGAGAGCTTCCTGTGGAGCCGTTGACACATACTGGGCAACATAATTACGTTCGATAAATACGGGGAAGGTGACCCCATTGGTGCGTTCGATAAACACATGTACGAGGAAAGGTACACACTGGTGTCGAAAACCTCATCAATGGCGGGCATTCCGCATCCACTTGCGTGTCTGATCGAATTGATCAATACGAGTATGTTTGAGTAGTCGGGTACCCAGGTGAATACATATTTGCTTGTCGTCACACACAGTTCTGAGAACTGACTGAAGTGCGAGGTCAGGCCCCCGCGTGTGTAGGTAGGATCGAAGGTCTGTGTGCAGATAGCGAAGGTTATAAATAGAAGACCTTCACTATCAGAGTCTGTGAATCCCATGCCAGTGTCATTTTTATCGAAACAGAATATATTAGTTTTGGTGGGGCAACTGCCAACAAAGAGGATGATTAAAGGAACTTACTCCGTCAATTGTTGTGCATGACAAAATATATGCGTGAGGACGGTATGCCACACACGGAAGTGGACTGGGAGACACGTGACGAGTGGAAGATACTGACCACGGTAGATAAGCGACTTGTAGTGTCTAGGACGACAGAGTATAGAGAGTTGCGAACAGTATAGTATCGGACTACAAGACGTTGAATTTAGCTACCGATAATGTCTTGGCCGAAATGATTTAGAGGCTTGTTTCAAGTATATCTGGACCTCGTAACTTAAGAGAACGTTTGGTGCCCCTTATAGGCGATAGTTTCAGAGTCACAACATGTTGAATGGTACGACATCAGGTACAGAGGAAGAAGATGCTTGAAGCTAGGAAGGTAGGCAAAGCGAGAAAGACTCCTGAAAGATTACGAACCCTGTGCGAGATGGGCTGGCGCTCGGGCGGCTGAACGCCACACTTTGCGATGTCATGTCATGTCACATCGTCATCGTCGTTTGGCGATGGTTGACTACATGAATTGGAAAGTGGTGTCCAATGCTCGTACGATGTTCATTAAGCTTGTGCCTTTTAAACCAGTCCACGCCATGACATTGTCAAACCAACAGATTCTGGGTCTTCCGCGACTTCGGCTTCCTTCCACTGTACCCAACATCACACTGTTTTCAATACTGTCTTTAGGCTGTCTCACGATGTGCCCGAAGTACCGCAGTTTTCTGGATTTGATGTGGCCCAAGAGTTTGTAGTCAACTTTCGCCATCTGATACACTTGTTCGGTGGTCACCATTGCTTTGTCTCTACCCATTATTATAATGTATCTTTTGCACTCTGCATATGACCCTGTTTGTTTCTCTCTCTTCCTCTGTATCCTTCTGGCTCTGCGTTTCTATCTTATTTTTTCTTATCTTTGTCTCAATCAAAATGAACGAGTGTTTCAATTTGCTATTGATCCAATAAAGCTGCACCTGAGTTTAATAATTGTGATTTGATTTTCCATTCGTCTATTGCTATAGCCTGCTTCGTTCATTTTTCATTTAATTCGTATCATCGTGTAGGACCTACCAGTCGCCGGCGCGACTGTTGAGTGCTCGATAGTCGCCGGCGCGACTGGTAGGTTTTATAATCGAGTATGAAAGCGATTCTTCGCATAGATTTTGGTTGATTTGAATCTGCTTTTGTAGCTTCAAAGAACGAGGAGCGAGATTTACTCTTATGATGCTGAATAAGGTGAGAATTCTTTGTGTCATCATAAGCTTTTCTCTGATAAGAAGAGAAACGGAGAAATAGCCAATTGCTACTGACGATGCTGTAGAAATTACAATATAATAAAATATCATCATAAAGCTTACCAAAAAGTTAATTGCATAAAAGTATTGTATCGCATGGTACTGCATCTGATGATTTATAAAGCGATGCTCACAGCATGAGCCCTCCAGAAGCGTGATGTTTCCCTAGAGAAAAAGGTTTTAAGACAAGAGAAAGATAGAAGCAATGATGCAAGATGCAAGATTCTACATTTCACTGCAACATTGGCGTTTGGTAATATTGTGAACGAGGACTGTCAACTGCACGTGTTAAGCATGGTTATTAGCTCACCTTCTGGTCATTTAAATGATGATTGAAAGCAGATATTGCTTGTGTTAATCACCAGTTTAGCTGGCGACTCTTGGCTATAAAGCTATGTATACATGTAGGCTATAGTTTAGCCAATGCGCAGTTGATATTGCGACTTGCAAGCAAAAATATGTATTCGGGTAGGCGTATGTCAACTCAACACAAACCTTCCAATGCTTCAGCTCACTTCCAAAGGGCTAAGTATCTGGCTACACGGTCGATGTATGGAAAGTGCTTTCATGATGGCATGCATGCATCTCAGGTTCTGATTGACCGGCTTTGCGTGCGTGGTAGACCTTCGGCTTCAATTCCTAAGCAACTAGGTAGTAAACGTATTCGTGACGACTAAATACGTGCACATCTGACTGTAAGTTGTCGTGTTTTTCAGACACAGAAACAGAACGGAGTGATAGCAGCGAGCGCAGGCAATCACGCCCTTGCTCTTGCTTACCACGGTAACGCCCTCAGCATTCCCGTCACCGTTATCATGCCCACCATCGCTCCAATGATGAAGATCGAACTCTGTAAACAGTTTGGCGCAAACGTCACAGTCCAGGGAGATGACCTTGGAGAAGTATGTCAACTAGTATTACACAGTTAATGATATGTGACTCGTATGTATAGAAAATATTTAATTAGCCTGACACAGTTAAGTAACGATTCAAGTAACCAAGGACATTAAGGCTTTTTCCTATTCTCCTAATCAGTGCTTAAAATGTAAAAAAAGCGCCTGGACGCTAGTGTCAAAAAGTTAAGAACTAAACTTAGCATTCGTTAGCTCTTTGTCCATTCACCATCATTTTGTCGTCAACTATTTGTTGGTGAAATATTTTTTGTAATTATAAGCGTACAGAGAATAGCTTTCCTGTGTGAAATTGTGGACAAGGCGCAGTGGCGCCACTAGCGTTTTGGAAGTTGGGGTAGCAAAGATTCCAGCGAAATTTCGTCCTCTTATTTCCAGTGCTCCCCTCTATTTACATAGAGTTTTGTCTTCTTGCAGAGGAACGTGAGTAGTGGTGGTAGTGCGTGTTTTGTATCAGTCTGCCCTTTGCCCTGTCAAGTGACTGACTATGACGTCATCCATTGTTCAGGCGGAACCCTAGCCCCGCCCATCTATCAATCAACCAATCTTTGTACTGTGCTTATCTCAAATAATTATTTATCATAAGTTCAAAAGAATGGAAATTTAGGGTTGGTATAGCCCCCTTGCCTAATGGTATGGTCGCCGCCGCCATTCTAGGGTTAAAACATGTGTATTTAGTGTAAAAATTATTCACCTGTCATTCATATTTCAACTCCATATCAAAGGTAGAAACAGAACACTTACTAACCCCGCTACTTTACGATGGGCAAAGGTCATTGAGATATGCAAAGTACAAAGATTGGCTGCGCTGGAAGAACAATGAGTGATTGGCAGGCCGTTGACAGGTGATGTATACAATGGCTACTTATAGGGCGCCAGATGGTCAATGCAAAGTGCAGCCTCGTGCACGATAATAATGGATGATTGACAGGTTGTGTACAGTACAAAGGTCAAGTGTGCACTCACAACAATGGATGATTGACAGGTTGGCGGGGCTAGGGGTCCGCCTAGACAATGATGAATGACGTCATAGGGTATCACGTGACAGGGCAAAGGGCAGACTGATACAGAACACTCACTACTAACGTGCACTAGTTAATATTGATCTAGAATTGAATTTAGACTTTATAGAATATAAGAAAGTTTGTCAAACAATATATACCTACAGATAGACTGATAGAGCAATGCACTGAAGGTTGTTAAAGTAACATCTGCCAAACAGTCATTTAAGTTTGATGCTGTCCAATGTCGACATTACTCTCTGTTATGAGCCTCCGTCTTCATCTTCTTTTATCCCCTATTTCCATCATCCAGTCCAGGATCATTGTTCTCTGTCTTCCTCTGGTCTATTTCCTGCCATTCTTCCTTTTTGATTGGGAATGCCTTTTCTAGAACGACAGCAATTCTGCCTTAGTGGGGCAACTGATATTCTCAACATTTTTTGTCGACGATCAAACCGACATCATGCACTAGCAGTAGATATGGCCTATCTATAGTTAGACCTACACGTTTCATCGTTTCGCAGCTTGAAATAGAAGAAATTCAGTTCAATTTTATACGCGTTAGGGTATGTAGTACAATCTAATTAGTTTACTAACTTACTGGGCCTGATCAGCTTGTCAAAAATTTTATCAAACCAGTTCAACAACTTATTGCTTTTTACATCTGAAAATTAATTACCATATGCAGCAGACGCCGGAAGCCCATAAGACGAAAATTAATTTTATGAACAGGTAACCAGAAATAATGATGTATAACATGAATTATAGACATCCATTACCACTATATACTTGGACTTCTTCTGTTAATAATTAGGCCTAATGAAAATATGAATTTTGGAATAGTAGGTTATTATACGCTGTTGATAATAACGTACGTATAGGAATTGCACTGTTGAGTGGACGTTCATAGACGGCGTCCAGGCTGTGCTGACCAAATAAGTGGCTGGACATAAAGAAGAGAAGAAATCAAAAATAGGGTGAAGGGATTTGATGATGATAGTATGAAGTTAAAGAAATAACTGTTTCTATTTAAGGCGAAACGGATTGCGATGAAATTGGCCAAAGAAAAGGGAATGATGTACATCAACGGGTAAATAAAACAAACTGTTTACATACACAGCGTACAAACAACGCAACACGTTCCAATATGAAACGGCGACAGATTAATCCGATTAACAGCAGAAAAACGTGTTTTTACGTGTTGTCAATAAAAATAGACCTATTGAGTATCGTATAAATTTTTTCTATATATTGCAATCGACGTAAACTCTCTCAACTGATCACTGAACATACCCTACAGTATAATATTGACTGTGTGTACCAATGTGACAAATTGTTTAGTGATCTACTTCAGTTTTCATTCAGTTTTTTTTATAATGTTGACTAGCTGGTAACCCGTGAAGAATCACGGGTCGGATAATATTTTAACTCACAATTCAACTGCAACAGGCACTGTTCGTTCTAGCTGTTAACCCGTGAATAATCACGGATCATACTTGATTTTAACATTGCTATGGTGGTGGTGAAGACACTTTGACGCAGAGCTAAAATAGGCTTACACATTAATTAAACGAAATGGTCGACGAATATGTTGGGCTATCAACTATGCCGCGGTCTTTTGCGTGGTATCTTTTGTGCACGACCTCTTGAAGCGCGATTTTTTTGGCGCGACCTTATTTTACAGCACGGATTCCTCAGTACAATCCGAGTGTGGATATAATGTGGAAATAATGCGTCGTCTTCCAATGCGAGATAGTAGGCCTATACTTCAGCCTCTGTGCCACATTATCGTCCCTAGGCGAAAACTGATCCGAACTCTGCTTCCCGTTATTTCTGCAATAACGACAATTCGCCCAGATAAATCAAAGGCAATCTTTGTATACATCAGTTGGAGATGAATAAATGTGAAAAGATAAAGAGAATTACCAGTGTTGTATGCAAGACTTGAAACTTCAAGACCAAGACGAGACCGAGACAGTGAGGTGCCGATACCGAGATAGTGAGGTACCAAGACCGATCGAGACTGAGACACTAGGTTGAAGACAGTACGAGACAGTAAAAGACAAGTGATCTTATATATAAGGCTGTAAAATATTAATGCATCAGTTTTCGGGAATGATGTTCATTTGTAATTTTAATTTGAAACTTATTATTTACATAGTTCCAATTCCAGAGAACAGTTATTATATGGCCGCGTTTTATCTTTTTCGATATCTCTTCTTCGACCTATCTTCTGAATAATATAAAGAAAGGATTTTTAGACACGTCTTAAATATTCTAGACGATTTTAAACAAGGAAATTCGATACCAAAATTACGAAATTATAAATTTGCGCATATCCTTACTCACCCTGAGTAACTCGAAACTCGTTTCGGCTATGGTGATTTTGCATCAATGACAAATGGCACGCCATAGCTAATGTTTTGTCAATAACTTCAAATTGCGTAAACGCAAACTCCCCATTTTCAGGTTTTCTCTCAGACATTTTACCACTTTAAGATAATTGAATTGATTTCAGTATCATGTGACTCACGCCTATAGCCAGAATTACCGTTTCTCATAGATTCCAACTTTAGTTTCTAGCGCAAGATTTTAGGACGGTTAATGCGAAACTTATCGAGACCGATTGTTCGAGACAGGACAACACTTTCACTTCAAGACAGTTTCTAAAAATTCGATACACTACCGCGAGAGCGAGACAACAGGTTTCCAAGACCGAGACACTAAAAAACTGTCTCGAAACGTCTCAAGACCGAGACACTGTCTCGAAACCATACAACTCTGAAAATTACACCTTTTCTCTTTACATTATGTCTTTCGAACTATATGAACCAAAATCCCGTTGCCAGACAAAGGCTTAGATTGTGGCATCTCCAGAACATACAACGAGGAATCCATAATATCGCTCTCCTACGTTCTTCTGATACTGGGCTGTTGATGGAACCAATGTTCAGGGCATTCGTTGAATCTTGTGTTCTGCTATGGTCGTCACATTTTACATCGTCTACCAGACTACCACTAAGACCCAATTAATCAACACGTTATATCATACACATATCGTAATTTAAATAGCTCCGTCATACAATTGAAGCTGGCTTTTGATTGACTCAGTCTTAGACATTACAAGCATAATAGATCTAATTCTATATCAACGCCTATTATGCAGATTGAGGTGAACTATGCGCATTATAATTGCTTGAAATTGACAAATATACAGCTAATATTTTTGTGGTCGGATGCATACCTATGCATTATTTACTCGATAATTCTTTGTGTTGTCTAAATTTTCTATGTGTTGGCATACTATCTAAGTTTATCTTAGACCAAAGTGTCTGTGATTTTTAACGTCGTAAACTAAGTTTACATGTAGTCAAATAGTATTGACTCTGCCGATCAAGTCAAGTGTCCGATTTGGTCATTTGGTTCAAGGCTTCTAAGATTCTGGTGTTATGAGACCACAACATAGTTTAACGTTCTGTTCAACTGACTGTTGCTGTCGAATTTGGTTTTGCTAGTGGAAGCCACTTTCACCCGATGGCTCATGAATTGCAATTACAGCGCTGTATAAATTATATAGGTTTTCATATTAGGCCTATATGAGATCGCCGCAGAGTTGAATACATGTAAATCTCGTTTTGTCTTTAGCTACGACCATCCTCACATTCTTGCCGGACAGGGCACAATTGGACTCGAGATTGCCGAGCAAGTGCCTGACTTAGATGCTGTCTTAGTTCCAGTCGGAGGGGGAGGACTGCTGGCCGGATTAGCACTTGCCATTAAGTCCATGCTGCCAAATGCCAAAGTCTATGTAAGTGGGTAGCGACTCGTTGTTTTTGTTATTCCCATTGTTGTTCACAATTATTACAAATGGCCATTGAATAAACCATTAAACTGTTACAAATACAGACACCTACACCAATGCAGACATACACAGAGCAGATATGCATGCAGACAAGGACAGACAAACACACATCAGGCTCGCACCCAGAAGCAAAATCAAGACGAGGCAAGCAGCGGGGTCGCCAGATCTCCGAGGTTGGGGAAGTCCCTAACGGCTAGGGGGTCTGGGGTGAAGTCCCAGGAGCCTGGACGATTTTGAGCATTTGATACCAAAATGAAGCGGCATTTTGGGCTCTTCCTTGCTTAAAATTTTTCAACTATTATTTCGAGATAAAGTGTCTAAATCAGCCCCCAGCGAGGTCTGGGGCGGAGTCCCAGGAGCCTGCGCGATTTTGAGCATTTGATGGCAAAATGAAGTGCATTTTGGGGTCTTCTTTACCATATCGCCCACCCAAAAGTCGGATATTGCAAATATTGGTTATTGGGCTGCTAAGGGCAATCCCATATGGGTGTGATGTGGGCAGCCCAAGCCCAAGAGCCCACTCATCGCCCGCCCAAATGTCGCATATTGCAGATATTGGTTAATGGGCTGCTAAGAGCAATCCCATATAGGTGTGATGTGGGCAGCCCAAGCCCACAAGCCCACTCATCATCCACATTTATTTTTATTAGGATAATAGGCTCCTTATCTCACGCCCAGGTGGGTCTGACATAGGCTAGCCCCAGGCCATCTAATTTGGAGATGGGTTCTATAGCCTCTATATGGGCATGTTGGCAGGGGCCATTATACCCAGCGCGATTGTGAGCATTTAATACCAAAATGAAGTACATTTTATGCTCTTACTTGCCTCAAATTTGTCAACTATAATTTCGAGATAAAAGTGACTAAATCTCCCCCAGCGGGGTCTGGGTCGGAGTCCCAGGAGCCTGCGCATTTTGAGCATTTGATGCCATAATGGAGTGCATGCATTTTGGGCGCTTCCTTGCCTCAAATGTTTCAACTATAATTTCGGATTTTTTTATTTGCAAAATGACAGTCAACCTAACTGAAAACACATATACTGATACTAGTAGGCCTAGTACTTATTAGTTAATCATTCCTAGTGCAAACTGAGGCAAAATTGTTAAAAGTCATACTGCAAACTGAAAAAATAAAAATTAAGAAAATGAGACTTTAAATATATTTCGTAGTAATTATGAGGATTATAAAACCAGCTGGCTTATTTTTTTAATTACTCTCGATTGCCCAGCAGTCGATTTCCATAATAGACGAAGACAAACAAATGATGATTTCAAATTGAATAGACTGGTCACGCTGGTTTCATAGTCAGTGCATCGTATTTAGGTATTTATAAAGCGCCTCTCTATAGTATGCACAGGCCTACGCCCTACAGCTTATTCAGAAGCGCTCCAGATCAGACGCTTCGAGAAGAAGCCATTAAAGATAGGCTAGCCTGGCGTGATAATAAAAACTATTTACACGTTATCTCAATTCTGATATCGAAGCAAGACATACCTCGTCTTGCCTCGTCTTGAGGCAATTGTCTCGTCTTGCCTTCAAGTAGTTACTGGCCTGACGTATACATAATACATACCTGTCCATGCATGGAGAGTCATTCTGGTTTAGCCACACAACATGTCCATGCGTGGATTTTAGTTTCTATACCTTTGTCCATATATACGGTTGTGTGGCTACAGTGACTGTGTGGTTTGTGGTTGTGTGCATTTGTCTGTGTTGTGTGTGTGCGCGCGCGTATATATATATATATATATATATATATATGCATACACACATGTATATATATATATATATATATCATTTGTCTGCAAAGAATAAATATATCTCTTAGTAGTTACTCGTGTGCATCAGAACTTAGTTGATGTTGCAAACGTTGTCAGGGCATTGAGCCAGAAAGATGTGCCAGCTTCAAGGCCGCATTGGAAGCCGGAAAGCCGGTATATACGAAGCCTTCTCCAACACTTGCTGATGGTACGTTCCTTTAAAGCTAATTGCCCGTCCGTTACATTAGCATCCGTCTACCATTTCATGGCAGCGTTATTCGCCATGTACATGTAGATAATATTGGCCTATTAACATTTAACATTAATATCAATCAATCAATCAATCGGTCAATCAATCAAATTTGACATAGCGCCTCTTCAAAAAACCTACTCAGAGTTATGAATATGAATTATATCGTGGACGCTCTATTTCAGTGATCTTGTAGCCAGATGATGACTGACTTACTGATAACTGCTGGAAATCTCTAGTTCGTAGGTCCTTTGTGGCAACTTGTACTGAATGACTCACTGGTTGCAAAAACTAAAACACGCCTATCAATCATCTGTCTATCTATATGTGTGGGATTCTTGATAGAAACCAGTGGCAATCACATAGGCCTAATGCCAATTCTGAGCGTTGGCAATCAAGAAATATTCCTCTTCTAATTATTCTGCTGCCAAAGGCTCGTTACTATTATAGGCAATGCAAGCTGCGATGAGGGTTGAGCTTCTTTTATTTACAGGCACCAGAAATTCTAAACCCGATTGGCCTTGATGAATCGTGGCTTCCGGTCGGGAAGCAGCGTTTTAAGTCTTTCCCGACAAACAATTTCCAGCGAGGGGAATCATGGCGACACCCATTGTGGCGCCGGTATCTGAGAATGTATACTATTGAATCCCGCAAATTCTTTGCCAACAGGATTGGCGTGTAATAACTTGTAACCAAATCATTCACCGCTGGAATATTCCTTTGACGTCACTAATCGCGGCGTGTGGGAGGCTTTTCCCGCCAACTCTCGTACCACCAAAGGACCCTTATCGTCAACTAAGTTGGTTCCTGAGACTGAGGATTGAGATTCAAACCCATTTGGTGTATCAATAGGGCCGAAGCTAAGCATTTCCGCCTGCTTATTCTGATGCTCTACCTGAAGATCTATAGAAGTTTATTCATTCTTACTTAAACTCAATCTTACTCGCCATCACTGCTCCTTCTGGCACGAGCACAGCGACACTTTGATTGGTGCGAAGGTCTGCTTCTGCGAAGACCATCTCCTTGGCAGGGATGTGGTCTCGAGATGGTCTCGAGACCGGAAAACTGCGGTCTTGGTCTCGAGTGCATCGGTCTTGGTCTTGGTCTCGAATGCGTCGGTCTTGGTCTTAAGGGAATGGTCTTGGGATATTTTCACCGGCTTAGAGCAATTTCTTTGATATTTGTCGATTAGAGACACCGGTGTTTAGGCCCTACGTGATTGGTATCGATTGTGACGTGTTGACCATCTATATATACACGTTACAGTGGGCAAAGATGCATTTGCAACGAAAACAGCCATTTCAAAATTTGCTTTAGCAAATTTCAAGGTTTTTGAACAATCTAATATTTTTTTGGTCCGCCAAGTGTAGTCACCATTAAAGGGGTAACTCCACCTCGCAGTTTAACGTTAAACCAGGGCCGCCCATTTAATGAGTATGCATGCCAATCATATCGAACCACCCGAAGGCTATAGCGGTCTAGCAGCTGGGTCCGTCCATGTCAATTGAGTGGTCCGTGATGGAAATGTTGGCGCTTAGTGGTTGTAGCGCTTGTAGTTCATTTGCATTTCAATAATAATATAAGTCCCGGAATTTGGGCTGAGGTTAGTCCTTGTCAATTGTAGTTGCTCCAGAGGGGACAATTAGGGTAGTTCATCTGAACAGGGTCAAAGATGCTGGGAAACGGCAGTGTATGACGCACATGCTGGTCTGGCAGCTGGGTCTGTGCGATATGATTGGCATGCATACTCATTAAATGGGCGGCCCTGGTTTAACGTTAAACTGCGAGGTGGAGTTACCCCTTTAACCTACAATTCCGAGTACAAGTAGGCCTACATAATTCAATCATCACCAGCCCCGCAGAAGCTCGCGCTTATTCTATTCAGTATTCAATTCAAATACACAGTTAGTAAAGGCATCAGCATGCACTGTCCAAATTAAAACTGTTTGACTAATTAAAATGCGTTATAATCTGATAAAAAAATAAGAAATTAGAATAAGATAGTATTAATTGAGAAAAAAACCATTTATAAAGCAAAGAAAAAGGCAAGCCTCACAATAAAGTGACCAAATGTCTTGCAGGCTAGATCGAAAATTATGAAGATCACATAAAATTAAAATTAAATAGTAAATATTTTATTCTTCCTCTCTACATATTGAAAACAAAGTCCTAAATAATACCATTCAATCATGATGGGACTATAGTAAGCATGGTAATTAGAATAAACTGGTAACTTGTAACTTATCATACAGATTATAGATACGGTAATCCGTATACTTTCATTCCCACTAATCTAAGATATCGAACGACATGGATGTAGGCTGTAGGCACTTGGCGCAGCGCAGTCCTGCTTCCTGGATACTTCCGCTACTAAACGCAGCCAATTTAATCTAATAAACGTGCAAAAGTAACAAAATCACAAAATAAATGAATATTTATAACTAAAGTAAGTGTTCGCATATTTATTGAAAACAATTCGGTGAGTTGATGTCAAGTTTAGATAAAAACATTAAATATAAAAATACCGCGCAGATAATCTTGTCGGCCGTAAGTTTGTATTATATTAATCGCAAGATGACGCTACTTATTTTAATTTCGCTATTACTTTCGCACCTATCAAATGAAATGAATTTATTAATAAAAACTAATGATAATAATAATGTATAAATTCTCTTTTGCGTCATGTATTTCAGGGCCGGTGTAGGAGGCCAAATACACTCCCATTTTAAACACTCTCGGGTCAATTTATCGTAGGATATACTGACTGGTGGAGTCAATTCGTCCTAGGAAAAATTGAGTAGTGGAGTGCAATGTTCCTAGGACATATACACACCCGTTGGTGAATAGACACTCTCGTGGATTTTTGTCCTATGTAGAATTAACTCCCCGATAGTCGATTTGCCTTGAAAGAATTAACTCCCCTATTGCATTAGGTATGGGAGTCAATCTATCCTAGGAAGAGTTAACTCTTCGGGAGTCAATTTGTCCTAGAATAACCTCCCCTACTGCATTAGGTATGGGAGTCAATTTATCCTAGGAAGAATTAACTTACCAGGAGTCAGTTTTTCCTAGGTAAAATTAACTCCCCGGGAGTGTTTATTGGCAACGTGGAGTGTACCTATCCTAGGAACAATTAACTCCAGAGTCAATATATCCTAGGTACAATACACTCCGGGAGTTAATTTATCCGGGGAGTTAATTTAACCTTCTACACCTGCTTCTGGCATAGGAAGTCGCCTAAGATACCAAATTTGAGGACGCCGAATTTTAAAAATAATGCGGTGATGTTCTGGGGAATAAAATATTATGACACAAAAAGAAGTTCATAAATTAGTTAATAAAAACAAGTTTTAGGTTAATTCCAATTCCAACAGCGCTCGTGAATAAGCTGGTGCCCTGCGCTTAGCTTTAAAGTGGCGCTTTAGAAATTTGGAGATTACGATTCAATCTCTTAATACCTCGTTGAATCCTCCGCTCTTTCCCTATTAATTTTCCTGTGCCGGAATCGTCTATATATTTTGACAAAACAAAATTTTTATGTTCCTCGTGCAGTGTAGCCTTGCCCCATATTTTCTCACATCTTACTGTTTATGCAACGGGAGTGGGGCGCTCTTATATAGATGACTGCCTAGGGCGCTAAAGTAAATTACATGAGAACTGCACTGATGTTTTTAAAAACTAGGTGCCATTCGATCATTTCGATAGTACTTCGGTAAATCGTATATGTTAGTTTTAAGTCGAGAAAAAGCTAAAAATCACTGCCAGGATTTGACAAGAGCAACAATAATCTTGAAGAATGCCACTTATACAACAATATTTTTATATTTTTGTAACCGAAAATGCCGCCCGTAGGACAAGCATTGCTTGGGGCGGTTCGCACCATCGCCCCCCCGTCGCTACGCCACTGAGACAAGGTTCTTACTGCTGTCCCACTCTGCGCTGAGCTCAGCACTGCACGCCGCCTCGGCTGCTCTGCTCTGCTGTGTCGCCCTGGTCAATTATGAGGCCGAAAAGAAGCGCAAAATTTGTGGGCTTATGCGCTAAGCACTTCGGCAAATCACAAATCAGAATGTTTCCCGTCGCGCGGCAACCAACGTGAATCCCCACCGACCAAAGCTACCGTTATCGCATAGTCCTGCACGTTACACTCTTCCTCGCTCTTCTTCAGGTTTCGAAACATGACGTTATTGAGAACTTTTCTACAATTATATTCCGCAAGAATTAACAACAGAAGTAGCCAATTCAAAAGAACATTAATTTATGCTGTGCTTTTAAAAAATCCGGCATCAAATATTAAGGATTCACTTCAGGCAACCATGCAACAATTATGGTCAACAAAACATTTGTCAAGATCAATTGACCTTGCGATAACTTGCGGGTTCCACGGTTACACTTTCAATAGGCATCAAACCTACACCTCAGAATTTTTTTCTAAATTAACCCAGAATTATTTATCAGACATCATGATCAGGATTTACAGGGAAGCCACCAATATAGAAATCTTCTATTCCTGTTTCCAATAACCCGACGACTCATTCTCCGATGGAACAATCTCGAAAGATAAGAACATGTCTTAGACGGGTTTCTAAGCAAGCATCCTTTGCTCACATGTTCTCCCCAGCCTTAAATACTTCTGAGCAGCATTTGAATTTCTCCGTACCTCCCGTACCATAGCCAAATCCAACGGATTGACTCAGCTGTGCATTTGTTCTCTGGAGCTGTAGCAACAAGTTCCTTATAGTACAGGCATTATAATGATATCACCTCACACAAATTGCAACAGAAACTTTTTCAACAGATTTATACTCAGAAACATTTGCCCTTTAACACATCAAAAGTCTCCATCAATGCAAGTGGTGGAAAGTATTGAAATTATTGATGGAATGTTTCCCATTTCCACCCATGTTAAATAGACTTACGTGGATTTTTACATGTTTTAAGTTTCACACTCCACTTTTATTTTTTAAAGAAAATACATAGCACAAATAATCATGCTAGTCTGCAAATAGTATATATATTATACTATCTTTTTTATACTCTTTTTTATACTATTTATACTATTTTTTAATACAGAGTGACATTACAACTCGAACTAATATAAGTTGCCTCCCAGATGTGCAATTTGCACAGATCCTGCAGCGGGAGGTAGAGAGCCAGCAGCTACCCTAACAGAGAATGGAAGTGCCTCCATTGACCGGGCAAGAGCATCTCGAAAGGATAACATTTATACATCATCAGAGGAAGTGGTTCATCCAGTCTGCCGAAATAAATACATCGCCTAACAAGAAATAGCTAAATTTCAGAAGCAAAAACCTGAGGAGCAAATTGACAGAGCTTTTCTACGCTCAGCTAAAAAAATGTCCATTTATGACAGAGATGTCTGTTCTGTGGGAAGTCAGCGCATGTTGGTATAAAGAGAAGGAGTTCTGATTTGACGGTATTCCCAGTGAGGACAGTTGCATTCAAGAACTCTCTTGTAATCTTGCAACGACAAAGGTGATTGATGACTGGGCATCCGTAGCGCAAGCTCGCGTGTTGCATGTTCACGACTTGCATGCTGCTGATGCAGTGTATAATCAAACGTGAATTTTAGAATAAAAGAAGCACTTTTCATTTATTTGGATGATTTACATAGCGCCCTACAAGAGCATCTACTCAGAAGCGCTCATAACTTAAGCCTGGTTAATTGGGACATGTCTTAAGGTTGACATAGAACACGGTGGAGTGTCCCCTGGGTACTAAGCGAAGGGTGACAAGGATCCCATTCTAGGTTGCGGGACCAGCAACCGAGAAGGCTTGGTGCTGCGGCATGGAAGTACGACAGCGAAGGACAAGAAGCTTAGCCTGCGAAGAAGAACGGAGGGAGCCTCGACGTTGGACACTTAATGTAGAACAGCATGTTACCCGCAGGTGCCTGGGAGCTGATTCCTTTATGCAACGCAATAGACCTATTAATGAAGTGACCCGGTTTGAGATCCGCTGAGAGAAGGGAGCAAACGAAGGACGTCCCGCTTATATTCAGACACATGGCCGAATCTTGGGATGCGGCTAATAAAGAGTGCCGCCGTGCGCAATACCCGATCCATGCACTCGATCCGGCATGCATGGAGGCCGTCATAGAGGGCGTTATAGTAGCCAAGGCGAGAGACCATGAAGGAGTGGATCAGCTTCTCAGCAGCATCAGAGGACAAGGAGCAAGTTACCGTCCTGAGCTGGCGCAGTCAATAGTAACAATCACAGAAGGGCAAGTGGATGTGCATGGGAAAGTGAGCTCTTGGTCCAAGCATCACCAAGATCCCAGACAGAAGATGAGAAAACGAACTGTGAGAACTCTAGGACGAGGGTTTCAATGCTAGCTGGTAGTAAGTGTCGAACCGAATAAACTGAGTTTTAGATGAATTGCGGAGGCACATGCAGTTGGAAAACATCCAGGTCTCCAAGGTCTCCATGGTCCGACTCATTGCACAACCACACTGAGCAGTGCAGATAGGCCTGGCCAGTGCCGGCAGCCAGCAGAGGGCCTGAATCTGCAGTATAAATAATATACAGGAGAAGGCCTTGGGGTAGTCTAAATGGAGCGGGAACCCAGAAGACCTGGTGGACGGTCCTGCAGGAAGGAACCGAGCTAACCAAGAAAGGTGCCTGAAAGACCAAACGAGGCAGAGAGGATACCGTGGTCAACGGTATCGAAAGCGGGTACCAGGGAGCTGACATCAAACAGCATCAAGAGAAAAACCTTAGACCTGTCAATTGCTCCATAAACATCAGAGAGAAGGCGGACCAATAGGGTCATTTTGGAGTGGCCCTTTCGGAATCCAGAATGAAAGACCGGGTGTAGGTCATTATTATTGATGTTGGAAGTGAGCTGGACGGATACAATCCTTTCAGGTTTGTTAGATAAGGAAGTGACATTAGTAATTGGCCTAAAGTTATTAGGATCATCGGCATCCAGTCCCTCGCGCCTTGGTACGGGAACAAGGATTGGCCATTTTTGCGACTCTAGAAGAATACTCTCTATGAGGGAATGGCTACAGAGAGCGGCAAGGAAAAAATGAACGCATCCACAAATTTCTAGAGAAGAAAAGTGGAGAGAGGATCCAGGTCGCCGGTCTTTGGAGCTGAGGTCAATATACCGGCAGATCATCAGTCCAGCGAAATTTACAGCAAAACCCAAAATTGGGTTGGCCACAAGATGAAGAAAGAGAAACAGTCGCTGTTGAAGTTGCAAATTATCTTGAAGATAATGATGATGAGCAGATCACGAGCAATGATCTTATAAGTCGGATGGAATCGAATCACAAAATTTCAGATATCCCGGCATTTTGGTAAAAAGCACATGAAGTCCAAACTGAAGGAACATTTTAAACAGATCATCAGGTGCAGCTGCAGAACCGATTGCAGCAGCAGTATTTGGTGCACAAATAAACCGCATGACATTGAGTGCTCTGTTGCAGGGACGTCAATCCCCTTTGATTGATGGAGGTAAACCCCCGGTCCAAAGTGTCAGGAAGGCAAGATAATCCCCAAGACTGAAATAATATTATCCCCTACCTATCTGTACGCCCCTGCTCTGTTGCATGTCACAAATGCAAAGGACCAGCATTCACAAATTCATTACAAGTTGAATGGGATGACGATGCAGATGATGAATTGGTGACACTTAGTGGAGGATTTGAACAACCTTAAAGCAATTTGTGCTGCCTGATTTAGTACAACAATGTTGCATTAATTTAAAACATAGAAGTAGTTCACCTTGAGTTACTTTGAATTACTTTAAAAAAATTTAGATCATCGATATGTCTTTTGGAATTCAAATGTTCCTCCGAAAATATGCGTCTCGTTAGTCATTACAGTTCCCCCAAATATTACAATTTTTATAATACTTCCACCACAAGTATTGATGGAGATTTTTGATATGTTGTAGAGGATACTTTTCTGTGTAAGAAACAGTTGTTACATTTTCTGTTGCAATTTATGTGAGGTTCACTCAAAAATATTCACAAAATGCCTGTACTATTATGCTCCTGAGGTGTGAGGTCCAGTCTCTGCATGGTTGATCTACATTAATTCTATTACCGAGCGAGCCATTGCACCGATCTCTTCTCGCAAGGGAAAAGCCAATGCGGTCATGCCTTCAGCCGAAGGAGTAGGCCTATAGCCTGAAGTTGAACCAGAATTCTAAGATCATCTAACTCCTGCTGAGATAGTTCCACAATTCTTTGCTCTGCCATCGGAGCACCCATTGTAATCGCATTACACTCACTTACCATTGTAGATCCATGCACTGGATTGACGAGACTTAGTGCCCATAGAAAGAAACCTCAATGAAGTGTAATACAGACCGCTATGGAATTACTGCTAAGTAGCTCTCCAAAAAAGAAGAGTAGAGTCTAGCATCTCTATTAGAAAACTTCAAAGTAGCTAGCAAAGTGGGAAGAGACTAGATACCCTGCATATAATAGACAGTATTATTGAATGCTTGTAATGATTCTGATATGATAGGTCTTGCAGTTCCGACTGTTGGAGTTAACGCCTTTGCCACTGCAGCTCCTCTGGTTGACCGCCTAGTCACCGTTGGGTAAAGTCTTCGTTAAATATACATAATTATCTTGCTGTTCTTTCTAGCGACATGTATGAAAATATTAATAAATTTGTGAATAAGGACTACGTGTAGCTAATCAGTGCTGTGAAAATGAGTCTTTTGAACAGTACTATTAGTACGTATTTATTGAGTTCCACTCTCTATTAGAGGCCGTCCATAAATGACGTCACGCGCCTTGGGAGGGTCACACATTTGTGACGATGTGATACGACGTCACATCATCACATCAAACATAAAAATGCGTAATTTTATTAAAGATTTTCACTCAATCAAACAAGTTACACTTAATCAGGGCCGTACCGAGCTATAATTGCGCCCTGTGCCTAGCATCATTCAGGCGCCTCCACGTTTTGAAAATAGTGCATATTAACTTATTCTATCCTGAAATTTGCGCCCTTCCCACATTTGCGCCCTGGGCCACGGCACCGTTGGCCCCCACGGTACGGTCCTGCACTTAATTAACAGTAGGGCCTAATTGCTACCACAATTTAATAACACTAATAATGATTATGTAATTTATGGCATTCTTAACTTTTGGATTATTTACTTTTACGCTCGGTGTCAATTTTGGGGTTTTGTAACTGAGGCTGACAAGCTGTAACACACAGGCAGGAACCAATTATCCCAATAAAACGCATCAGGCCACAGAGAGTCGATGCACTTCAGCAACGTGAACTAACGGTCGTGATAGCAAACGAAGTGATGGAGACAGGGTAGATTAGATAGACGAAGAGCTGGTTATGAATGGAATATCCATTGAACAGGATGACGAGGTCGAAGCTCTCCCTATTTATTCCATGAAGGATCATTTTGCTCTTCTGTGGGAGAATGAAGAAGCATGTAGTTTGGGTTGTTTCAAGTTATTGCTATTAATTTTTTTTTAAATGTAATGACTGCCAGGATTTCTTATCTTGTGGAATGCATTTGAGTGTTATAATTAAACGTTCCTCATTATTTTCGTTTTACTATATAGTTTCAAGTATTTTTTTAGCTTTAATTACTTTTATAACAATGAGAAAATTTGCTTATTACATTATGAGTTTTAGGGGGCTGCAGAGCTTTGCGACGTCATATTTGAGGGGGGTTATGGCTTTTGTGACGACGCGTGACGAGGGGTAAAATTCGTTCAAAATTGCGTGACGTCATGTATGAATGATCCCTTACCAACCATCAGTCGATGATGCTGAGCAGCGGTGAGTGAACCTCATGGAAGAAGGACCTGGTGATGATCAAGGTCCTCACAAAGAAACCGTTTCGCAGGAGGCGTCACCCGTGCTCTCGATGGTATAAGACTACTGTAGGCCTACTAGTAGCCTTGTACCATCGAGAGTACGGGTGACGCTTGAGGAGACGTGTATTAGTGTAGCATTGTTTAAATAAAATCGTCCTCAGCTTAATGACCCTCTGACCTTCAATCTTGTAGTTATTCCTCTGAATGGAGACTTTCACTGAGCCTTTTCTGTTATCTTATTTCAGCGAAGAGCACATAGCTCTGGCGATTCTACGACTGATCGAAATGGAGAAGGCGGTGGTCGAAGGGGCTGGTGCCGTTGGTCTGGCTGCCATCCTCGCAAACCAAGTACCAGAACTCAAAGGAAAGAAGTGCGTTGCTGCAATGCTGTTCTTGTTATCGTGTAGCTGATGTCGTTTCTCGTGATGTTGATACTTCTGGTGAAATTAATGAAGGCCTACTGTTCCAATCAAAAGAAAGAATTCTCCATAGAAACGCTCTTCAAAGAACCACTGAGTGAAAAGCAAAAAACGCTAGCAAATATGCATAATTTAATGATAGATAATACATAGGCTATAGTATACGTGCATCTCAATAGTTTAAGAACCTCTCGAAGACCCTGAAAACCATGGAAATCGAACAAATCAAATATATGGCGCAGCATATGTAATGTAATGGAGCACTTATATAGCGCCACTCGAATCAGAGGCGCTCACGACTCAACACAAAGCTAAACAGAAAAAGAAAAGTCTTCCAGCGCTTCCTCTGTAAGGCAGCAGGGGAGAGAGAGCATCTCCTTCCGAAGAGGAAAGGAGAGGCTGTTCCAGCTTGTGGGACCCACGTAGGGAAAGTTCCTGGATTGGGCCGTGGCAGAGCACATGCAGGGAGCAACCAGACGTCCACGGGCAGATGAATGAAGGGAAACTCGGTGCGGAATAGAGCAGAGAGCCAAAATTTAAGCTGGGGCAGACACAAGGAGACAGTTATGCATCAACGCAAGGGTCTTGAAGCGAATGCATTGAGGTGCAAGGAGCCAGTGAAGGGATTCATGAATGAAGGAAGAGATGTGACAACATTTTGCACTTCCGCCAATTAGTCGGGCAGGCACATTGAGAATAGACTGGAGCTTAGAGATGTTGTGGGAGGATATGACTTGTATATGATTGTAGTCAATCATTAATGCGCCTATTGAGTTCCTCTCAAAGCGCCATCCACGACTAGGCGGTGTTAAAGTTACTTAAGAAGAACTAGATCACTTGCAACCAAGTATATGCTGATCTAAGTCAGCATTATAGCAGGATCTTTGAACAACGGAGTACTTTCAAGAGTTTGATGCTAGCCTACAGCTACAGTGGGTATCGATTTGTACATATGTGCTGTAGGGTGGTCATCCCTCTATGTGGTGGCAACATCGATACAACGGTGCTCGGGCGATGCCTTGAACGAGGTCTGGCGGCTGATGGAAGACTGTGTCGGTTCGTCGTCACAGTCAGCGACCGACCAGGAGGAATAGCCGAACTAACGAAGCGCCTGGCCAGCATCGGAGTCAGGTGACGACACCAGATATATTCAGTCTCTATGTATCATGATCAGCAGCAGCATTGTTGTATTCATCATCATCATTAGGGGCCGTCCACATATTACGTACGCAGCGAGGTGAGGTTTTTTTTAAATTTCGGCTATTTTGCGTACGGGTGCGTATGGTGGGAGAGGGAGTCCCGAAAATATGTACGTACGCAAATATAATTGTCTAATTATGACGTCTACAATGCAGACTATGAAAATAAGAGTTCGACCGTACGTACGGAACGTACGCTATTTTTTCTGCTGAAATGCGTACCGTACGCGTACGCTATTTTTTGGCTAAATTAATAAATAGCGTACGCTAATTTTTCTGCATTACGTGTCATCTTTATCACTATAATATCAACAGTATTATAAAGAATGAATGTATGAAGTTGCAAAACTGTATCTAAATTCTAATCATCTGGAGAATCTGAGTAATCTGACTCTTCTTGTACTGAGTCTTCTGACGTATCACTGATATCATCATTTGGTTCATTTCACGTTCTCCTCCACATAATCCACTTCTTCCACTTTGTTCATTAAACGTGTGTTGGCATGGATATAGACGATCTTCTCAATGGTTTTCGGATTCAGTCGAGCCCTCCTTTTATTATGGAAGAAACCAAATAAGCTCCAGTTCCTTTCAGCGGCACTCGGAAGTTGCGGTTTGGCTTAATACGCGTATAGAAAATGACGAGAGAAAAAAATGTGACGTCACGAGAAGCAACTAATATTAAAGGCTGCTCATACGTACGGAATACGAACGTACCGTACGCGTACGCTATTATTTTTAGTAAATTACGTACCGTACGCGTACGCTATCTTCTGCCCTAACGTACGGTCGAACTTTGATGAAAATCAGAACTGTAAACCTAATCACAGATATATTCCTGCTTAATGAATTTATGTAGCATTAAAACGGTTTCAAATGCAAGTGTTGCTAGGGTTTTATTTCGTCATAACAGTTAACAAATATAAGCTGTTAAAAATGATGGTTAACAAAACTAAATAGCCTGTGGTAAAATCAATGTCTTATAGACGTTTTGAGTTATTTAACCTTTGCAATAGGGGGGAGTAAGAGCTCAAATGTACGTACGCATGGGGAGGGGGTCGACGAAATGTACGCGGTGCAACAGGGGAAGGGGGGTCCGAAAATCCGATTTTTTTGCGTAAGTAATATGCGGATGGGCCCTTATCAGAATGAGCGCCATCACTATAGTTACTGTAGTCGTCGTCATAACGAAATTTGCACAACGATTTTACTTTGTAACGTCCATGCATTACAGTGACGCTATTTAAGTTCTTAGTTCATTAATCATATAATTGGCCTTTTAAGACGTCTGATTGAAGTCATCAGCCTTCTCTGTCAATCAACAAAGTCTTTTTCTTTCATTCATTACGAAAATTTGTATAGCGCCCCTTCAAGATTACTTCTCAGGCGCGCTCCCTAGCCAAATTTAAGGCGAGTAGGCTATAACAAGAGTCAGAGTGGACCTTGGGAGACAAGGGCAACGCCAAAGGGTACCTGTTCCTGAGCGAGGGGACAAACATTGAGAAGGCATGATTATGTTTAGTAGTTGTGCGGAAAATGGAAAAATGAGTGGGCTTTGTTCAGTAGAGCGGAGAGAGCGGCGACCAGGTGCGCTCAAAGTAGAGTAGCAGAGTTCGCAAAAATAGGCAGGGACGAGATCCAGCAAGGACTGCCAGACCAAAGTGATGATACGGTACGAAATTCGCTGCTGGAATGGAGCCAGTGGAGCACATCTAGCATGTGGCCACTGGCCACATTTCGGGATGCGTCCAACAAGACGTGCGGCAGAACGCAGGACTCGGTCCAGGAACCGCAACCGCCAGGCTATTAGGACTACATCTATAAAGTGAGCAACAGTAATCTAGTCGATGCTGTGATGAAAAAGTGGACGGTAGAGGTAGCGGCTGGGGTTAGCAACAGCACGGACAGGCCCGGTCCTATAGATTTTTCGTAAGTAGGCGGGATGTAATGTTTCCGCCCCGCTCTCCCACACACACAAAATTTAATACGAACAAGACATACCGAGGTTCTGAGCAAATCAACCAAGATCGCTTAACTGCTTCTCCGTTTGACAATCGTCGATGGAAATGAAAGGACGAAAATTTTCTACCTTCTTTGTCCAATGGAAATGATGTCGCACTATTTCGGTATGGGCCACAAAACCAGATTCACCATCTGTCATTGTTTACAGGCCAATTGGCTGGATCTGTAGAAACCATATCTACCATTATATTACCGGCGCTATTGAAATCATTGTCTTCAACGACGACGGCTAGACCGTCATCACCACCGACGACAATTTCATCATTGAAATTTCGTACAATATTACCTTCGCATATATCACTCGAACCATCGACACGTTCGATGACATCAACGCTAAGTTATCTTTCAGTATTGTCATCTTGGCCATCGTTGTCGCTGTATTCACTTTCTTTCTCGGTGCCGAATTTGGCTTCCATCGCGAGATTTTGCTCTTCGGAATCGGATGAGGAGTCTGCTGTGTTTATTGTGCGCGGCAAGCGCCTCATCAGATGCTGAACGCTCAATAAACTTCAGGCTTGGCCGCAAATGCTTCACGTCCGAGTCTTATTTTTTTATAATCTGACCCAGACAATCACTGCCTCGTTATGACATTTTTCGTATGTAAGAAAATTAATTTTTATTAAATATCATATGTCTATTCATCTTAACACTTGAAGTTTTTAACTGATATTGATAAACAAGGCGCTAATAACCGGAAGTTGAACTTATTTGATGAAATATGAATCGAAATCGAATATAAATATTTTTGTAGAGCATGTTAAAGGAGAAGAGGCAGATGAACTATAATAATTTATTGAAAAGAGAAAATATATTTCATTGAAAAATATTTATGTTTTAAAATAATTTAGAATATTGTTGTCTAAGAAAATATTATTTTCCTACGCTAGGCCTATGCATATTTATTTAATTGAATTCAATAAAAGTGCCGCCCCTGAAAAATGGCGAAATTTGTCGCCGTAGGCCTGAGCACGGAGCTGACGCAATTGATAGTATGAATCACGACACAGACGGTGAATATGAGGAGCAAAGGCAGGCTAAGCGTGACTCCAAGGTTCCGAACAAAATAAGAAAACATAAAGTAGCAATAATGGCGCCTAAGCGGTTGCTTAGTGCCCAGCCGGATGAATTGAGTTTTTCCGGGTTGAGCCGCAAGCGGTTTGTCGACATCGAAACCTCCAGGGCACCCAGAGTTGACTCATTGCCTGAACAGTAGTAAAAGCATTCGAAGCCATGCAGTTTTAATAGGCCTGAACGTCATCAGCGTTTGGGGTACCCTTATAAAAACCGTTAAGTAGGACGGAAGTCGAGCAGTGTCAGCTAAGCATCATAATGCGGAAGAAACGAACAACTTTGAATTACACCTAGCGTAAGGTTAATCTTCGAAAATTTACCAGCGCCCACAAAAGCCACCTCTAGGAGATCAGCTCATTTACCTACGTGGGTCCCACCAGCTGGAACAGCCTTCACTTTTCTTTTCGGAAGGAGCTGCTCTCTCTCTCTCCTCTACTGCCTTCCAGAAGGCATGGATGTTCAGAGTCTCTGGGCCAAGTTGCGTCGATGAGTAGAGCGATAACTGTCAACACCGATCGCATGGCGTTGTCAACGAGTTATTTACTGTAGTCCTTCGTTGGTGGCGGATGACGCGCGTCCGGATATTCGAGTTGTGGCGGACAGGCCACAAGGCTTGAATGAATGATTTATTTAAATAATCGGCTCGCCACAGCGTTATTTTAGGTATATTTTTTGACAGTGTTGCGTATAGGAAGGAAGGCCGATCGGCGGTTTTTAATTGAGTGCATAGCTTGCAGACGCATGAATTGCATCGCTATATATGTGGAGCAGTGGTTCGTACTGCTTCATACGTAGAGTGGTTCTCGTACCGCTCCAGAGATCGTGTTGCCATAAAAATGCTACCTCTAGTCACAGCCGCTCTCGCGATCAGGCCGGTGCTGCTTTTCGCTGATCTGGTGGGGTGGGCCCCTCTGCCGTCGATCGCAAGACTGCCCTGATCGTAGGAGTCAACAGGCTGACAGAGAAAGACCGATCGTGAGAAATGCTCACAGGTCTGGGTACCGTTCGACAGTGCGTAAAGACCCGATCGAGAGAAATAAATGATTGAATGACAGTTCTGTTCGGAAACACGGGGAAGATGGTGACCCCGTTGGTGGCCGTGAGTGATACAGACTGGGTGAGTCCCAGAAGAAACCGACGCATATATCGAGAGAGGCGGCGGCGGCCGACCGAGAGATAGACTGGGAAAAATCCTCGACCGTGCAGCAGACCGTGGGAGTTCTGGTGGCCGAGAAATATTCTTGTTGGCTACCTAGATTGGTCATAGTTACTCCTTACGAACACCAGCAGGTTGTCGGATACGTGACCCCGTGGCCGTGAGAAATAGAGATCGGGTAAAACCCCGAGCAACCGAACGCTACATCGAGACAGATTATGGCGACTGTTGAGACAATTTACGGGAAGAATTCCCCAGTGTACACGTTGGTTAAAAGACGGGGAGGGCGACCCCGTGAAGCCGTTGGAAACAGACTGAGAGCTACCGGAGAAGCCGTTGACAAATACTGGAAAACATGAATACATTCGATAAATACGGGGAGGGTGACCCCATTGGTGCGTTCGATACTGGGAAAGTTCCCTTTGGTGCCGAAAACCTGATCAATTGTGGGCGTCTCTGCATATTCTTTTCTATTTACGGTTTTCCGTAAATACTTGGCTACCTAGCGTGGTCATACTTACTCCTCCCGTTTACCAGCAATCTGTTGATTTGCGTGTCTGATCGCAATGTCTTAGGTCGCGGTTTCCCCGCGTATCTTTACTAGAGTTACTAAACGTAATATCTGTACTTGCGGTGTCCCCGCAGTATGTCTTCTTTATTGTCTTACGATCTTTCGGTAAATCTTCTTGCTGGCTACTTATGTCGGTCACACTTACTCCTCTCGTTTTCCAGAAATCTATTCACTTGTGTGTCTAGTTGCAATATCTTGGCTCGCGGTTTCCCCGCGAGGCGTCTACTAATTTCTTCTTGTAGATCTAACTACATAATCTCTTTTCGAGGAATTCCTCGAAAGATCTGCCAGAGGTTCGTTCCAGTGTATAAGAGACAGAGTACAATTGCTTCAGAGAAAGTGATTATAATAACACAGGTCTGTGTGAAACATAGAGGTAACGTGGTGACACTTACCTCAGGTGCCTGTGAGAGAATCGAGTCTGAGAAACGAGAGTTGGTGCATTACCGTTAGCCAGAGCTCTAGGTGACGAGTATCTAGATGATCCTACCATGGGAGCAATAAACGCAGTCGATGAGAGTTACAGACATGTGAGAGTCTGGGTGATCGGATACTAAAGTATATAACAGATGAAAGCAGGCTGAGAAATATACTTGTTGGCTACCCAGTTTGCTCATAGCTACTCCTGCCAGTTTCCGCAGGTTATCGGAGACATGAAAATTCGGGTGGCCGCAAGAGATACAAGCCGAGTAGATTCCCGCACTAACAGCCGTACAAACCGAGAGAGCTGCCGGTGGAGCGTTGGCACATACGGGGAAAGTTCCCCATTGGATACGTTCGATAGAAATATCGGGGAAATTCCCGAAAGACCAGCTGGAATTACACGTGGAGGGTGAACACGTTAGAAGAGCACGTGACAAACAAGAGAAAAACACTGGTGCCGATTGACACCTTCAGGTTACAAGTCAAGTAACTCTTCTTGATCGCTTTATGATCGTTCGATAGGTACTCTTGTTTGTTACCTACGTTGGTCATAGTTACTTCTCCCGGTTTCCCGAGTATCAGAATATATTACGGTGTCGGCGAACAATTACCAACGCAGAGGACGGTCAATCGTGTGCATAATAACTTATGTGTGTGAGGCCGGCATGCCGCACACAGAAATTGACCAAGAAGCAGGTGAAAGTTTGGGCAGTCGAAAACCCAGGTTAGAGATAACAAGTAGACCAGTAGACGAAAAATTGATCGATGCGTAAATATTACTGTTGGCTACCTACGTTGGTCATAGATACTCCTCTCGTTTTCCCGAAGTGTATCTACTTGCGTGTCTGACCGAAGTGATCGATACGAGTACGTTTGGGTAATCGGGTACCCAGGTGAATACATGGTTGTTTGTCGTCACACACAGTTCTGAGAACTGACTAAAGTGCGAGGTCGGGCCCCCTCGTGCGTAGGTCGGATCGAAGATCTGTGTGCAGATAG
Source organism: Bimastos eiseni (assembly GCA_959347315.1). Taxonomy (NCBI): domain Eukaryota; kingdom Metazoa; phylum Annelida; class Clitellata; order Crassiclitellata; family Lumbricidae; genus Bimastos; species Bimastos eiseni. The sequence goes on along the minus strand of OY365806.1, from coordinate 52,023,363 downwards.
CGAAGGTTATAGACAGAAGACCTTCACTATCAGTGTCCGTGAATACCATGTCAGTGTCATTTTTATCGAAGCCGAATATATCAGTGTTGGTGGGTAACTGCTAACACAGAGGGAACTTAGTCCGTCAATTGTGCATGACAAAATATACGTGTGCGGCTGTTTATGCCATATACGGAAATAGACCGAGAGAGATACGTGTTGGGCAGAAGGCGTGATAGATAAGTGTCGGAGATGACATGACTAAGAGCTGTGCGACTTGTAGTGTCTAGGACGACAGAGTTTAAAGAGTTGAGAACAGTAATGTCTAGGAGTACAAGACGTTGAATTTAGCTACCGATAATTGTATAGGCCGAAATGGCTTATAGACTTGTTTCAAATATGTCAGAACCTCGTAACTTAAGAGAACGTTTGGTGTCTCTATTTGGCGATAGTTTCAGAGTCACAAGATGCTGAACGGTACGACATCAGGTAGAGGAAAACGAGGCTAGTAGCTTGGAAGGTATGCAAGGCGAGGAAGACTACTGCCGGTATGATTATGAACCCTGTTTTGAGTAGGGCCATCCTCAGAACGTTGCCCATCCGGCGACCGCGGAATAGGCAGAGTCAGACCTCGTGACTAATTCAAACAGTGTTACCTTTCTTGGAGAAGAGGCCCATCTTTAATCTTTACTGGTGAGAGCGAACATCCTGGTAGATATAGAGAGTAACCATTTGGCATTGAGATTTGGTAAGAAAGTGACTCGGGCGACTCCAGGCGTGTCAGCGAGCTGGAGTCGACACCGTCCGTTAGCGCTAGGCAGAGTTCGACCGTACGTACGGAACGTACGCTATTTTTTCTGCTGAAATGCGTACCGTACGCGTACGCTATTTTTTGGCTAAATTAATAAATAGCGTACGCTAATTTTTCTGCATTACGTGTCATCTTTATCACTATAATATCAACAGTATTATAAAGAATGAATGTATGAAGTTGCAAAACTGTATCTAAATTCTAATCATCTGGAGAATCTGAGTAATCTGACTCTTCTTGTACTGAGTCTTCTGACGTATCACTGATATCATCATTTGGTTCATTTCACGTTCTCCTCCACATAATCCACTTCTTCCACTTTGTTCATTAAACGTGTGTTGGCATGGATATAGACCATCTTCTCAATGGTTTTCGGATTCAGTCGAGCCCTCCTTTTATTATGGAAGAAACCAAATAAGCTCCAGTTCCTTTCAGCGGCACTCGGAAGTTGCGGTTTGGCTTAATACGCGTATAGAAAATGACGAGAGAAAAAAATGTGACGTCACGAGAAGCAACTAATATTAAAGGCTGCTCATACGTACGGAATACGAACGTACCGTACGCGTACGCTATTATTTTTAGTAAATTACGTACCGTACGCGTACGCTATCTTCTGCCCTAACGTACGGTCGAACTTTGGCGCTAGGCAGGCGCTCGGGCGGCAGAACGCCACTGAGTTATAAAGAGGACGTAGAAAAGGCATTCGTCGTGTCTTGGTCGGTTGATCGAATAGTGAGTATTGCTCAAGGTCACGCGCTCCAATGTCCGCGTCTCACGACCTCCACCGAGGGGTAAACATTCGGCTACAGGAGGCGTACACAGCCGCACGGCGAGACCCGACCAGAGGATCGTCTGATGAAGTGTCATGGTCTAGGCAACTTGCGAAGAAAATGTCTCTCAGACGCAAAAAATCCTTGCAAAAACCGACAAATAATTCCTGTATACAAATGTAGCATTATAAAACTCCAACATGTTCGAAGCCGCTGAGTAAATTTAGACGTAAATAATCGTCAAAGGCCGGATGACATTCCGGACGACATGCTTCAAGACGTGTGCCATTGGCCAATAGCAGCTGCATTGGAAACCAGCTGATTAAGTTCCTCCCAAGAGTTAGCCATGTTCCGTGACTATAGGTGCCGATTCGACAGAGGCAACTGGGAATTGTGCCTCTATACTTTGGAAGGTACCAGGACAAGAGTATGGTTTTGCTTTGTCATCTTTGGCGCTGTTACTGGTTAAACAGCATTGCTCTACTTAACTCTCATAAAAACTATCTTGAGACGATCTACGTAGGGGCCTACTAAGAGGCGACTATTGATGACTTTGTCATCGGCAAAAATGCAATTACAGTGAAATAAAAATAAGATTCTACCTGGAAATGCATCATTTATCACTCATCAGGATCATATTACTTGTTGGCTTTTTAACTTATCCAGCGTGCTACCAGAGGCGCGTTTACATAAAACGAGCATATGGGCATAGGGGCAAGCATTTTGGGGGCCCTTTCTGAATTTGTAGGCTGCACTGAGTCTGAAACTCTGGTGGTGTTTAACCTATCATCCTTTGAAAAGTCATGCTACCGACCGATGCAAGGAGCCTGCGGGAGTGCGGGTGGTGAAATTATGAATAATATATTCCTGTGTTTCATCCATCCACAATAGTTTATTTGAGGAGAGGATCAACGTAATATTCGTCGTTTGATACGGAACCATAGTGCCGATATAAGGACTCTGTCGTGACGTGGCAGTCTGGTTGCGCTGCCTCTACCCCGAAGCCGATTGACCTCCTTCCACAATTTTCGCTTGGCCCTTTCATTGATAGCCACATATGTCTAAAATGGACATGTCACGTATGTGTACACTGCATACGGGAGATGAAATTTGTATGTGTGCTCGGATAAGAGTGTCTATATCGACAAGAATCAGACTCCAGAGGGCATCCCAGTAGCAATATACGGTAGGTTAGGCCGGATTGGCCTAGTGGATAGGACGAGGCATGCATGTCGTCCAGCAGCGAATGAACCTAAAAGGTGTTGGTCTGATTAATCAACTGTTAAAATCATGGGCTAAATTAACATGACCATGCAGCATTGGGCGTAGCTATATTGTTCTATTTTTAATCGGCCATTTCAATCTTACGTAATATTAAGTGCAATGGCGTGATCTGTGTTCTAGTCTTAAGGACATCTTCCATGAGAGGGCGTGGCTAAAGTCTGATGTCTTTCAAGTTCAGGTAGGTTGCACTCAAGATAAACAACGTTTTACAGGCCCATAGGCTACTATTCATACGAGGTCGACCATACTAATCAATGTTCGCCATTTATAACCAGTAAATCAAAAACTTAACATAGCCTATTTAACGTGAGCTATATGTATAGAGCGGCTTAGGGCCTACATTAATTTTCGTCACAAAAAACAGTCGCGTTTTCGTTTGAATGGGAACCAGCTTATTCACATTCGCTCAATTGGTTGTGAGATCCATCAATTATCACCGCTTTCGTTTTATTTTAAGGTTGCTATTATTTTAGCATGAGATAGGAGATAGGTTATGCCTACACAATATCGCAGATAGACCTATCGGGAATATCGAAATGGGTAGGTCTACCTGAGCACAGACATGTGAAAGCCCGTCGAGATGGGAGAACGGCGACAATTTTTAGGAGAAAGGACCTGGCCCACAATCAACTTATGAAAAATATTATAAATCAGTAATCCAAAGTCAATGATTTATGATTTATGCCTTTATAAATATTTGTTCAAAAAGGAAATTGACAGACAGAACGTCATGGCAAGTTGAATAAGAATGCTCAGTGCAGTCAACATAACGTAGGGTAACCAGCTGCAACATAAGACATTGTATTAGGCTATATGTAAACGTTTTTATATAGTGACCGTATAAATTATATATATATTAGAGCTGCGGAAATTAACGATTAATTAATCGATTAATCGCTAATTTATTTTAACGATTAAAAGTAGTTTTAACGATTGATAGTTTCGATTATTCCGTCCATCCCTAACATGTACCGGAAGTCTGAAAGAGACCACAAAAACGGTATACATTGCAATATGGCGACGGATAGTAGGCCTTATCGAGATATTAAGTAGGCTATAAACACATATCTGGTCGATTACACGAACATTTTAAATTTCAATTATTGGCTAAAGGAAATATCGAAAATGCTGATAATGTTTATTGCATTCATTGCGACAAATCGTTTGCATACCGTTTGCATAAGTTACTCTCTCATCTCTACCGTTATGTTCGATGAACTTCACTGACTCCCTCTCCATGCTTGCATACAATTTAAAATTCTCATTCTAATCTTCAAGACTCAGGGCGGTCTTGCTCCGAGATACCGGGCTGATGTAATACTTCGGCCTCATTCAGCTTCCTCCCTCCGTCCACTTCACTCATCCAATAGATATGACCTTTTGGTTCCTCGAACTATAACAGCTATGGCTCAATCTCGATCTTTTGCTTCAATTGGTCCCTCTCTGTGGAATGCGCTTTCTCCATCTGTTCGCTCTAAAATTTTATCTGGCAGTTTATCATCTTTTCTCAAAATCTTCTTCTTCTTGCGGGGCCTTTCTCACTGGCAGCGCTTCTGAACGGTGCACCATACTAGAGGCACTTTATAAATGCTCAAATACAATACAATACTATACTATGGATCTAACACTTCAGTATGAGCAAGAAAACTGCTTGTGTTATTTTCCGCATGTAACTAAATTCAGTAACTGAGAATTTTAATTGAAATGTCATTAATTTGTTTGACAAATGTAATTATTCACATTTTTATGATTTAATCAAAATTAACAATTAATTCATCGATAATTTTTCAAAAGTTAACTATTAAAATTAAATTAATCATTAACAGTCCTAATTTATATATGTATACGCACATGCACACACACACACACACACACACACACACACTTATATATATATATATATATATATAGAATATATTGCATATTGTATATATATAGAATATATTGCATATTGTATATATATATATAGAATATATTGCATATTGTATATATATATATAATATATATATATATATATATCCTTCACCCAATGAGCTCTCATAATGCATTGATTTCTAGTATGCTCCTCTAAGCGCTTCATAAAACATTAATTAGCTAAAGTCATTTGCAAGACTTTTTACTTTACCGTAGATCACTATTTATTTTTGTTAAACATCCTTGTTTGCTCGCTAAAATTTACTGACTGTTATGAGGAAATATAATACTAATAATAGGCCTACCAACCATTGCATTTTAACTAGTTTTAACACTACATAAAATTGAAAGGGTAGGAGTATAAAATTATAGTAAGTGATTTGTTTTTTCTGATTTAAATATCCCATAACTTGGGGTCTGAACAATACGAACAGAATTTAATTATAAAAAATTAAAATCCAGATTTCAGTTGCATTTCAAAAGCAATATATTACTTTCCGTCAGTCTTTGAATGCTATTTGTAGTTATTCAAACAAATTGCGAACAACTGACCAGAGGCGTCACTACGGGATTTCAGAGGGTGTGGGACCGCACTGGGTGACACCACCGGTTTAGTTCAATTGCCGCGCGCATAATACCACGTTGTCAATCACTGCGCGTGGCTCATTACCGCGCCGAACAAAATCGCGCACGTCGTCACTTATAGAGGTCTTATAAATAAGCCTACAAAGTGGAAGCTGGAATGATGAAAATATTTCTGTTTATCTAGAAGCTGGATCGTTGAAAACAATTCAGTCTGATTAGAGGCGGGATTAATTAAGTAAATGCTGTTGAAATGGATGCGGAAATTATAATGAACCACGCTGTTATTGGCCGCACAGTTTTGTGCGCTCGGTAAGTGAACGACACCGACACCATCATGGAAAATAAAATTAAAAAATGGTTTTCTATGTCACGTGCTGAAATTGTTAAGAATACAATCCATGCAGTACAACAGCTGGCTGGAACGACTTGCAGCATTCGCTCCTATGCAGCTATTAGGCCCAAAGCTGCTCAATTAGGGATGCAATTAACTAAGTTTATTGTCCAATTAAAATAAACTGGTTCCGCCGTTTCTGTCTTTTTGTCTATAATTTGTACTAGTCCAATTGGAGAATAATTAATTGCATTTATCGTGAACCTATCTATATCAATAACTTTTGAACTATTTTAATTTGGTCCTAGTTAGATTAGCTTACTGTTTAAACGTACTATAGCATATGTCACCATGTGCCACTGCGTTCACGTGATACTGAGAACTAAATTTCAGGTGAAGTGTGTTGTCGAGACTCGTGACGAAGAGCATTCGAAGGAACTGGAAAACCTTCTGCGGACCAACTACAGCCACGTCATCTATGGAGCCAACGTTGTCTAGGCGCCACATAAATTGTCACGTAGAAGACTGCACAATTAAGCTTGCCTCAACAAACTATTCGAGACTAAAATATCAGTAGCAGCCGCAACTAAAATGGGTTTATTCCAATGCACTGTTGTGCAAGAACCAGATCTTGAAGACTTTTAGACTCATCCTAACAAACTATAGGGGCCTTTATAACAGCAGCAAATAATCCTCATGAATTGTCTGCGTATTATATGGGTATAATATTCGCTGTAATTACGAAAATGCACATGCATATTTTGGAAACACTTTGAATATTTATATATGCCTATAGGTCCTAAATGAAACATTGTTTAAAATAGGCATCAATATAGCAGGCCAGCTAAATAAAACTCTGAGAATGTGACTTAAAGTTGGTTTGTTCGTCCGATTGACGAATTTTTAAATAATACAAAAGCCTCTAAATCTAACCATGCACTTTTGTCCAGTATCTGGTAATCTTCTGCCAGCAGACAGGCCCTTATGTATGATCCATGCATGGCCTGTGGGACACATATTTTCATATGATACGTTATAATTATTGGATCCATTGGGTTCAATAAAATTAACATATCATCCTGTCAACCTAAAAATTCTTATATAAAAATGTATGTGATTTATATATGACTAATTGTGAGAAGCGTGATCATCTCTTTGACATTTTGGAGCCCTTAGGCTAAATAAAGCCTCCTCATTCGCTAATGCCATGCGGGGTGACTTCTCGGAGAATAACAATAAACGGATAGCCTATACTCGAATCACTGGCAAGTTGTCCACGGGTCGGGTCGACCCGCGGATCAGGTCGGACAGGGCCAGGTCCGGTCATGTATAACTGAAGATTAGGTGGGTCGGGTCGGGTTAAGATCCTTGCGGGTTGGATTGGGTCGGGTCCAAAACCCATTTCGACCTACCAATTTTTAGCAGAGCTTAATTTTCAACTCAATGCTATTCATAATGTTAAATAGTTACAATAAAAAATTGAATATGGCGAAGTAATTAGTGCAAAACATAGAGCAATACCGGTATCTGGTAATCTTCTGCCAGCAGACAGGCCCTTATGTGTGATCCATACATGGCCTGTGGGACACATATTTTCATATGATACCTTATAATGATTGGATCCATTGGGTTCAATATTTATCTTGTTAATTGTTATCCTCTTTTCTTTAACCTGGCTTGCGTAAAGTTTGTCATGATTAGACGTTCGTCGGTTCGTTGTTTCGTCGGAGTCCTTTCAACTCTTTTTTCGGTATTTTCCCGTCGACCTACAGAGCTTAAATTTTGCACACATTTTGCTTGGATTGCAACGCAATGAATCAAATTTTTACGGATATAACTCAAAAATTGAGAGAAAAATGAGCAAATTAAATATCGTTTACCCACTCGAACGAGTCCTCAAAAACGAACTCCACTCCTATGTAAAAGGATGTTCTTGAAGGAAACTCTGAATTCCATGTGCTGTGTTGTTTTTCTGTGAAGGGGACTTCTGAGAAAGCAGAGATGATTATGTCTTAAATGAATAAATACCTTAAATTTCAACTTTAACATTGATTCTAAGAAACATTGTTATTATCAGCTACTTTTAAGGGCAAAAATAAACAATTTAAAAGTTTGTGACCATGATTTTTATTTGATACTCGGTTTGAACGTTTAACATTTACATGCTTAAAGGGCGTAACTTGGATTTTTATTTTAAAACATTTTTTCACTTTAATAAAAAAAATTTTTTATTTTCCAAAAATTTTCAAAAAAAATAGTTTTTTCGCATGGCCCAACATCCAAATCTCATAACAATACAACTTACTACGTCTGTGCAAAATGTCATGCTTGTGTCACAAAGTATCACTATATCATTTTATCACTGGATATTTCGGAGATATGCCGCTGCACTATCTGGCAAATTTACATTATAAATGATCTCTTAAGTAAATGGATCGATTGCGCCAGCTACGAGATTACCAAAAATCAATAAAAGAGGGTCCCGCAAAACCCATATTTTACTTTCACTTATTAACACCGATACCCGGCTAAAGCTGTCGTATGGAATCATCTCTCATGAATTTATGAAAAACGAAAGGTCAGCAGATTTATTACAAGCGTGTGAGTTAGCTGAGGAGGCAACGTTGGGACATGCGGACCGTAAGGACTCTTACGTAGGGCCTACCTAATAATATCCGGAATTCCTTGGATTGGGTCGGGTCATGTACCACATAGGTCGAGTCAGATATTTTTGGCTTTAGAAGTCTGGTCGGGTCTGGTCCATTTTCAATGGGTCGGGTTCGATCGGGTAACGAAAATTGTACTAATTTACAACTCTGTCTCCAATCGCCTTCTAGGCTACAGATCTCGGCTTGTCTAGTAGGTAGGAGCGGCGATTTGGGGACGAGGAGTGCCCCTCACCTCTAGCAGAGAGGGGACACGCTATACGTTTGTCCTCCTCCTTGACCCCCGATAAATTATTGATCACTTAAACTAAAAAATAATAAGTCGCTTCTTATTAATTAAAATACTTGATCTGTCTAAATATGCTGAAGGAGCTTTTTGCTGTTCCATGGATTTAAACACTGGACAAAAGCATCTAAAGAATTCCAAGTACATGGAAATTCTTTAACACTTCAGCTGCAGCACAATAAATCCGCTGTGCCTATAGAAGTCATGATTATAGCAACGCTCGAGGTTCATCACGATGAGGCCATTTATAAATGTCTGGCTAGTGGCTCCACCTACTGCTCGTAAACTTGCATTACGCTTGCAATTACTAGGGTGTTAAGAACTTGACACTCGCGGACATGGTGAAGACAACGGAAATTTAAACAGCTGCTGTTATTGCAATGTGATGATCATGAACCATCGCTAACACAACGGTTGACTAATAAACCAACATAACATCACATGAAATTCAAAAGAATATATTGCATATTCAAGCTTATGTAAATAGCCTAGATAGGCTACACATCTTGTGTGATACATATTAAAAATATTTTAGATATTTATTGTTGATAGAGTATGAGATGTAAGTTCATGTAAGTGGAGTCGAATGTATCAGGTACGTTGATAGGCCAACTGATCTTCATTCTCATGGAGTTTTGTCTTAATGTAGGCCTACGAGTCACAAGATTCTATGAGTAAAGCCATTGCAAACATTGTAGTGGACGCATTGGTTCGATTACAATAGCCTATTGAATTTCTATGGTCAAATAAATGACGGGGCCGCAATTATGGTAGGTGTCTATCCTGGAAGCCAGGGCGAGATCAAGATTAAGCAGCCAGCCATTGGCGATATATGTGCGCCGTTGTGCCCATCCCACTTCTAATGCCAGTTGAACTGTCACAATGATTCGCTATGCACGTCAGTGGGTACAAGAACTTGAAAGTATAAATATTTGATGGTGCATCGGAAGCATACAGCATGGAGCCTTAGCCATGATTTATCTGTAAAACGTAAAAAATGTTACATTAAACAGCTCCACCAGTGGCCACTAATCTCATAATTTTCTTGCCATTAAGCCACTTGTAGGCCTACTACAAGATGGAAATGGCATACCTGTTGTGCGGCTGTCAAGTCTGTTCTTGAGAAATATCCAAATGTGTTGGCTAGTTTGGATGATGTAAGAACAGAACAAGAGATGGAACTTTTATGTTAAATTCCAGTATACCAGCACGGAGGGCAGTGGTGTCGCTACCATTGAGGCACAGAGGCGCGTGCTTCTCCTGAGTAATTTTTCTTTTTTTAAATTGAACTTTTTCCATTGAAAAAATATCCTGAAACGCCCGACATTAACAATGATTCAGCAGAGACTGCTGCTGACGGTTTGCGGTAATCATTCCACGGTGTCAAAAGTTTCCCGCGTCATATTTTTTGCATAAACTTGCATTAACTTGCCTGCTGTATACATAATCTAGCCAGGGAACGGTCTTAACCAGGGGCATAGCGCCCAGCTGTCTTGGCAGTTGGCACCATATCGGTGCCTGACATTAAAGGCGACTATTGTCCACAGTTTAGTAGCCTTGCTTTAATGGTAGTTGGAATGATGAAACAGTTTCATTCATTAGTAACAGACAAGCGTGGAGGCATGTACCGTATCATCTCTTTGGTATGGTGGCCCTTGCTAGGTCTCGCCTTTGCCTATCTTCGCGATCTCTGTTACTCTACTTTGAGTGTACTGGGTCGCCGCTCTCTCCGCTCTGCTGAGCGAGGCCTGCTCAATGTCCCATATGCCCGTACAACTACTAAATAGAATCGTACCTTCTCAGTGGTTGGCCCTCACTCTGGAACACGCTCCCGTTGGCGCTGCGGTTATCGCCAAGGGCCCAGGTCCACTCAGACTCATTTTATACTCGCCTGAAAACTGTTCTTTTTAGCCGCGCTGGAGTCGGGAGCGCTCCTGAGTAGTAGCCCTGAAGGGGTGCTATATAAATCTCTGTAATGAATGAGTGAGTTAGTGTAAGTAGCAGTCTGATATAGGAAACTATTTAATAGTGTTATTTGAAGTTCGATTGGTGACAAACTCAGTTTAATTTGCATTGATGCTCAAACTATACGCTACAATTGGAAAAAATGATGTCGGACTATAGAACTTCTGGGCTATCGAACCTGAGCTAAAGGTTTAAAGTTCCGCAATTTGATGGAGAATTAGGCCTGAAACTCCTTTTCCTTGTTAGTTTTTCTTATTTCTTCTTTGTCATTGCATCATGGTTGACTGCTGGTCAGTGGTCATTACATACTCTTGGCGTATTATTTATTAATTCATTCATACGACAAATTGTAGGCCTATCCTCTGTGATGGTTTACAATGCGAGGATTATATGGCGAATAAAAAATTCGCCGTGATTTAGGACATTTTCAGATTTCCGACCCCTCTGCTTCTTTTCGACAAATCTGGCCCTACCTATTTGATATTAGTTAAGAGTAGTTAAGATTACGATTTATGTTATCATCGATTGGCAGCCTACTTTCTTTTCAACTGGAACGGTCATAAATTGTTTATGTTACATTCTAGGCTATGCACTACGGGTGGCCCTAACTAGTCGGGCCGGTTGGTCCATATAATTGGGTTTCCCGGGCGATCGACAGCAAATGTTGATTTCATGTACTTGTGCTTATGTATTTACATTTTCGGTTTGCCTAATAAACTATTGATTGATTGATTGACTAAACATGTCACTGGACGTAAATCTTCTGCAAGCAAAGCAACCCAAGATTACTCGAATAATTCTTTTTGAAGGGATGCCGATCAGTTCAATCTATAATTGTAGTTCGAAGTCCATGTGATATTGCCATAGGAGAGGTAGGGATGCATCATTGTCAAGGATTTTATATGTAGATTGGAAGGGACATCGAGAGCCACAATGGGCCCCTTAGCAGCCACTCCTCATGGCCCTTAGTGTTTTCAATTTTATCAGTAAGTCCAAGTCTGACCCAGACTTTTAGCTATCAAAACGCTATTAAACCATATTTAACAAATAGTAATGCTAATAATTATACTGCTTAAATTAACCATACAGGTAAAGTGATTTCACAGCTTCATCTCGGACTCTAATTATAAGAAAATTTACAGAAACATGAAATGTGAGTATAGGCCTATGTTAATGTGATAAATGAATAACCAGATGTTGTGGTTAGAGACGAGAGACTTGCTGTTGGTGATGTACTAAGAATACTACACGGAATTTGACAGAAAGCAAAACAATGATTGTATGCTTCTGCTCCAAACAAGCCAATCACGGGGCACAGTTTCTCCATATGTTAATTTGGCGTGAAATAATTAAACTGGATATTTATGATATATCTATATATATGACTGGGAAATTGGCATGGGTTCTCTACCGATCCTCGCCGCATTGCTTCCTCAGCTTCAGCTGCTGTCAGTTTTTCATTTTGCAGATCACCCATATCAAAGTCAAACAGTTTCTCTACTACTATGCTCATGAGAGCCCGCAGCATAGGTCAAGGGGTGTCGCGTGAACCCATTGGAAAACTCATTGACTTACTTATTTCACTGCATTATGGTAGGCAGCAGCACTCGACCGGGCAATAACGGGCAACGACCGGGTTGCATTCTGTTCTGGGGTGCTTGTGGCTTTCGAGTTTTTCATTGATTCATCCAGAAGCAGCCTGTGCGACCTAGGCCTATGGAATTTGTCAAAATCCGTTGAGATGTTTCTGTGTTGAAAGAGGATTGGATTGGGAGCTTTGCACGCGTTCACTGCTCCTAAGTATTTAGCCCCTACTTAATCGGTGAAATATAAATGGTGCTCCAATGGAAATGTATCGAGCCAAATTGCAGACTTATCAAGTTATCATATATAATATAAGGAAATAGGGCTATCCCAAATATGTGATTTTCACTAGTCGGCTGAATACGAATAATTGGACCAATTATTCGGACAAATACGAACGGTATATGAAAAATATAGCTCTACCGACAAATTTCAACATTTCAAAGGTAAGCAAAAGTATCAATTCAGTACCTTTAATACATACAGTACACCTAAGCTAAAAGTAAACCGTTTACTATATGTAATTTTTGCATCCTTCTGTCAGTCTGTTTAAATTTACGAATGGAACTAATTTAACTATAAACTTAGAAATTATACGGCTGACACTGCGCTATCGTGGTGCAGACAGAGTTATGTGGCGAAATCTGGTTGTCTCTACTACAAGGATGTCACGCGCGAATTTCGGCCTCTCCGGTTTGGCAGAGGACTTAACCACAACAATTCCGCAATATTTCTGTTATTTCTTGACAGACGCCAAATCTCGTCCTGGCCGATCGTCCTCTCAACGAACGAGTGGCTACCTCCTCACAAGCCCACTGCCGTTCTTTCTCAGGAAGCCTACTGTTGACCGGCAGACCTCGTGTCGCTATGTCGGACTTATTCGAACTGTTCCCTCGGCTGGCGGAGATCGGACTATTCTCTTCGGCTCGATCAGGCCGTGCTTCGACTGCTCCATCTGACGGTCTTCCTCGGACTCCCTTTCGACTAAAACCGGGCCCCCTTTTATAGCGCTGAAACCGCCCTCGACCGTGGGAAAGAGAACACCTGGCGAAGATTTCAGGGAGCAAATTCCCACCAAAAACGGCCACACAAAGGCATCGCCGACAGGCGAAGAGCAGGCTGACGACAGAAAGCGAGGGAGGAAAGAGCAAACAAGAGCAGTGCCAACAGATAAAGCGTGAGAAAGAGAGAGCATAGAGAAGAGAGCTGACGACAGAAAAGCGAGGGGAAGGAGCGAAGCTTGAGTGGGAGGGTGCACGATCGGGGAAACCGAGGAGCGCTGACCGTGGGAACAAGACCGACTAGAAAGGGAGGGGGTCCCCTGGTGCGACAATTTCTCAGCAGTTACTTCATTCCATTCGATATAGCAGTCTCCGCATGTGCAGAAACAGATATCACGTGACCACTATACTCATATTCGGTCCGACCGCTACTCTTCGGCCGAATACCATACCGAATAGCTATTTCCATTATTCGGCACAATTATAGATAATATAATATATAAAATATATATGTGGAGTGATTGAACTGTTGGGGTTTAGGATAGGTCAACCCCTCCCCCGTTCGCCTTTCAACCCCGCCCGTTAATTCTGAAAAATTACCTTGGGAGGGTCAAGCAAACCTGATCAGCTTTCAGGGGTACTCACACCCACGGTAACCTTCTACAATTTAGCCCATTTACCGGTCTAAGGTTCATAAAATGCAAAGTAGGGACATCTCGACATGTGACAGATTTTCAAACCGCAGTTCAAATTTGACAATTGAAACCCTATATGCGCGATGATTGTAGTTCAGGTATCGTAAATCGTGGCATTAATTAAATCATGGCATTAATTAATTACCTTATGCTTCAAGGTAATCAATATCAGCTGTCGCTGGCATTTATTACCTTGAAACATAAGGCCTGTCAACGATTCCACTGGCACATGGCAGAACGTCGTCGTTACTATCGGGTTGCAAGGTTGAAAGACCTCATTTAGGAGCATGTAACACAACCAATCTTCCCTGCATTTCACTGTCTCATCTTCCCTCTGTGTGGCTCCCATCTTTTTTCGTGAATCCTTCTTTATCTCATTCAATGTATCCATATCTCTGGTGCTCCAGTACCTTCTTGATCGACAGCATATAAAAATGCCATGGCGTGACCATAAGCATATTTGTCAATCTTTTTCCGCTGCAATATTGAAAATTTCAGTAGCTGTCGTTTGTGCTTGGATTGCTACATCAATATTAAAATTTTAAGTTCATCTTATCATTGAAACTGTTTCACTCATAGTATTAAGACTATTGTAAAAGCCTAATGTAAAAGTTATGTGCACAGAGCATTATTTACTTTTAATGACGTTTATAAAGATATTTATATATTCATTCAAATATTTATATAGCGACCTTTCAAGGTAACTACACAAAAGCGCTCCCAACTCAAGCCCGGACAAAAGGGAACTTTTCAAATAATATATATGTATATATAATTTGAAATTTTTTATGTGTAGGCTATATATATATATATATATATATTGCATAAGTGCATATAAATGACGTTGCTTTGGCTGCAACGCAACAAATTCTCCCTGCCGTGGCTGACCCCCTACAAAAAATCCTGCGGGCGCCCATGACTTTGATATCATTGACCCCACCAGATCTATCTGATATTTATAATGAGCAGCTCCATGCTCCTTTTCAGACGTCACCATATCAACTTCACTTGTGACAGTTTTCGAATCACAATGTCCAATTTAAAGAGATTGAGATAGGCCACTTGCATTATCAATAGAAGCTACATCAACAACTTTATCTGAACTATGATAATTAACTCTCCCACTGCTACTAGCAATTATACTGTCTGTTGTGTATAATTGCTAGTTATGATTATTTTATGAGTGTACATTATTTTACTCTAACTACCTTGATGATGTCTAATTGCTGTGTAATTGTTTGATATGTTTATTTTGAGAGTGTACATTTTTTGAACGTTCATATTATGATGTGCCCGCAGTGCGTTTGCAAGCGGTTCAATAAAGTACTTACTTACTTATATGTGTAGGTTACAGTGTAGTACGAGTAACTGTGAAACACGCAGCGATGCAGCTGGTCCAATATTTTCTGCCCTATATATCTGTGCCTGTAATCGAAATTCGTAAATTTCAAACTTGAAGTCAAACCGAAAGACTTAGAAGCGCAAAGCACCAGTTTATTCAATATCCAGCGATCAGAGTGCACCAATGTAAACAATGTAGGCCTATACTACGTGTTAGCCTAACATACAATACAATGGAGTAGTATTTTAGAAGGGACTTCTATTCGATTAGTGCTTGCTGCAAAACGGACTATCATGTATCATCTAACTTCAGCAGCACCATGATTTGGGAAAAAGGCTATGTTTTCAACAAATATTTTTGACATCCTTAACAACAATGCTCAGAAGGGCGGTTTGGTGTTGGATCACTTGGATGGTACATGCATTACAGCGGCTCTCAGCCGTTCAGAGGTGCAAAAAACCAAGATTTTTAAAAATCAAAAGTGTTATTTGGTTTTTAGTTTTTCCTTGGATTTTGTCATAGCAGTTTTGTTATAAAGAGCATAAAGCACAGCATGAAAAAGAGCCCCAACTCGTTTTTATAATTTATTTAGCATGATTTCGGACTGAATAACACACAATCTTATATATAAGACAAGGTTTCTGTCTGTCAGTCTGTGTCTCCTTGGCAGTCGATGCCAGGCTTGGACTGGGCCGCCGGGATACCGGGAGATTCCCGGTGGGCCGGCGGCCGCGGACTGCCAGAAAAAAGTCATATTTTTAATTACATTTTAATTTACCGTTGATTATAGGCTAGCGTATCTGACAGCAGCCGCACAGAAATCGTTTAATAAACTTGATTTCGCGCCGCCCCAATTGAGCGGCGCATTAGTACTCAAAAAACGCAGTCACACGTTCAATTTACTGAACTATAAATAGCCTGGAACTTGGTGAGCCTATCGGCCTTCCGTCTATTTATAGTTCAGTTGTTCAATTGTAATGGGATTGTTTTCAATTGCCGTCGGAGGGCGGAAGTTTTTATCTAATTGTTAAAGGGAAGGGCGCTCCGAACGTGCCCAGATGGCAATTGAAAACAAGCTCATTGTATATTTTACTTTTGGTCGGTTATTCACTCTTTTAAATTCTGTTTCCGTTTTGACTTTTGAGGAGTTGGCGGCAGCGTATCAACATTTAGTCTACTTTTAAGTAATAATAGAATGATTTTGACGTGTTTAAACAAATTTGGTTTTAATTTTTAAATTTTTAAATTTTATTTCTGGTATACGTACTCTACCCCAAATAAAAATAAATAAACGAAAAGGAGGTGCTGAGAAAGAAAGAATAAGAAATAAAACAAGTTTAAAGAACCATGCCCATAAATATCAAAAGTTAACGAACATGTTTGCAACATCTTCCAGTATCAACTCAACTGTTAATAACAGTACGGCTGATAAAGCAACAGCAGAAATAATTACGGATCCTCATTCAATTTGCGATGCCGCTGATGCGGTATTATTATTACCACCCAATGAGGCACATGATTCTAAAATTAAAGCGGCAGATAGTTATGAATCTTTCGATGCCAATGGTGTCAATGCAAGCCCAACTGCTTACCCCAACTCTGACGTTCAATATAATTTGAACATTAGTCAGTGTGAGCCAGGAAACTCATAACAATTATAATTATTTTTTGAAACCACCAGCAGATTGTTTGAGAACTTTTTTTAAATTTCATCCGAAAAAAAAAATTTGATCTCAACGTTAAGCTCAATTACCATAACGTTTATTTCAGAAAAAATAAGCCTCGCCAATGGCTGACCTACGACAACAACACACAAAAATTGTTTTGTTCATTTTGTGTGGCATTTAGCAAAGCCTCAGATCAATCAACATTCATTAGTGGATATAACATTACAAATTCCAAGCATATCTATCAAAGAATATCAGAACATAAAAGCAGTGCACTACATGCAGCCTGCACAGAGTCATATGTTTTAAAAATCAATTCCAAAGATATTGTAAGCATTTATACGCGTCGAAATGCTGAAGAGATTAAAAAGAATCGTTTAATTTTAGAAAGAATCATAGAAACTTTAAAAGTTATTGGTAAGCGTGGACTTAGCTACAAGGGTGCAGAAGAGTCTGGGTACACATTGCTCGATGACAGTATGGATCATGGGAATTTTTTGGAGATTCTTTTGCTTGTTAGCACATTTGATCCGTTGTTGGACGCACATATCGAGGAAGTGGTTCGAAAAAGCAAATCCCGGCATTTACCTCTCTATTTGCAGAAATTAAAAGGCACTTACAACTTACAGACGTGTTTTTGAAATATTTATTTTTATCAATATTTTAGTTGGTAAGTTTAAAATTTCATTTTTATATATAAAATAATAATAAATACCAAATATATATATATAAATTAAAATAAAATTTAAAAATCCATAAACAAATTAAATAATTACAAAAATCCGTATGAAGCGAATAATGAAGTGGGCCGCCATGACCAAATTTCCTGGGCCGCTTTTTCAAGCCAGTCCGACCCTGGTCGATGCATTTGCACAGTTTTAGAGCAATTCACTCCAAACTTACATAGTTGGCTCGGGGAACACTAGATACACGCAGTCAGGTCTGTTAACAATACTGGAAAAATAGCGATATACCAATACTAATACTTGATCAAAAACAGTATTGCAATACCAATACTTTTTCTTAAAAGTATTGCAATACCAATACTTTCACCAATACTATTTGATGAGCAAATTTACTGTTTATTCTCACAAAACATGTGCTAAAGAAAAAGGAGTACAATTGCAATGTTAATTTTACATACAATAAAGCAGTATAATTACAATTATTATTTTCACATATCAAAGATCAGTATACTTACAATAATAATTTTTAGATAGAAATCAGAATAACTACAATTATTATCAAAATTGTTATTTTCAAAATGTGTACTACACGTGCTACACGATGGTAATGCGCTTGCTCGCATAGCATGCGGTTGCCTCCGTGTAACGACCTTAGGCAAGTTGTTTTGCGCACACGTGCCTCTGTCACCAAGCAGTAAGCTGGGAAGGAAGTGGCAAGTCCTGCGATATCACTGACCCCGTGTCCAGGACCTTGGGATTCGTCCATTGCCGGCTCAAGGGCCTAGGAAAAGGAGATAAGCACCTCTCCAACATTCCGCATGGAATATAGGCTGACTCTACAGTCTCTACAACTCAAGGATGTGCGTAGAGGGGAAAACACTATAATTATATCCGATCGTTTTCTTATTTATAGATTCCTTCCATTCACCCCATAGATCGTAGATTGCAACATGAGACAATTTTCTGAGCGTGATGATTTATTGCTCACCATTTCTTAATCGCAAATATTTCAAGTGGATGAGAAATATTATAATATTTTATTACGGTGAAAAGAAGTATTGGTATCGCGTATCGTTTTGTTGAGAAATTTTTGTCGCACTAGGGGACCCGCTCCCTTTCTAGTCGGTGTTGTTCCCACGGTCAGCGCTCCTCGGTTTCCCCGATCGTGCACCCTCCCACTCAAGCTTCGCTCCTTCCCCTCGCTTTTCTGTCGTCAGCTCTCTTCTCTATGCTCTCTCTTTCTCACGCTTTATCTGTTGGCACTGCTCTTGTTTGCTCTTTCCTCCCTCGCTTTCTGTCGTCAGCCTGCTCTTCGCCTGTCGGCGATGCCTTTGTGTGGCCGTTTTTGGTGGGAATTTGCTCCCTGAAATCTTCGCCAGGTGTTCTCTTTCCCACGGTCGAGGGCGGTTTCAGCGCTATAAAAGGGGGCCCGGTTTTAGTCGAAAGAGAGTCCGAGGAAGACCGTCAGATGGAGCAGTCGAAGCACGGCCTGATCGAGACGAAGAGAACAGTCCGATCTCCGCCAGCCGAGGGAACAGTTCGAATAGGTCCGACATAGCGACACGGGGTCTGCCGGTCAACAGTAGGCTTCCTGAAAAAGAACGGCAGTGGGGTTGTGAGGAGATGGCCACTCGCTCGTTGAGAGGACGACCGGTCAGGGCGAGATTTGGCGTCTGTCAAGAAATAACAGAAATATTGCGGAATTGTTGTGGTTAAGTCCTCTGCCGGACCGGAGAGGCCGAAATTCGCGCGTGACATCCTTGTAGTAGAGACCCACCCCGCCAGATTTCGCCACATTGGTACCAGAAGTGGTGTGTGCGTTGGGTCTATATCGATTCGCGACGACAAGATCTGATGGAGGACGAACAGAGCACCGTAATCTATACCCTGCTGGACCTCGCCGATCCACCGACGGGTAGCTCTACGCCTGCTGTTCGGAAACCGACTGCCCAGACGCCCAGAAGCAAAAATTGTCTCCTTGAGAGTATTGACTTTGACGGACCGAGGTCGATATTGTTGGACGACCATGAGAAAAAGAAAGAGGCGACAACGATGTCGAAACAACCGGAATGTGTCGGCGTCCACCTGGTGAACCGACCGACACCCATGAAACCTGTAAAGTTCGACGGGACGGGATCTCTGGAGTCGTTCCTCGCCCAGTTTGAAGTGTGTGCGAGACACAATCGTTGGACGGCTGTGGACAGCGTCGACTTTTTGAGGTGCGCGCTGGAAAAAGCCGCAACCCAGCTCCTATGGGACTTCAGAGTTCGTCAAGATGTTACGTATGAGGAGTTGGTTAAGTGGTTACAGCAAAGGTATGGTGCCGAGGGCCAAGCAGAGACGTTCAGAGCCCAATTGTACTATCGTCGTCAACGCACCGAGGAGAATCTGAGCGATCTCTTGCACGAGATTCGCAGGCTTGTCGTTCTTGCTTATCCGGTTCCCTCAAATGAAACGACGCAGATAATTGCTCGAGACGCATTCCTTGAGGCCATGCGGGATCGCGATCTGTCGCTTAAAGTTCGTGAAAGAGAACCCCGAAGACTCTCGATGAAGCCTACCGTACGGCACTGCGTCTAGAAGCGTACCAGCGCACGACGGACACCGACGAACGACGACGTCCACCTAACCGAGTGAGGGCTACGCAAGAGGCAGACGTAAGTGCACAGATACAGTCGCAACTGGACCGATTCCTTGCGACGCAACGTCAGGAACAGGAGAAATGGCAGCGCTCAATGGAAAGCTGCATCGATAGACACTTACAGGATCTGCAGCGTCCTCACGCCTTGCCGAACGACGGACCGGGTTCGAACGCCCATCCAGGAGGAATTCACGAAGAGACCGCCAGGCGAATGGCTACCTGCTACAACTGCGGCCGGGCCGGCCATATCGCCCGAAATTGTCCCCAGCCACGCCGCAGCAACGAGACAGCCGCCTCCAGGTCCGAAGAGCCAGAGCCTGTTGCAAGAAATCACAACACGAGGCCAGGGCAGCCGAATCGCGCAAGTAACAACGAAATTTACATCCGAGGCTCAATCAACGGCCAGCCGCAGACCTGTTTAATCGACACCGGGTCTGAGGTGAGATTGGTACCTGCTCAAATTGTCGGGGGGAGGAGGGGTAGACTTACGCCCTTGTCACCAGGTGTTGATGGCTGCCAATGGGACCGAAAATCGTGTTTTAGGGGAAATTACGTTCCCGATTAAGGTCCGCAATGGGTTTGTGCTATCTACCGACTTTTTGGTCTCCGACCAGATCACCGAACCCATGTTAGGTATGGATTGGTTGAGAGGGCATCGACTCAGGTTGTGTTTTGGGACTGGATTTTTCTACGTAGGTCGTAGACGTATCTCCTTGGTTCGGGGAAATGGTTCCGCGTGGTGTCGGCGCGTGATTGTCGCCGAACAGGTCATAGTGTCGCCCAAAAGCCAGCAGGGTGTCTCCGTTAGAACTCTTTATGGGAGTTTATCTGCCGCTTCATCGGCCTGGATGACAGAAGCTTGTGAGGTCCGACCAGGAGTTCATGTTGCGCGGGTAGTGTTAGGGAATAAACAGAACGACGTCCAGATTCGAGTGATGAATCTAACGGAGGAAGCAGTAACGTTGGATAAGGATCAGCTGCTAGGAGGGTTACACCCAGTTGAAGTCGACAGGTGTGTTGAACAGGACAACAGGAAAGTTGGGACGGTGTTGCCATGTGAGACGTTGCTGGCCGACTTACCTGAAGAGGTACGTCAAGAAATCAGAGAACGACTGGAGCGATTGTTGAAAGATTATCAAGACGTCTTTTCGGTGACGGAGGAAGATTTGGGACGTACCTCAATTAGTATGCATAAAATTGAAACAGGAGATGAACGGCCAATACGACAGCCATTGAGCGGCAACCTCTTCCTCACCGAACTGTCATTGACGAACATCTGAATAGGACGTTGGCAGAAGAAATTGTAGAACCAGCGGCGAGCGAATGGACCGCGAATGTGGTTCTACCACGAAAAAAGGATGGCACGTTGAGATTTTGTATCGATTATCGGCAACTCAACGATAAAACGAAGAAGGATTCTTACCCACTCCTAAGAATCGACGAATGTCTAGACGCTCGTGCAGACGGAGGCTGGTTTAGTACTTTAGATTTGAGAAGCGGTTACCATCAGGTAACCTATGTTATGTGACTATGGATCCACGGGACGCGGACGAGACTGCTTTTGTCACGAGGAAAGGCATTTTTCGTTGGAAAGTAATGCCCTTCGGGTTCTGTAACGCCCCGGCCACTTTTCAGAGACTGATGGATATCGTTTGTCGGGTCTGAATTTCGAAATCTGCTTGGTCTACCGCGACGACGTTATCATCTTTGCGAGCCGAATGAACATCTAGACAGACTGGAGCAAGTGTTCCAGCGATTACGAGATGCCAACCTTAAGTTGAAGCCAAGCAAGTGCAAGTTGCTTCGTCGGACCGTAACGTTCTTGGGCCATGTTGTTACCCCGGATGGAGTTGCGGTTGATCCTTTCAAGATAAGAGACGTGGTCGAATGGCCTATTCCGGAAAGGCTAAGGGACGTACGTGCTTTTCTGGGTTTGTGTTCGTACTACCGGAGGTTCATACGTAATTTTTCTGTTTTAGCGGCACCGCTATTCGCACTTACTAAGAAGGGACGTGCTTTCACCTGGGACGACACTTGTCAGGATGCATTTGCTCGCCTAAAGGTTTTGTTGACTACAGTTCCGATTCTTGCGTTACCGACTGTTGAAGGTGTCTACTTGTTAGATTGCGACGCCTGCAATGTGGGACTTGGTGCTGTTTTGTCGCAACGAATAGACGGAGAAGAGAGAGTGATTGCCTACGGTAGCCGTCTGTTATCCAACGCCGAACCCAATTACTGCGTCACCCGGAAGGAACTGTTTGCGGTCGTCTACTTTACGAAGTTATATCGGCAAAACTTGTTGGGGAAGCAGTTTGTCTTGAGAACCGACCATGCTGCTTTGCAGTTTTGGTTTGCTTTGTGGTTGCAGCGTACTCCAGAATCTATTGGACAGCAGTCACGATGGCTGGAACGTCTTGCAGAATTTGACTTCCAGATAGTCCATCGGCCGGGTCAGAGGCATGGGAACGCGGACGCTCTTTCTCGTAGGCCATGTCCTCAGTGCGGCCAGGAGGAGCGGAGTTTAGTAGCAGCTGTAACTACGATTGCTCAGGGTTTTTCGTTGAGCACGGAAGTTGAAACGCTGGAACGCTTGAAAAGGGCTCAGGCCGAAGACCCTGATCTCTCAAAGGTGCGTCCCTGGTTAGAGGAAGGAGCGTTGGTTCCGGAGTTGGTGGACATCCTATTCGAGAGTGCGCGTGTGAAGAGTTACTGGCATCAGCGCGAGGGGTTGTACTTGCGCGACGGCGTGATGTATCGGAAGAAACCGGACGGGTTTAGAGCAATTACTACTGCCCAAGGCCCTTCGGGAGGAGTATTTGAGCCTTGCCCATACCGGAATGACTGGAGGTCATTTAACGTTCGAAGGACTAGATGGCAAGTTAGGCAACGATCGTATTGGGTAGGATGGTCGGAGGAAGTAAAGAGATTTTGTCGATGTTGCTCGCAATGCAACCAATATCCTCGTGGTAAGCCTCCGCGTCAAGGACCGTTCCAACTATTGCTATGTGGAGAGCCATGAGGGCGACTTGGTGTGGATTTGACTGGGCCCCATCCCCGAAGTAGGCGCGGGCATGTCTACATATTAACAGTCATGGACTATTTTACGAAGTTCGTTGAGGCGATACCCATCGTGAACCAGGAAGCTTTGACCGTTGCTAAGGCCTTGGTGGAGAACATCATTGTACGCTATGTACGCCCCATTGCAAATTCTAACAGACCAAGGGACCAATTTGGATGGAAACTTGTTCCGTGAACTCTGCAAGCTGTGGGGCATTGATTAGGTCAGAACTTCGAGTTACCATCCGAGCGGAAATGGGCTAATTGAACGATTTCACAGGACCCTTAATGCCATGTTGGGGAAAACTATTTGCGACCATCAAAGGAACTGGGACGAGATGCTGCCTCTGACGCTCGCTGCCTATCGCTCCTCTCTACATGAGACGACCGGTTTTACGCCTAACCGTTTGATGTTCGGTCGCGAACTGAGGGCTACTCTGGATCTCGTCCATGGAAGGCCGCCAGACTCAGACTCGGGCCCCGCTATGTACTCGAGTTACGTCGACGACCTAGTCGAAAGGATGGAGTCAGCATATCGTATTGTACGCGAACGATTACAGGTGGCAGCGGAACGGAAGAAGCAAACCTACGATATGCGCGTCCGCCCGGTCCAATTTTCGATAGGGGATCGTGTTTGGTACTACACTCCGAGGCGTTTTCAAGGAAGGAGTCTTAAGTGGCAACGAATGTACACTGGACCCTACGTCATCGCGGAGCAGCACGGAACGTTGAACTTCCGCATTCGGAAAACGGCCAACTCTCGACCTCTCGTAGTACATGTGGATAAGTTGCGTCCATGCTACGACGCGACGACTGCTGAGTTGGACGAAGCCGCGATTGAACCGACGCCTGTAAACTGGACAGACAGCCTACGACCGAGGCGTTCTATACGACGGTCGTTCCGGTTCCAGTAGGCTTCAGCGCGAAGTATTGGGAGGAATTTTGCTGCGCAAGATCCAAACTTGAGTCGAGATTGGACAGGAAAATTCTGCAACACTTGAAATTTTGCGACGAACGGAATTGGAATAGAAGGGGGAACCATTACGAAGAAATTGTTGTGAAACTTCGTAAGAAAGGTGCAACAGGCGTGTTTTCAGTGAGACTCCGATGGAAGCCTGGTTTAAAGGCTATAGTGAAGTAATTTGCTTTTAAAGAAATCAGGAAATGATATTCTTGGAAAAGCCTATGACAATCAGCCTTCGTATGTGAAGGCGCAGTTAGCCGCCTTGGAAGAATTTATATGAGACGATCGGAATTATCGGGTATTTCTTCGTTGGCTACTTGCGTGGAGCGGAAGTCCGAAGAAATTATCTGATCCACCTGTGATAATCGACTGTCCTGTCAAAGACACGAGGGGGCGCTTTAAAAGGATTCGCTATCGAGAAAGTGCACACGAAAAAGCTATATTGAAAGCCGTATGCAAGAAAGGTGAAAGAGATTATTAGATCGCCTGTACTGATCGTCCGTTGCGGGCCAGAAAACTAAGGTCTGTTTCTGAGCAGATCAAAGGTCTGTTGCGGCATGGATCAACTTTGACGATCGACATTGGCGTCGATTTTCCCACGGTCGAAGGAAGGAAGACTGGAGGAGAGTTGTCGCTTGGACGGTCGGCGATCAGTATTAGCGTCGATGTTCCCATGGTCGTAGGAAGGAAGACTGGAGGAGAGCCGTCGCTTAGGTGGTCGACGATCAACTTTGGCGTCGATGTTTCTATGGTTGAAGTTAGGAGGAATAAAGAAAGGGGCGTGGCATTGATACGACGCACTAATCGACAATTACTAAATATGCAATCGACGGTCATTATGTTGCATTGTCGTAGTTGGACTGAGAGGCAAAGGTCTGTTGTTTGAATCATGGCTGGAAGACACACTCGCAGTTGTGAACTATGCCCGACCATTTTTATAGGCAGTGACCCGCAGTGGGTCTTGGAGCGCCATCGACGCTTGGTGCATCAAATTTACTGTCGTCGCGTCGAAGACACTGATGTGGCCTTGGGTCGGGACTACGCTGGTCCTTCCCCTGCCCAGCGTTTTACGTGCGGCGCTGCTGTCGTCGGTGGGTCGTGCGCTTCGGGTTCTGCTGCGGACGGTCCCTTGCCGATCGACGATCCTCTGGTCGGAATGACTGCCGGGCAAGTGGCGCTTCTTGTCCTGGACGGACGTAGACTGGCTCTGAGATCCAGCGAAGGACTGTTCCGTGACGCCGTTAACCGACGCGCACCCCACTGCCCTAGGTGGTTGAGCGACGGAATTTATTAGTGATGTCGTCTCGACCCTGCACTTCTGCGGACGGGTTCCCACCCGCCTTCTTCCCATTCATCCATGGATGGCAACGCCGGAAGCCCTTTGGTCTCCCACTTCAGTGAACCACCTGCCAGCCTTGAGACTGACAGATCCTCTTTCGTCGCTGGAATGGATAGCGCGTCCGAACCTGGTGTGGAAATTGAAGTGATCACCGTGGACTCTGACACTGATGCCACCGAGTCGGATTAGTATTACCGACACTGAAATAACTGACGGTGTAAAGACTTATAATTATATCGACCCCAATTAGGGCAATTCATTTAATTTGATAAATGAGGCTTTAGTTTATTAGTTTATTTTGCTGAGTTGCTTGGTCGTTTCAGTTCTTGTTTTGTGCTATATGGCTAATAATTATGGTAGCATTGGATTGGTACTTTTGCGAACATTAAGAAAGTTGTTTGCAATTATCAGCTTGAAGACTTTTAGGCGATTCGCATTTATTATGTTTCGTTATGCTAAATGCTTATGCTTTGTTAACTGCTATGCTCTGTTATGTTAACTGTTACTGTTCACTTTCGTCTGTGATGACGTAGTTAGTAGTCTCCACTGCTGTACTCTCCAAGGGATGTGGGAATCCCTATCATGCAGGTGAGGGAAGGTGTTGAGAAATTGTCGCACTAGGGGACCCCCTCCCTTTCTAGTCGGTCTTGTTCCCACGGTCAGCGCTCCTCGGTTTCCCCGATCGTGCACCCTCCCACTCAAACTTCGCTCCTTCCCCTCGCTTTTCTGTCGTCAGCTCTCTTCTCTATGCTCTCTCTTTCTCACGCTTTATCTGTTGGCACTGGCTCTTGTTTGCTCTTTCCTCCCTCGCTTTCTGTCGTCAGCCTGCTCTTCGCCTGTCGGCGATGCCTTTGTGTGGCCGTTTTTGGTGGGAATTTGCTCCCTGAAATCTTCGCCAGGTGTTCTCTTTCCCACGGTCGAGGGCGGTTTCAGCGCTATAAAAGGGGGTCCGGTTTTAGTCGAAAGAGAGTCCGAGGAAGACCGTCAGATGGAGCAGTCGAAGCACGGCCTGATCGAGCCGAGGGAACAGTTCGAATAAGTCCGACATAGCGACACGGGGTCTGCCGGTCAACAGTAGGCTTCCTGAAAAAGAACGGCAGTGGGATTGTGAGGAGGTGGCCACTCGTTCATTGAGAGGACGACCGACCAGGGCGAGATTTGGCGTCTGTCAAGAAATAACAGAAATATTGCGGAATTATTGTGGTTAAGTAATCTGCTGGACCGGAGAGGTCGAAATTCGCGCGTGACATCCTTGTAGTAGAGATCCCCAGATTTCGCCACAGTTTACTGGCTAAAAACAAGTATCGCGATACACACGCGATAATGACCAAATAAAACTATCGCGATACACGCTGCGACACTGCAAAAAGATCGCCGATACCAAAGTATCGCGATATTAAGAGCTCTGCACGCAGTCCAGAGGTCCCTGAAGCCAGTTCACGCCGCCTTCCACGTCTCTCGGGTAAAAACCTACGCCGCAGTGCCGCACCATCACACACCCATAAAAGCAGTTTTCTTCGTACACGTAGCCTACCAGCGTTTATCTGTCACCACAGGCTGTCTGCCTGTCTGCTTTGTATAGGCGTTTAGAGTAGCCTGCGTGTCTGCTTTGTAGGCCTATATAGGCGTATAATTATACGTGAACAATGGAGTACCCTAATCTAAACATTATGATTAGCCTATTCAGTATTCAAGTCATTATACAGTTAGAAATATAGCATCGGCATGCACTGTCAAAATTATAACGGTTTGACTAATTAAAATGCCTTATCATTTGATTAAAAAACTAGGAAAACAGAATAAGATAGTATAACTGTATTAATTAAGAAATAAATGATTTATAAAGTACAAAAAAGCAAGCCTCGCGATAAAGTTACTATTATAAGCGTCTTGCAGGCTCGATTGAAAATCAAGAAGTTCACATAAAATTAAAATAAAGCAGTAAAAATTTTATTTATTCTCGCTACATATTGAAAAGAAATTCCTAAATAATACCATATAATCATGATGAGACTATAGTAAGCATAGTAATTAGAACAGGTTTATACTGGTATCTGGTAACTTATCGTACAGATTACGGATACGGTTTCATGCTGTCATTCCCACTAAACTAAAATGTTAAGCAACATGAATATAGGCTGTAGGCACCTGGCACGGCGCAGTCCCGCTTCCTTGATACTTCCGCTATACTAAACGCAGCCGATTTAATCTAATAAACGTTTAAAAGTAAAAAATCTTGGCATAGGCGACATAGGAAGCCGCCTAGAGCGCCAAATTTGGGGGCGCCGAATTTTAAAAATAATGCTGTAATGTTCTGGGGAATCAAATTTCATGATGATACTAAAGGAAATTCATAAATAAGTCATTAAAAGCTACTTTTAGGCTAATTCCAATTCCAACAACGATATTCAACCTCTTAACACCTCATTGAATCTCTCGCTCTTTCCCTATTAATTTCTCAGAATCGTCTATATATTTTGAAAAAACAAACAAACATTTTTATGTGCCACGTGCAGTGTGTGCATGGCCCATATTTTTTCAAATCTTGGTGTTTATACAACAGGTCATATAGATGACTGCATAGGGCGCCAAACTACACGACGACTGCTCTGATGTCCATAAACACTAGGTGCCATTCCAAAATTTCGATGGTACTTCGGTATATCGTATAGGCCTATGTTAGTTTCAAGTCGAATAAGGGCTTAAAAGCATTGTGCCAGACTTAGACATGAGCAACAAGAAACTTGAGGAATGCAACTTAAATAGCGATTATTTTAAATATTTTCCGCCCTAGGACATGTGCCATCTGGGGCGGTTCGCCCCATCGCCCCACCCTCGCTACGCCACTGCTCAGAAGCATGGTTTTAGTCTTGGGGTATTAATATATATATATATATATATATATATCGTTTATTCAATTAAAACTAACAACATGCAGTATGATTGCAGTGGGCTTATATAGAAGTAACAGATGAGAACAGGTTCAACCGGAGTCATATTTAACTGTATGGCAGCCTGCAATATGGTAATTTGCCATTTGTACTACTGCTCATTTTACCTACTACTGCTCATTTTACCAATGTCATCTAGTGAGTGGAAGGATTAGTCAACCCTATGTGGCAAGTGGGTATAAAATCCATGTCCGTCTGATCCTTGTATAAGCATGTTACCATTGAACCATCTCTCCATCAATTAATTAAATAAAGAATTTTTGATCCACAGAACTAAGAACACATTTGTGGGATAGATAAAGTTTTAATGTCACAAAGTCGGAGAAATTTTGGTTGCCTATCAATGAAATCATAACTCCTTCAAAATTTATAAACTTGCTTGCAAAAGTTTTCAGTGCACACGATTCCTATTCGTAAAGCATTTAGAAAAGCAACCCAACCAGTGTAAATAAAACTATTAGCTTAATATTTTCTACACTTGTATAGCATAAATTTTATGCATCCAAAAATATGTTTAAAATACTGCTGTAATACCAGTACAAGTTAACCAGTGCTGTAACATAATTTGCAAACAATCTAACAGTGCCATAAATGCATGACGTTTTAAGAACATTCCAGTGTCAAAAACAGTTAAAAATGCCATGAACAGTACAGCCATAAACGGCAAATGTGGGTTGGATGCAGAGGTGACCAGTTTCAAGAAGTATTCAAGCATTTCTTCTGATGATCCTACTCCTTGAATTCGTCTACTTTCACTGTACTCAGCTATAGCTCATTCTGTGTTAAAAGCAGTTAAACAACATAACCGCTGCAATAACTGCTACCACGAACAACAACACCACCATCACCATCCATCATATTCATTATCACCTCCATTAGCACATTAAAACGCAACAAAATGCAAAATATAATAAATTCTTCCTCTCAGCCTTAAGACATATCCATTAAATCAATAATAATCACAGAATAGTAAGTCTTGGTCTCGAGACGTCTAAAGATAGTTTTTTAGTGTCTCGGTCACCTGTTGTCTCGGTCTTGGGGTAGTGTCTCGAATTTTTAGAAACTGTCTTGAAGTGAAAGTGTTGTTCTGTCTTGAACAAGTGGTCTTGACAAGTCTCTCGTTAACGGTCTTAAAATCTTGCGCTAGAGACTCAAAGCGGAAGCTATGAAAACGATAATTCTGGTTAACGCGCAATCCACATGATGCTGAAATTATTTAAATTATCCCTTGAGTAGAAAAATTTCTGAGAGAGAACCTGAAATTGTGAAGTTTACGTTTACGCAATTTGAAGTTATTGGCAAACAATAGCTATGGTGTGTCGTATGTCGTTGATGTAAAGCCACCATAACCGAAACGATCGGAACAACTTCGAGTTACTCAGGGTGAGTAAGGATATGTGCAAATTTATAATTTCGTTTGGTATGTGGTATCGAATTTGCTTGTTTGAAATCGTCAAGAAGATTTCAGACATGTCTAAAAATGGGCCATTCATAAATATTACGTACGCATCAAGGGGAGTTTCAAATTTTGGCGATTTTGCGTATGGGTGCGTATGGTGGTGGTGGTGGTGGGGGGGAAGTCCAGAATATATGTACGTACGCAAATATAATTATGACGTCCACAATGCAGAATATGAAAATCATAACTGTAAACCCATTACTGATCAATCTATTTTATGTAACATTATAACTGTTTCACATGCAAGTGTTGTTAGTATTTTATTTCTTCATAACAGTTAACAAATTTAAGCTGCTAAATATGATGCTTAACAAAAATAAATAGCCGAAGTTGTATGGTCCCGAGACAGTGTCTCGGTCTCGAGACGTATCGAGACAGTTTTTTAGTGCCTCTGTCTTGGTTTCAGAAGCCTGCTGTCTCGGTCTCGGGGTAGTGTCTCGAAGTTTTAGAAACGGTCTTGAAGTGAAAGTCTTGTTCTGTCTCGAACACGTGGTCTTGATAAGTTTCGATAAATTTCGTGTTAAAATCTTGTGGTAGAAACGGAAACCGGAATCTACGAGAAACGGTAATTCTGGTTAACGCGCGAGTCACATGATACTGAACACAATTCAATTATCTTAAAGTGGAAAAATGTCTGAGAGAGAACCTGAAATTGTGAAGTTTCCTTCTACACAATTTGAATTGTTATTGTTATTGACAAACAGTAGCTATTCCGTGCCGTTGGTCATTGATGTAAAACCACCGTAACAATTTCGAGTCTCTCAGGGTAAGGATATGCACAACTTTTTTATTTCGTTTAGCATTTGGTATCAAATTTGACAGTTTAAAATCGTTTAGAAAATTTCAGACGTGTCTAAAAAGGCTTTCTTTATACTATTCAGAAGATAGGCCAACGAAGAGATATCGAAAGAGAAAAGCGCGGCAATATAAAAATTGTTCTCATGAATTGGTACTAAGTACATTATAAGTTTCAAATTGAAATTACAAATGAACCTTATTCCAGAATACTGATACAGTAGTATTTTACAGCATTTTATATAGGATCACTTGTCTTTTTACTATCTCATACTGTCTTGAACCTAGTGTCTCGGTCTTGGCACCTCACTGTCTCGGTATCTCACTGTCTCGGTCTCGTCTTGAAGTTTAAAGTCTTGCATACAACACTGTAAATAGCCTGTGGTAAAATCAATGCCTTATCGATGTTTTTAGCTATTTAACATTTGCAATGGGGAGGGGTAGAGCTCAAATGTAGGTACGCATGGGTGTGGGGTCCACGAAATGTACGTAGTGCAAGAGGGAAGTCTGAAAATCCGACTTTTTTGCGTACATAATATATGGATGGGCCCAAAGGGTTTCTTTATACTATTCAGAAGG
This sequence comes from Bimastos eiseni, assembly GCA_959347315.1. Taxonomy (NCBI): domain Eukaryota; kingdom Metazoa; phylum Annelida; class Clitellata; order Crassiclitellata; family Lumbricidae; genus Bimastos; species Bimastos eiseni. The sequence goes on along the minus strand of OY365806.1, from coordinate 51,992,012 downwards.
TAGGCTGACGAAGATACATTGAAAAAGTTAAAACGCGCCAATAGAAAAACTGTCCTCATGAATTGGTACTACACTTTAAGTTTCAAATTGAAATTATAAATGAACCTTATTCCCGAAAACTGATACACGAATTTTTTGCAGCCTTTTATATATTAAAAAATCACTTGTCTTTTACTGTCTTGGTTTTGATCTTGGTACCTCACTGTCTAGGTCACTGCACCTCACTGTCTCGTCTTGGTCTTGAAGTTCCAAGTCTTGCATACAAGTCGGATAAGAATTACTGTCAGATAAGAACTGCCACTCGTTATCCAGTGCTTAATTCTCTGAACAGTTTTAAAGTCCACCTCAACCGAGTACATAGTATCTAAAATATACTAATTAGATGTAATTTAATTGTCACATCCCAATTTCCAAGTTTACAAACTGACGGCCACCTACTATCTATCTTCACTTAGATGCCAAAACATGGACTAATAATATTCTAATATTCTACAGAATAGACTGCTGGCAACAATGTTACAATGCAAATGTAGAGTAAATAGCAATGTTCTGCCAAGGGCACACCACAGTGGCACAATTGCAGATTGCCAATAACTTGAGTGCTCTGGACTTCAGCAATTTAAGAGAAATTTGCGATACAGTTAAAGCCAGTTAGATTGTTATAATTGCTGTGATTCAGAAAAACGTTCTTCGACCACACAAGCATGCTTCTGAAGATTAATATTGACAGAACCATGCGTATACGAGCAATGACCTTAACCTATCTCCAGGGTTTGAATTGTCAAGTTTGAACTGGGGGTTGAAAATTTTTCAAATGTTTAGATGTCCCAACTAAATAAAATGTGTATTAACCTGAAGCCGGTATATGGGTTAAATTGTAGAGGGTTAATGTCGATGTGGGTGCTACTAAAAGCTGATCTGGGGTTTGCTTGACCCCCAAGGTAATTTTTCAGAATTAACTGGCAGGGTTGAAAAACGAACTGGGGGAGGATTGAACCGTCCCACTCCTCCCCGACAATTCAATCACTGCCTATCTCCAATCAAAGCACCTAAAAAAACAAAATGTCAACATACCTCTTTGCTTTGCCATTGATGTTATGACAGTTAATCAGTTGTGAACATTTACAGACATCATTGTTATCAACCATGGTTCAGTTGGTGCTTTCCAATTCTCTGCAGCCTCACCACCTGCAAACCACTCGTTCGAACACAGCACCAATCGTCTTCAAATATCAAAACTGACTCAAAAACCTAGCAGCAGCAGTCGATCTAGGTCATAGGTTACCAGGCTAAGGAGAAGAAACATGTTCAAACAAAACCAGCCAGAAACACTTCACAGAAATTATTTCACAAGCTTAAACTTATAAACACTAGAACCTTTACATCGTTTACAAGGATCCATGGAAACATCAATGTACATTTTAATATAAGCATTGTAATTGTAAATGTGAAACTGTTACGAGTGCCCATAGTAGCAGCAGCAATAATAATAATAATTTGTACAATAATAAAATTAATAATAATGGAAAAGTATAAACTCAGCTGGCAGTTGCAGTTTCAAATAAGATAAACACCATACATACAAATCTAGAGAATCATTACGATATGAAACCAGCCACACTACTAATATCACCATCATTTTTGTCATTATCATCATCCTACATAATCATCATAATCATCATCATCCATGTTGTAACCATCATTCTCCTCCTATGCTGATATAATTATGTCAACAGCAAGAACAAAAACAAAACAGTTAAGTCTATGCACAAGAGAATTGACTTGTCAACTCCTGCAAATAAATATGAAACAGCAAGAAATGAAAAAAATGTGACAGATGATCAAGAATGAAACACATTCATGAAAAGCGTACTGTACAGGCATGTTAGAAACGTAACTGGTTGTGTACATATAAACTAATGGATTCTGTACACGGTCTATAAACCTAGTTAAATGTACAGGCTGAGTAAATGCAAGATATACATGTGTATATGGGCAACATAATGCACAAATAATATATAAGTTATATACAGCTGAACAATTGACTGACTGATCATTCAATCACTCAGTAAATCAATCAGTCAAATATTAAGTCATTTGCTTGAATATTCGGATAGGGTCTTCGCTTTTTTCTGAATATGTGCCACAAAGATACAGTATGTATTATGCCCATGAAGCAAATATAAGGTTAAACAAATTTATCAATACAAGATTGCAAAATGAAAACGATCCACAACCCACCATCAATGTCTCATCTATCACTTAAACTCCTGCCAAATTCAATAGCTCACCACAACATCTCCTAAAAAAAGCTATTAATGAAAGCTTATGGCTAAAGCTGTGGCAATAGCTTGCAGCAACATCTAGCTAAACATGTGATTAAACTTGTCAGAAACAATGATTGTATTAGGGAAATATTTCACTAAAGCCTATGGCAAAATCTCTAACCAAAGGCTTTGGCAAAAGGTCTAGGTTAAATCGGCTGGAAAAAGGCAATGCATCAAAGAAAACCCTTCACCTGTGCTGTCGTTTAGATGTTGCATGTAGAAACAGCCAGACACATGCAAATCACAACAAGTTAACATTTACTGTCTGAACGTCATGAACTTTCTACACAGCTGGAGAAACTGAGCCCGGTCAAGGAATGATGGAACAGAACACAAAAACTGCACACACAACAGCACAGGAAGCTTTAAAAAAAACATGGCAAGCAAAAAACAACCACATCATCACACATCAAACTGCCAATGAAAACTCATGGAGCTGGTTAATTAACCTAACAGATTCATTGTACAAACACAACAGAACATGCTACACACTTCCTACTATTTACATAAGATGTACTGTTTGATACAGATGCTTGTTCATATTATATATGTGTGTGTGTATTTGTGTGCGTGTGTGCATATATGCACATGACCTTGGAGGAGAAAGGGACCAATTGTTGGGAATGAACTTTAACATTCTCCGTAAGCTTATATCTTAAGCAAGTCAAGACTATTATATAAGGTGATTTAGTTTCAGGACTATTGGTCCAAAATTAATGAATTTGCATGTAAATAAACTTCAACCTGTCTCTACCTGATGTATTACTAACAGAATTTTGCCATAATATAGCTTAAAGCAGAGTGAGCAAGATCTGTATCTTGCTCACTCTGCTTTAAGCTATATGCACTAATTAGAAAGTCCCGAATAAACTGCCAGCTGAGCACACATCTAGCCATTCACATGACTAGTGCTGCTCTCTAGGACAGGCACATATATATGTTAGCAACTTGTCCAATTGGCAAGGACTCATGTTTTCATCATAAACCAATCAAACAGTGGATTTCAAATGCAAATATTCATGATAGAGCAAATGCCATTTTCTGACTAATCTAGTGAGCTAATAAGTGATCCTTTTTATCAGCAGAGTTCACACATACTCATGATACATGTATCATGAGTATGATACATATACATGGTGAAAAACGAACCTCTAGAAATACTGCAATAATTTGTCCAAAAAGGTATGCATTTTAATGAAATATAAATAAAACTTCAGTTTAATGATTATGAATCAGATATTTAACATTTATTAGTTATAATTTGTGTTAAAAATGTCCTTCGGCCTCAACACACGCCCCACGACACGCTCGCCATTGAGTAATTGCTGCAACGATTACAACTTTATTGAATTCGTCCCATGTGCACAACTTTCCTATGACAAGTTTTTCTATAAAATCTTGGTTGTGATGCAAGAAAAAGTTCACAAGACAAAGGAATGTAATGTTTGATAACTGCATCAACATATCATACAAATGGGCAAATTTTATCAAGTTGTAATTGATGCAGCAATTATTCAACGGCGAACGCGTCTTGGTGCGTGTGTTGAGGCAGAAGGGGACATTTTTAGCACTCATTATAACTAATAAATTTAAAATATGCACTTCAAAATCATTATACTGAAGTTTTATTCATATTTAAATAAAATGCATATATTATTGGACAAACTATTACAGTAGTTCTAGAGGTCGTTTTTTTATCCGTTCAAAGCGTGTATATATGCACACACACACACACACACATATATATATATGTATATATATATATATACATATATATGTGTGTGTGTATATGTATATATATAAAAATATATATATATGTGTGTGTGTGTGTTTGACCGTGCACGAGATAACCCGGACAAAGTCGTGTTTACTGAAACCTGGGATATCCAGCAGAAAAAAGGTCATGAATGCGTAAACTGGTAAAAAAGTTTTTTACATATTATTATTAATATATATTTCAACTACTAAATCCTATAGTGACAAGACAAACAAAATAACACAAATATTTCAATTTTAATTCTTTTATACGTCAGTTGTCTTAATTATATCCCTGATTTGACCCAGTCATGTGTGCACCAATTTTAATATCGCTGCTTTCTTTTTAAATAGCAGAGACATTACTTACTCACGTCCTGGACTACTTTTTTTCTGTTGCAAATTGAGTATGAATACTATGAATTTTATTGTTAAGAGTACACAATAATTCGTGACTAAAGCCGGGTCTCTATTATGGCTAAAACTGGTCAATGAGCATTGTAATAATGGTGGCAGATTTAATTTTACAGCATACTGCATTCGTTTCTAAGACCACATGTGTGCAAAATGAACAATTTTAATGGCTTAGGAAATCACAATAAATAAATTTGAAGGGTACTATCGCTAGATAGTCAAAATAACCCATAGCGCCATCTGACAAAAGCGAAATTATTGTTAATACCATGGCTGAAAACAAAATACAATATGAAAGCACATGATTAATAAACGAACTTATAGCGCTTCTTTTTAAAACAATTGATCAAAAGGATCATTTCCTAGATATTGATGATTACTTCTGCAATAGTGTTGTGGAAAAGAAGATTAGAGTGATTTTAATGACGAATCGGATGCCTCGATTAATAATGATGGACCCTCGTTTTGTTCAAATCGGGCACCACACTAGGGATTGTTATTCACTGGCAATACATAACATCTCAAAATCTGTGCCATTGCTTCAATATACTACTACAACTAACTCAATTTTCCAGGAAATACAGTTGGAAATGGCAGCAATTTCTGCATCTAGAACACAAAACTAAATTACGCTGAAAATCCTATTGGCCCTTGCATTGTTGACACAATGAAGGCCATTTTACCTTGGTAATGTCAGCTCAAATGTACAGATTTTAATGGCAATAGTCTTTAAATCTTGCCATCGTATCAATTTAATTTTTCAAGCCACGTCATTGGCACCATTGGAAAGGGCAGATATTTTTGCATCGAGAGCACACAACTAAATGACGTTACAAAGTCTAATCAATTTTTTACAGTTCACACAATGAAGGTAATTTTAAACTTGCAATTCCTCAAAATAATGAGTTCTTAATTCTAAAAATTCATAACTATGTCACTATTAAAGATACAAATATACTGTTTTCACCGCATTAATCAACAATAGTTGTTGCACAGTCTCACACACACACACACACACACACACACACACACACACACACACACACACACACACACACACACACACACACACACACACACACACACACACACACACACACACACACACACACACACACACACACACACGACAATGATCAGAAAAACTGAGCCAGCTGGGATCCTAGAATTTTATGAATCAATCACAAAAAATAACAAAACAAAATTCAATGCACAACATAAATTTTCATATTTAAGCATCTGTCAAATGCTATATAGTCCGGACAACTGGGTGATTCAAGTAGCAACACCTGAAACATACATACAATGACAGACTAAGCCAATTATATAGAAATATTTTTTAACTCGATGTTCACTTAAGAGTAGAACTGGTTCATCATTGATACAAGAAGACAATTCACATGACAATGATAGCAGAAATGCAAGTTCTTGAATGATGAGGGAAAGAAATTATTATACTGGATTCTGCAGAACACCCAGTTTAAGATCACAACACAGGTACTTTTGTAAAAGCTTCAGCAAGATGCTCTAAAACGTGCAACTGAATCTGAAACAAATAGGGCTTCACTATTGAGCAAAACTTCATGCTATGAAATTCCTATCAGTAAGACATACAGATTTCATAATTGAGGCTAATTGGACATTGGATTACACCAGAACTTTTGTAACTAATGCTTCATAACACAAACTCTGATCCAATACAGTCAGATATGGATTCCAATGTCAGTTCAGCCTTAAAATGCAAATGTTTACACCACTGTCTTCATATGGCTCTCAAAAGTAGCATTATAATGACATTCATATAATAATCAACAATTCTCACTAGTTTCCTTGACTTAAGATGTTGGCCTTGAATGATGACATATTCAAAGCTGTCAATACTGCTAAGAAATGCAAATCACAATTTACTTGTAAGTTGGGCAGCTAAGTTCATGTCTTTCTCTCTACAAAATATAATAATATTATCGTACCCAATGTGTGCACAAAAATGTATTACAAATGTTTTCAATAAAAACTCAATAGTTACATAATTTTAAAACAGCTACCAATTTTTTAAATTAAGAGCATTTTTAACAACCAACCACAAACATGCTTTGCCTTAAAGATAAAGAAAGAGAAATTGTACAGATAAAACCAATGACCAATGACAGTGATAAAAATATGTTACAGGAAAACCTGATTCTCAACTCATACACTTAATGTGAGGCCAGAAATGCAATTTTCCCATAGCAACTTCAGACTTAAAACCTCTGCACAAAAAGTAAGTCCAAACACCATATAAAAATATACATGTGGCTACAGTAATTTCTTATGCCCTATGCAACCAGACATGAAGCCACAAGTCCTGAATAAACTGCAAACTAGCCGTTCACCAGACTAGTGCTGCTCTCTAGGACAGGCACATATATATGTTAGCAACTTGTCCAATAGGCAAGGACTCATGTTTTCATCATAAACCAATCAAACAGTGGATTTTCAAATGCAATGCATCAGCAAAGACTGCACAACTTGTGTTTCACATCAATAGCACAGTATAAGTTTTGACAAAAGACTGTTGTCTATGAAAGCCAAACTCACAGTGACATAGCTCTAGCATTAGCTATAGCAGATTGAACCAACACTCTATGACCAACAGCAATCAACCCAGTAATCTTCATTAAACAGACTTAAAATAATCAATTAAGTGACCCAAAAAAGTTAACCCCTTCACACAAAATCATGTTGAAACCCTTAATGTCAACCACAAAATTCTCTTTAAATAAGTCAAACTGACACCAGAATAGGAGATTGGGTTCAAAGCAGATGAAAATGATGAGGATAAAAGCAAGAGGTGTGCCAGAAAATGCAGCAATAATTCATCATCCCCAACTTTCACAAGATGATCAAATGAAAACAATGCAAGTAAAGGACTGGAAATCATAATCCCCGTGCATGCAGAGCTACATATGTTTTCAAATCACAGAAGAGGTTTCAAAATAAATGCAAAATCAAGTTACAGAAATTAACATAGAATGATTTACAATAAATTGGCAAATACAGCTGGCAAAACAGGATTGATAAATAATTTTTCGTTTTCATTACTTTCAAGCATAAAGTCACAAATGACCATTGCCCATATTACAAAGAAAACGTTCCCAATCTAATGAGTGCCGCAGTAGTTGCTAGGTCAACATATTGACAAAGTCCTTTTCTATACTCCAATGATTCTCCTGTTTTTCAATCCATAGCATCTCCCAATCCCAAGCCTTCTCATCTCCATGCCCAAGCTTCTCCTTTCCATTCCATTACCTCAGTCCTCACCTTGGGTCTGTCTGTAGTCAACCTGCTCCCTCCTCCTCCTCCTGTTACTCCTCAAACCAAGTGTGCTTAGGCAAAGCAGTGCTAAATATTAAACATGTTCCCAATGTGGCTATGTACATATGCTGTATATTGGTCAAATTTACAGAATTTATGTACATTTTATGCACACTAGTCACTAAGACAAAATCATCATCATCACAATCGTCATCATCATCATCATCAGTAGTTCATGCTCTGCGCTCAAAGTCTTGGGAAATTATCAGTTGTTAGACAACAGTGAAATACCAGCAGCCTCAGTTTCCAAATTCCCAAAGATCTTCTTTAGAAAATGAAAATCTGAACTTGACTCACCTATTCCAAATCATTAAAATGTGTCAGAACCAGAGATGCAAAAAAAGCGATGCAAGGGCATCCCTTGCATAAAAGGAGACCTTGTTCAAACATACACCATAACAGACCTTCAACTAATAGTTTTCAACACAATGCATACATACACAGTCTCGGAATTAGTAATAACCAAAGACATTGTACTTCTGCTGCACAGGTCCTCACTAAACTGAAATTTCACTGTATATATATATATATACATATATATATATATATATATACATATATATATATAAATATATCTTGACAGTGAACCCAGTTTTTGGGCTTTGGTTCAACATGCTACAGCACGAATTCAACGATGAATTACAGTATACATATATATATACACACACATATATATATATATATATGCGTGTGTGTGTATACTCACACAGCTACAGATATTGAATTAATGCAGGTTATAGAATAGAACAAGCCACTCCATATCAGTATATTAACATATATATACATGCATGTATACAATATACATACATATATTATATATGTATATATATATATATATACATTATACACATGTATGCATATGTGAGCATATATACACTATAAGCACTTGATACAATGCCAGAATTAATGCATATATGAAAGCTTAAAAAATGGAGACATGCATTTAGTACATGTAAAAATGTAAGACAAAGTTATCTAGACAGGAGACTAAGATTATAAAACTAAAATAAATAGAAATGAATGGCATAAAGGTTCATGACACTGCCTTCCACAGCAAGACAATATATTGCAACCAATCGCATCTCTCGACTCGTATCCATCTTCACAACTCGGTGAATTCCTTTTCCATCGGTTACAAGGACACGCTCGATTTTCCCTCTCGACAATTTTATTATCACAAACTGCGCCTGCTTACCTAAGTCAGAGGATATCTGCTATTTGTCAGTGCCAAGGGGTCTGACAGATGAGGGGACAGACGACCGCGATCGACCATCATCTGCCGAATGTTCGTAGTTGCATCGATGGTCGTTTGGCTTGTTAAAATCGTGGCTTCTGTCAAAGTGCTCCATGCCATACGAGTTCCTGTTATCGCGTCCGGCGCCTCTGTGGCCATCACGACCGCCTCTGCCACCCCCCCGACCTCGACTGAACCGGCCATGTCCACCACTTCCTCGGTAAGATGGTTGGGAATGGTCACCTGGTGAAGAAGATGAAGCAGGCGGCGACGAAGGGGAAACAGTCACTGCTGCCACATGACCACTCAGCAACGAGTTAGTCGAAACAGAGCCAAGACCAGCAGCAGCAGCAGCAGCTATGTGACTGCTGCTGCTACTGCCAATGTCTGGGTGACTATTGAGTCTGTGCTCATCGGCACTTGACTGCTCATTTGGCTCCTTCTTCCTTTGAGCAATTTGCGCATAGCTCATTTTCTGGGGTTGACCATATGAAGAATCCTAAGTTCAAAAACATTTCAAAATTTATAAAAAAAATTCCAATGTCTAGTGTATTCGCACCTCCTCCCAATACATACCCATTGTCTGTGCAACAGAATAATTCGATGCAATTTAAAAATTGGCTTGTTACATTTACCTGTGGACACTCTTTCTTGTTAATGAACAATGAACACAGCACACTTTACAACAGATATAGACAACCATAAAATACTGTCAGAAGATGTTGTATACATAGAGTGTATTACTTGTACATGTCCTCATTCAATTTAACTGCAGTTAAATGCATCCAACAATATGTTAGGAATGTAAACATTAATGGCCATGCTGCATTAAATAGAGTGGAAATCTAGATTTGTCTGGATGCAAAAGAGGTCTTTCTTGTGATAGTGCAACATAATTAATAATGTATAGCACTGCTTCAAGATTAGTATCTATCATAATAAACATGCTACAGAAATAAGGACAGATCAGCAGTTTGCATAATTTTATCATAAGTAATACACAACTTTTTATTTAGTAACCTTAGAAAATGACCAACTGTAAATGTGAGAAATAATTAACCTTACACTGTGGTACAAAGTTCAGATTGCTTACAGAATCAGAGGCATTTCCAGGTAACGCTACAGATCCAACGGCAGTTCGAGTGGAAGAAGGCATTGGACTAGTAGATTTACTGCTTCTAAACAAAATAAAGATTCAATAAATCATTCAATCTCAAGTTATCATTTATTCCTCATGAAAACCAAGTAATTCTAACCTCAAGTATGCTAAGTTGTTCAGTTACAGTTTCGGAATATAAAAATCTGTTATAACAATAACAGGTCCTGCGTTCTGCTGCACATCTTATTGTACGCATTCCAAAATTTGGCCATGTATCCCGCTTAGGGTGGTCCTTATCTGTGGTGAAAAAAATTCTTTAGTTTTTTAGTGCTCCCACCATCCCATCTGGTACTTCCTTATTAGAAAATAATTCCCACCAAATATTTTGGAGAATAGAGTGTATTTAGGGTGTGCTCAAGCCGGTCAAAGTCAGGGAAAATATACGAAAAACTTATTTAGTTTCGAAAATTCATAAAACATAAACTGCAGTTGTTTTAGATATGTTTAACATAGAAGGTGATAGATCAATGACCAAAAATTAGGCTTATAATGATAAGTTTAACTTTTACAAAAAAATTATGCAATCTGAATAATAATTCAAATGTGTGACAATTTGGTGTGCAGTAGCCTAATGGCAATTTCACTTACTTTTCAGTATTGCTAATTTAGCACTGCATATTTTGGTCAAAGGTCATATGACACTGCACTGTCTATATCACCCAACAGCTTAGTTCAAGTTCTGATTCTCAGGTAGAATGAATAGTGACTGGTGTTATCTCTACACCACCAGCAAACAAACATGAAAGACTTTCATCAACACAGGCATGACGAGCGGTGCATGTTTGTTGCCTGAAAAGTTGCAAGAGAAAAAGGTTAAGTGCTGTATCTGGCATGCCATCATCACATTCATGAGACACTGTTGCAGGAAGCATTCGGCATCATAATTTGACCCTGAGATCTGGCTGTTCAAGCGGTTTAAGATATTCTAGCCAAGCATTTTGACAGCTGATTGGAAGCCTGGAATACCAGATCTTGTTATTGCTGCTGCAGTTCTGAATACCTCCGACATCAAGAACTTGTGATCTGTCAACTGGAACTAACTCACCAGCGTGCTGATTGCCGAGAACTTTTCGAGCTGAATATATATATATATATATATATATATATATATATATATATATATATATATATATATAGTGTTTATACGAAGAGTAGGATCACATGGCCTAACGTTCATGAAGCCAGGTCCCCTATGCCGTGCCCGTGGTTGATCATATCAGCATGCTCTGAAAATATCCATCTTCAGAGACGCTGGTTTTAAGCTTGCAAAGAGATAAAGAGAAGGCAAGGTCGTGTCAACTTCTGTGTGCTTGGGTGATTGGTGTATGTCAAGTCATGGTTCCTATCACGACTTTCAAAAGTAGGTCCTGCCAACCACTTGCCTCTTTTGAAGCTGCTCGTCGAAATCGGCTCGCCATCATCTTTGGGTGCCCTCTAGAACCTTTACCGGCACTGGCCTTTTTTGATCCAGAAGTCGAAGCCACTGAGAAAATGGCTATGGTTGCAGAACTTAATTACAATGCTCAGAAGGATCCTTCAAAACGAATTGAGGGGATTGGTTATCAGTAACGCACGCGATTGTTTTAGATTCTTTCTCTCCCCGACTCATTCCTTGGGAATCAAATTTGGACTAGCTGAGGGGTGAGGAAACTGGCCATGATCTTCGAGTTGTCATCGATACAGCAGAACGAGGAGTTGCGTTGATGCAGGTCTGTAATGCCTTGCTGGCCAAAGATGAGAAACAGACGCAGTGTGTCCTCCAGGTCGTTGCCGAACACCACTCACTGTATCCTGACTCAAATAAGTCAACCATAATCAAGTGCCTTGCTTCTAAGTCATCAACCAATACGTAGGGTGAATCACTGAACATTTCGTCAGTACTCTAATGAACTATCACTGACATGACATTGTCAGTATTGCACGTAAACACTGCCTTGAATAACTCTAGTATAGTGACGTGGACCAGGTTAAAGCATCTTAGAAATTTTCCATTTTATAATAAAAATATTGATTCCTTATGCTCAATTGCTCATTGCTCAGTCTTTGCTTAGTGCTGAGCTGACTTTAGCAAGCACTATAATTATCATTCTTGTGCTTGACAGTAATTAAATTCAAAACACACACAAAATTGAAAATGTCATGAATTTCTGTGATTATCACTCTGAATAATGAAATTTGATTTGCTTTGAGCATACCCTAAATGTTGACCAATCCTGAAAATATTTTGCACCAATTATTTTCTACTAGGGAAGTATCTATCGGGATCGTGGGAGGGTGAAATTTCTAAAGTCGAACTTTAAGGACCACCCTAATCCGGCTATATGCTGGATGCGCTCCACTGGCTCCCTCTCCAACAGCGAATCTCGTACCATATCTCTTTGGTATGGCGGTCCTTCCTAGGTCTTGCCCCTGCCTATCTTCATGATCTCTGTCACTCTACTTTGAGTGTACTGGGTCGCCGCTCTCTACTGAGCGATGCATGCTCATTGTTCCATTTGCCCGTACAACTACCACACGGAATCGTGCCTTCTCAGTGGTTGGCCCCTCGCTCTGGAACATGCTCCCGTTGGTGTTACGGTTGTCACCAAGGGTCCACTCAGACTCATTTTATACTTGCCTTAAAACTGTTCTTTTTAAACGTGCTGGAGTCGGGAGCACTCCTGAGTAGTAGCTTTGAAGGGGCGCTATATAAATCCCTGTAACGAATAATAATACTATAGTAGTACTATAATAAAAATGATTTCTATACCACCAATAGCCCAGACAAGACCAAAGAAAGGGACTTACTACAAAAGTTCAAAAAGTAAAAATATTCGACCGTGTGCAGCCATAGTTGGCGCTTTTGATAGCGTAGATCACTGCATCCTACAGAGGGCCTGGCCACATTCCTTTGACATCTCTGGCACTATCCTCAACTGATTTCTGTCCTACCTTATAGTCGAACTCACTATATTTGTATCAACCTCTTCGTATCGTACATTGCTTCCATTCCGTTGGAGTCCTGCAATGCTTCAATGCTGGGTCCCTGGCTGTTCATCCTACTGTATATTCTTCTGCATTGTCAGCCATCACCACTTCTTCTATCTTTATGCTTATGATACCAAACTGTATGTGCATTTGCAACAAAATGAAGTTGCAAATGCTAAAAAAGAGACTTTGTGTCAGCATTTACGACATCGTGCGATGGAGTTTGTCTATGCATCTCAATAACTATTTGCCATTGAAAACAATGAAACATGGTTTGTTCACATGCCAACAATAATATTAGAATACAATGTCAAAAGACATTACGAGACCAACCATGAGCATAACGTTGCTTAAGTTGGCGAGCAGAGAAAACAAAAGGTGGCAAAATTACAAGCTGCACTTTCAGCCCAGCAGGTGATCTTTAGACAAGTTAGCAAGATCAACGAAGCAAGTACTGAGACCTGCTATAATATTATTGTCACTAATGAAACTGCAAAAAATGCTAGCCGTTCAGTGATGGTGAATTTTTATAGGACTGCCTTATGAGAGTGGTAGATAAGGTGTGTCACCAAACAAGAAATACATTCAAGGCAATCAGCTTGTCAAGTCAAACTATGACACGCCACATTGAAGACATTGTTAAAGATCTTGAAAATCAACTTCAACTCAAGGCTGAAAATTGTGTTGCATTTGAGTACTGATACTGAGGACACTGTCCAGCTATTAATTTTTGTTCAATAATAAATCTAAAAATTAGGGCCTATGGCACGAGTTGCGAAATTCTTAGACATTTTTAGTTTTCAATTCAAGCATTTCATTACTGTTTATTTAACTTTATTATATGCATATGAGTAGGCCTAAGCTTTATACTTCTAGGCCTTATATTTATAAGCTAAACCTGCTATATAAATACAAGGATCCGCGACTACGGCGCTCGTATGGTAGGCCTACCCTGTGGCTCGCAAGCTCTCACTGAATCACTAAAGTGGCCCTCGGTACCTAAAACTTTGGGGACCCCGTTCTAGCAAGTGGGTCCCCATGTCAAACAGGTTGAGAACCACTGTTCTAAGCCAATTCAATGCACTGAACTGTCACTCTCTATTCTCTCCATCATCCACTGTTCAGCTGTTCACCTTTGACTCAACATTTTTCCATCAAACCTCAAATTACTGTCATCTCCAGGTCGTGCTTGTTTCATCTCAGGAGAAACCGACAACTTTGCTCCATACTAAGCATCGCTGAAAACACTAATATACTGACTCATTCTGACATGACTCAACAACTGCAGCTCGGCCTTGCTGCATGTTATGGACTCTCTTATCGACACCGTATCACAGCCACTTTTCGTTCTCTACACTGGCTTCCTGTCTGTGAGCGTATCTGCTACAAATTGATACTCCACAGGTACAGAGCACAAACACAGATCATCATCTGCTCTCCTACTTGTCTTCCATGGTCATGCTTCACAGATCTGTTAAAGGCCGCTCCTCTCATTGACATCATCTGCTGGAAAGTCTGTTCTTCCTAGTACAGGTGTTGTCTTTGGCCAGAGGTCATTCATTGTTGTTGGTCTCTCCATCTGGAACTCTTTACCTCTGTCTTTTGCTCTAAGCTAAAAACCTACCTATTCCAGTCTGCCTATGGATCTTAATGGTTGTATTGTATTGTATGTAATCCTCTTGATAAGTAAACCTTCACATGGTTCAAATAATTGAATTATTTCACTTAAACAGGAACTTACCCATTGCACCCTTATGGTTTCCTTAACCTCTCAATAGATTTCTACAAGACTTCTCTAGCAGATTATAATGATGGTGACTATAATTTTATTTAAAGTGGTCACCAATTGATGCAATACTATGATAAAAACCTCAACTGATCTCATATGCGGATATTGACTGTGACCTTGTTACTTGGACACTTAAGAGCGCATTCTCCATTGCACCTTCCTATGTCCTCCTTTGGCTACCCATGTATCTGGCAAACTTAGCTCTTAGAAGTATAAGAAGTATTGAAGTATTGGCACTCACTTTTCGGACTGAGAATGAGAGGAGCTAATCCACTCGATGTGGCTGCTCACTCCAGTTCCTCCCATCTCCAAGGAAAAGGAAGGAGCTGATGACGATGAAGTAAATGTATTGTTTGGAGTTGAAGACATCTTAGCAGTTTCAGTTGTAGCATCGTGCTTTGTAGAAGTCACCTGCACAACAAAGAATTAAAGGTCATCTCTGTTAGCAACAAATCTCATGAGTAAAACCACAAATCTGGCAGGTCTATAAAAGCGAAACGTATCTCGATTGCAGAGGCTGCATCTCCATCTGAATTATCCTTCTTGCTTCTGAGGAGACTCAATTTAAAGTCACGTAAACAATTGTTACCTTTAGCCCTTTTACCAATTTCTATTTGACAGGGTAAACAAATGTATATTTTGCCACTACCCCATAATTGTTCTACTGAAAAAAGAAGCAACAGAATCGATATTTTAGAAATTTAGTAAATGGACCGACTGTTTTCAATCAGCGGTGGAAAGCGGTCAACTGCCAAATTGTAACACTCCGGCTCTTTACCACAATGTCTACAGTTCCAATCCCAGACAGGTCTAATGATAATCAGCTATCCAAAACCAAGCCAAAACATTTATAATGATCTTTAGCCAAATGACACCCTTTGCAGTGAAAATGGCTCAAGGGAGCCAAGGCATAAATCAAATATCCATTCATCTATTAAAAAGATTTATATAGCACACCACCTTCAAGGTTACTACTCAAGAGTGCACCCAATACAGCATGGCTGAAAAAAGCAGCTTTAAGGCAAGCATAAAAAGAGTTGGAATGGCCGTTGGGGGACAAGCCAATGTCAACAGGAGCCTGCTTCAGAGAGAGAGGCACAATTTTGTTTAATACTCATGTGGGTAAATGGGACAATGAGTACGCCTCGTTCGGTAGAGTGGCGACTCGGTGCACTCAGAGTAGAGTAGCAGAGGTCACGTAGATAGGCAGGGACGAGACTCAACAAGGACCATCAGATTAAAGCAATGAAATAGAACGAAATTCACTACTGGAGGTGGAGCCAATGTAGCACATTCAGCCCATAGTCAGAGATGTGGTCAAATCTAGGAATGTGCCCGATAAGACGTGTGACAGAACGCAGGACCCGGTCCAGGCACCGCAACTGCGCAGATGGGAGGCCTACATAGAGTGAGCAGCAGAAATCTAGTCAGACTGTGATGAAGGAGTGGACAAGTGTAGTGGCGGCATCTGGAGTTAGGGAGCGACCAACAGTGAGAAGCTGACGCAATGGGTAGTATGAATCATGGCAGAGATGGTAAATATGAGGAACAAAGGTAAGTTTGGTAAGGTTAAGAGTCCAGCATGACTCCAAGGTACTGGACAACAGAGGAAAAGATAAAGAGGGGAAATGCAGAAGTAAAAATGGTGGATAGGTCCAGCTTCATAAGCTGTTGTCAAGTGCCCAGCCAGATAAATTGAGTTTTTGATGGGTTGAGTCGCAGGCAGTTTGTCGACATCCGAGCCTCCAGAGCACCCAGAGTTGACTCATTGCCTGAACAGCAATGGGGCATCAGAAATCATGCAATGTAAGTTGGCCTGAACGTCATTGGTTTACAAGTGACCAGCACAAAAGTGGTATTAAAGACTGAAGCAATCTCAGAAGTATTAATAACCTACAGGAGGTGACCCAGCACCGAGCCCTGAGGAAGGCCATATTTACCGCACAAATGGAGTGCTCCTTTACGAGTGAAGCCAGTGAGCTGAGTAAGTTACCAGACAGGCCAAATGAAATCTCTAGCCGCTTAAGCAAAATATCATGATCAACAGTGTCAAAAGCGGCACTGATGTCAAACAAGGTGAGTAGAGTGAGTTCCGAAATATCTATAGCCTCATAAATGTCAGATAGGTGGCAGAATAATAGCGTTCTCCGTGGAGTGACCTTTCCGAACGTCTGATTTTCATTCCAGACGTATCTAATTTAACCCTTTGACTCCCAAGGGCGAGTTCACTGGTGGTTTCAGGTGGAATTTATGTCCTGAGAGTGGGTATATCCGTCATGCATCCCTGCCCGACACCGAGGGTGGAGGATAGAGTCGATTAGCCGTTGAAGAGAACAGTCGTGTCCATGCAAGAGTTGATCTGAAGCATAAGCGACGTGTGTTGGATTTCTTCAATCTGGTGGATTGTGGTTACCTTTTCATTTTTTGCCTGTTTATTGTATATTGTATTTTTTTAAAATTCTGTTTAAGAAATTGTTTGTAGAACGGGGCTGTTCTGGCCAAAAGATCCGCCGCGTCAGTGAATCGCGGAAATAAAGACAAGATAGTGGACAAAGGAGTCACGTCACACGCAGTGCAATCGTTGAGCGATTCCTCCAATGAAGAGATGTTGAAAAGAATGCGGATCGCAGACAGCTGCACAAGTGGAGATAGTGAGACCGATATGGAGGTTCACTTGGCCGAGGTAGGAAAGGAAACATTTTCTAACGTTGTCAAGAGACGAGGTAAGAAGGCGAAATCAGTTGATATTTCAGAAATTGCGCCACGTGCAATTCCAGATGGGCTACGCATGAAGATAGATCTGGGTCAGAAATCATGTGCTCTGGCTCAACCTGAAGGAGCAAGGACAACGGGAGGATTCCAACGGAATTACTACCGTAATCCAATGTCAACAGCAAAAAGAACGGAACTCGGTCTGTTTCAACGCTCAATTTATGGTAAGAGCGAAGAAAATTTTCTGCCATTACTGTTTAAATCACGGCCAAGAACCTTAAAAAGGGCAATCTTGACAATCCGCTAGCCATTGTGTTCCTGAGGCTATCCAGATATCTGGAGATAGTCTCAGAATTATTTGTAAGATTGCAGGTGACAAAGAAAAGATCAAGGGCATCAGCCAGATCGACGGAAAGATGATCGAGGAGAGCGAACCACGTGTCCTCGCTCGTCCGTAGAGATCGGAAGTCACCGATCATAGGTCCGATGCAAGCTACGACATGAAGGGAGTAATCTTCAGACCCAACGAGGACACACTGAAGGAGATTGCTGCAGAAATCGGCGCCAAATACATCAGGAGAATCGGGAAACCCGAAAGCACAGCCAAGCTCGTGGCGTATGAGAAGGGGACCACGCTGCCAAAAACAATCGAAATCAACAGCTTCCGGTACAAGGTAAAAATATTTACTCCTTCTCTGATGAGGTGCAACAGCTGTCAAAGATATGGGCACTTAGAAGTCATTTGTACAAATCAATTGAAGTGTTGTAGATGTGGACAGGCCGACAGTCAAACTGAATGTGAGAACGTCGAGGCGCCCAACTGTGTGAACTGCTCGAGGTCACATAGTGCAGCCCACAGGCAGTGTTCGAAATACCTGGAGACGAAGGAAGCTCTGAAGATCAGGGTGGTGGAGAATTTCCACTCAACAAAGCCATCCTGAAGGTGAAACAGGACCAGAAAACAAAGAAAGAAGAAGGAAAGGCCAACAAACCAACCAAGCCGACGAAAAAGCCACATGTCAACGAAACGCCACAGGAGTTACCAGATGAGCAAACGACGCAGCTGGAGGAGCTCCTCCAGATAATGGCGAGATCTCCGTTCGAGGCGAAGAAACTTGATACCAAAAGTCAGAAACTGCTTCTGACACATATTTCGAAGCAGGTATGTTGAACTTCATTGTAGGGCTAGGAACATTCATCACCGACAAGACAAAGAAAAGGAAGGAAGTGATGACAGTGATCCTGACAGTGGCCAACGCCATCTACACGAGCAGAGGGGTCCGTTTTGAGGCCACAACCTCCGCAAGTAAGTAATCATAACAGCAAGTAATGTAATCATTGATTGTAAAATTTTGCACTTTTCCTTAGATAAACTCACCATCATGCAGTGGAACTGTTGCAGTTTTCGGGATCGTATATACGAGTTCAGAAGGTTTTTACAATGTTGTTTATTTACCCCTGATATAATTTGTGTACAAGAAACATTTCTTAAGGCTAACCATGTACATCGAATTGACAGCTATGCAATACTTCGACAAGACAGCCCGCACTCGAGGGGCGGAGGACTGGCCATCTTACTGAAGGAAGATATCAATCACACCTTGCTGCAGCTGGAAGAAACACTGGAATCGAGTGGCAAGGTATCGAAATATTGACCGATAATGGTAAGATCAAAATAATAAATGTGTATATATCTCCAAGCACAGTGACTGATCGGTTAGAGCGCGCTGAGTGAGCGGGCTCGACCCTCGTCCAAGGCGTCAGTCATTGTGTAGAGACCTTGAGCAAGTCCTTCACGCACAGTTGCTCTGCAGTACAACTGCAATTAAGCCATCGAGACGTGTGCACTTCTGAGCAAAAGATGTTGGAAGAAGGGCGGTATCAAATTTCAAGAATTTCAATTTTTCAAACATAGCAGTAACTAAAGATCAGCTGAGTATGCTGTTTCCAGATCGCACAAGCATTGTTGTCGGAGACTTCAATGCCCACAGCAAAGACTGGAAATGTACCACCCCAACAACAGAAGAGGAACCGATCAGGAGGAGGTTATCATGGAAAAGGACCTTGTGGTCCTGAACACAGGACAACCCGCTCACAATTCCAGGGTAGGATCGGTAAACAACTCCGTCATTGATCTTGCCATTACAACTAAAGCTGCTGCTTTAAGATGCACCCACAGCGTCCTGAGCACCAGCCTCGGATCCGATCACAAGGTCACGCTCATCAGAGTTGACGAAGTGGCGGATGTCAAGGAGAACGCAGGACTGAACCACTGGGCTCTCAAGAAAGCCGATTGGAAGGTATTTTTTCGAGAGTCCAGCAGGATTCGAATTCATGACGGCATAATATCAGACGACCTCGATGCAACCTTTCATGTTTTCATGGAAGAATTGCACGAAACCGTTTCCTCTGTTATGCCTGAGCGAAAGGTAAGCTCTAAAGTTAGACGTCATAAACCATTACTGTTTTGGAATGATAACTGTTCATCTACGAAAGAAACAGACTGAGAAACAAGGCAGCGAAGTTGAAGAATCTGGATGACCAGATCGAACACCAGCTACAACAAGCAAAGACCAGGCGAACCATCACGGACACAGCTCGATGAAGTAAATGTATTGTTTGGAGTTGAAGACATCTTAGCAATTTTAGTTGTAGCATCGTGCTTTGTAGAAATCACCTGAATCCTGTGACTGGCGGACTCGTCCAGTGTATATGCAACTGAGTTGATGGCGATACGGGACGCTATCAACTGGATCTGCAAGAACCGAACGCTCGCGAGCAGCAGATTCGCCATCTTCACCGATTCACTCAGCGCTGCGGAGTCGGTGAAAGCCCAGCGATCAGACTCGAGACCGATGCTGATGACTGAGGCCCTCGAGAGCACAAACAGACTTGGCCCGTGCGACGTCACGGTCGTGTGGATCCCGAGCCAAGTGGGTATCCATGGAAATGAAGAGGCCGACGCAGCGGCGAAAGAAGGACTTCACTTACCGGCGGTCAACTCCACTATGTACATCGAGAGACAGGAGATGATCGCAAAGATCAACCGACACATAGTGGAGAAGTGGCAGGAGTACACCGACAACCTGAAAGGAGCATTCTACAAGCATATCGAGCCTCTCACGTCTACCAGGATCAAGTATGCGGATACCCCGCGCAGGCAAGAGGTCCAAATGTCCAGACTACGCCTGGGTCGAGTGCTGCTGAACCAGTGGCTTCACACCAAGCATGTACATTCTGATGGGAACTGCAAGGAGTGCAACCAAGCATCATCGATCATCTCCTGGAATGCTCGAGGAAGAACATCAGCCGAACCATCCGCAACAAGTGCCAAGAACTTGGGAGTCCACTGCACCACAAGGCACATCCTCCAGATCACAGGACAGCAAAAGGAGATGGTAAGAATCATTGGTGAGATCACCAATGGTTAAGATTCTTTAGAATATATCAATTGCCTCTTACTCGATCAAAACAGCAGGTTTATTAAATCTACATTTAATAATGCTTAGATAGCATTGCATAAATATATAAATATAACAATGCACATATAGAAATATTCCTTAACTTGATATTGCATTACATTGTGTAAATAAATTGTGTATATACACAATTTACAAGAATTTACATGTGCAGTTTAAACAAAACCAAAAAAAAAACAAAATACAAAAACTAATGTTAATAAAGAATAATATTAATGTAAATATGCCTAATAGTGTTGTAGATAAAGAAAAGGCAAATGGTAAGATCATAAGAAACTGCCGTGAGATGTAAAACATAAGTATTCGAAAGGTACAGACATGGGTTAACAATATCCATCAGTGAGTCAATAAAATGGTAAGACATCAAAGACCATTGCTGTTATAAGATGTCCCTAAACCTGTTCTTTATCCTATAACACTTAGCAGGTATGTGTTAGGTACATATGGGCATATTCGTGTCTTAGTTGGACTGGAAGTTTTGGTTGCTGTGACTGTTTATACTAGAAAACCAAGGTGAAATTTGTTCTAAATTTTTCAGTGAGTTCTTGAAAGAGCCATCATTTACACCTAGGAATGGACGTAAGCAAGTTTTACGGAACGCGCAGCACGTTGTGTACATAACACACGCCATTTGCATTTATTGCTTCCCGTCACCTACCGGAGGCTGGTAACAGAAGTGACAATGGAGATAATGACAGTTCTGGTGATGGTCAAAACGACTGAGTTGATATATGAAGTCGAGAATCGAGTGGTTACAGTGCACAAAGCAGTGGTCGACATTGATGCCTGTAGTGTGCACAAGTGTGCAACTACCTTCCATTAAAAATTCTACCAAAGTAGTTTAGTTGTACTTGATTCCACAGCATGACAGTGTCTTGACCAGCTCTTTAAAGCAACAGTTTGGAAAATATTGGTTACAGAAAAAAAAACAGATCTGAAAAGGAGAAGTGCAAGAATAATAACGTGTCTTTGACTCCAAATGGTCATAAACTTGTTGATGTACGCCCATATGGAATTCATCCACGTCAATGTGAAATGTGTTCTACTGGACCATACAGGAACCCAGAAAAATGAAAAGAAACAATGAATGGTTGTCCAAAGTGCATATGTTTGTGCCAGTTGGATGCTGGACTGAATTTCATATCAAGTATCAGCCATAGCAATAAGTTCTTTCTTTTCTGATACATTCTATGACTGAACAAAAGCGTATCAAAATCAACGGATTTGATGCCATTTATATGGACAAATGTTGGGAGTCAAAGGGTTAACTCTAAATAAGCACTGAGTTGGTAGGCAACAAAAACGATCTTATGTGACTCAACTGACAAAACTAGGTGGATGTTTGAGAGAAAGTGATAAATAAATATGTTTTAAACGCATAACAACGAAATAATTTTAAAGTCTTCAATTTCAGTTGTAACAATTTAATGAATCCCTAAAATGCCATATTTCCACCATTAATAGCCAGGCTCAGATGAGGCTAGAATAACACACTTGGCATGAATAGAAAGCCCAGATATTCATCATGAATAGCCTATTATGGACAGTGACAGATTGTTTACACAGAAACATTTAAATTCTGTGACCAATGTTCAAATCTATGAATCAACAGAAGTTGACAAACCATCCCAGAGTCAGTTGAGGCTTGTAAAAAAAGTTAACTGATCACCTACCCTTACTGTGCAATAATTATAAAACCATAACTCCACATTGCATATGACATTTGAAGATTGAAGATGCCAAGATACCACAGATTCATTTACCGATGATGGCTGAAGGGGAGGAAAAGACGCAGTCTCGAGGCTGAACTTTGTTGATGGTGAAGCCACCCGGACCTTGTCCCTTGGTTTGGAGTTCGGTCCAGTTGTGCATCGCTACAAGCAGCGTAAACATAAGGCAAGTATGCATATAGCCAGGCATTTATACGCTCCTTCATATAATGTAATGAAACATTTATATAGCGCCCCTTCAAGATATCTACTTAAATGATTTTATATGCCATTAGTAGCGCATATTTTACATCAGTTAGCGAATCAGTGTGGTAGTGCCCATAAAAAGCAAGCGCCAAAAACATTACTAAAAAGGAGGCTCTGGCGTGAAAGCTAGAGAGTTGCGGCAAGAAGCGGAAGAGGTGAGAACACGCCAAGAGGAGAACGTGAAGCCAGAACACAGCAGAACAAGGCAAGAAGCAAATGACGTGAGAACTCATCATCGAAAACACGAAAGGCAGCTCGCAAAGGCTCAGAACTGGAATGCTCTGGTGAAATAACATTTCTAAAAAACGTTCTTCTCCCAATCGTTTTTCAGCTAACATGAATATATTCAGAAAGGCGGTAGTTAATTTAAAACGTCATACGAAAGCGGGGCGAAATTCAATATGCAAATCAAGCCCGTTTGATATGCATCAATATTATGATCGTCTACATTTAACTTCTGAAATTTGCACATTTTTAGATATTTGATATTTTTCTATATTAAAGCAACTGCTATTTCCAATCTGAAGGCGCATTGTGGCATTAGTTACTGACATGCAGATATGGTACTAGTCATATGACCATCAAACACAAACAGGGCTGCCACGCGAAACATCAGACGCGCTTCCTAAAGATGTCTGGTGATGCCTGTGTTAGTTAAGAAAGACACAATCGGGGCACACCCGCTGAGTTCAAAATTCAGTCCCAAGCAACGCATTTTCAGCATTACGTAATTGTGCAAAGACCCCTACACTGCAAGATAAGGGAGTTAGCACAGTGTTCATCCTGAGAGTTGAGTGGCAGTCGACACGCAAAATGTGGTCAACACGTATGATTTCAACGCAAGTTATTAAGAATAACGGTGTCATATAAATCGTCAGTCAACGATAAGGATTAGGCCTCAGTTTCAATTGAAGGAGAGATTGGTCTACTTTTGGGGTTTGTGAAGTTAAAGATTAACTTAGCTTTCTTTGGTTTGATGTTTTGTGTAGACTTTTGATTAAGGTGAGAGATCCAAATATTTTGTGGTTAAACAATAAGGACAAAAAAGAACCAATGATTCTGCCTTTAATTTACATGTACTGTGATTGTAAGATATACTTTTAGAAGTCAAATAATTGAACTGCCCTAAAATAAGATAAATCAAATAACAGAGTGTCGTGCTGTATCATAACAAAGAAAATGGTGGGCAGAGAATAATGAATGTTTTGGACATTATATGTAATCTTTCACATGCCGTGCCACCACAAAGCACAGAGGTCTGTCAACGTCCGAGTTGGCCACAGATGTGCACGCTTATGTCGCCAGCTCTAGACTCTGACTCTGTTGGTAGACATTTGATTCGCAATGGCATTCAAACCTCAACTACAAATGCATTTCTTCCTGGGCTCACTTCCTCCATACTCTTTTTCTATGGCTACTCGGTCCGAACTCCTTGTTTCCGATTCAAATTTACCAGGAATTTGGCATGCACAGTTGCACACCGATTTCACTTGCATGGTAACCATCGCCTGATGCCTAGAAAATTAATACAATGGCACTACAGAAGCTATCAGATTATTACTAGTTTCCTTTATTATACTACAATTAAAATTATTATTACAAAGCAATCCCAAGCAGACATTGAATGCAGAAGACTAACCCTTCCATTCTCATCCCTTTCTCCCATACGACTTCCACCAGCACCCCGTCTTCCGCGATAGTTTCCTCCACCACCATGTCTGTTGAATATGGAGAATAACAACAGCTAACTGAAAACCGATCTAGCTCAAAATAACAGTTACAAAAAGCAAAACATTGATCCTCAGAGTACAATACATTATACTGTAATTGGAATTCAAACTTCAATCATAATCAACTTAACAAACTGCTCTGCTATTCTGTTACCACTGTTGTCTGTCCGGTTGAGTCAATTCCAGATTCCTAAAATTTTTTGATAAACATTCCATAAGACAGTTTCTGTATAGCTAAAGCAATAAGTTAGGAAACAAATAATCAATGTTTCAGACATTATTATTTCTAAAAATCTTCCTCAATAACATTTCTTATCTGGGTTGTCGAAAGGATATCGATTGGTTAATATGCTATCTTCAAATCTATGTTGTACATAGAGTTGTACCGATTAATCAGCTGGCCGATTATAGAGATATCGGCAGTATCGGATATCAGCAAGAACATTGGCGCCGATAATAAAAATAATTTTTTTTATTTTAAAATATTATTTTCAGACTATAAAAGTAAAATGAGGACAGAAATATCAGTGGGTCTGTGAAGGGCGGCATTTCCTTCCGTTCCCATATTTTGTCATCGAGCTAATGGCTTCTTCAGACCTGTGGTGAGACCACCCACTGTGCTAGTATAGAGTGTGGGAACGTGTCAACATAGTTGTTATGCAGACACTGCAGAGTAAGTCATAGTGCCTGCTTAAAGGCCAAGGAATGGCTGGCCAATTCAAGCCAAGGAATCGCTGGCCGATTCAACAGAGAAACCGATGAATATACATCGTGGAGGCATGCCTACTGAATACATGATAGCTGCCAATCAGATCTCCCCGAAACATTTCAGTCGCCTGATACTAGATCGGTGGCTGTGAACTGGCCAGCCATTCCTTGGCGTTTAATTACCCCGGGCACAGTTCGACAGCGGGCAGTGTGTCTAATCTGTATTGCCTGCCTAGGATTAGTCCCCAACTACATGGATATGTCTCCTACGAGCAATTGTTTTGCTTCTATCACAACAATAGGCAGTAGCAGTAGGTCTATCTATTGGAACCAGACGTCCCCTAGGGAAACACAATGAAATAATAGGCAAAATAATCAGGTATCGGCATAATCGGCAAAAAGTGATATTGGTACAGCTCTAGTTGTACAGTTGAAAATCTGCTATCATTTAACGAACTGATGGCCTAATGCACTCTATACACATCTGCACTGCTAATGCCGATATCTTTATTTTTAAAGTAAAATTTGCTAAATTTCTCAAGGGGACTTTTCATTTTCAGTGCAATGGTAATTGAGTGCATGCTTATATTTTAGCTGAGCCATCACTTATACGTTTAAAACTTTGTAACGGACAGGTTAAAATGATCTCTCACACATGGCATGTATGGTTCTAATCTGTTAAAACATTCCTTTAAAATGTTTCCAAGTCGAGCATCACTTAATTTAAATCTTATAGATTGCTCATTGGCTAAAAAATTTCAATTTAATGAAAATATACATGTAAGAGATTTTTTTTAAAAGCATGCAACTCCAGGTCAACAGGAGATGTGTGTCGGATGACGATTAAATACGAATATTATGTGGCACAATTCTACTTATAAATGCAAACTGAAGTAGACGGCAGTACAAATAAAAACCTTGTTAATGTATGAAAAAATACAGGTGTCTTGCATTACTGGAGCATTACAATAGGTTATTTACAGCTGTGTTACCTGTTAAAACAGTCCATTTCATCATCTCACATTTACATAGGAACACATCAAAAAGGTTCCTTGGAATCATCAACAATGCACGCGGATTGATCTGTCGGCTTAAGCTGCATGCCTCTGTTTATGGTGTACATTGGCCTGTTTAGAAAGCCATCGGAGAACAAGAGATCTGACTACACCACAATTCACCGCAGTGTACTAGCCCCGCTGGTCCTGTCGACTTTCAAGATCGTCAGCTGCTGCACCAAACTAATATCAGCAACTCATTTGACTCACTAGTTCATGTCACAGAGAGTGGCTGATGCAACAATAGCAAGAATGTTGAAGTTTGTCATGCATTCATGTATAACAAATGCACAAAGGAACAACATATAAATAAACAACAACAATATCGTTACATCAAATAAAACTTGATGGTTACAGCACAACTCGTGAAAAAGCAAACTGCCACGAAGCACAGTAATGTGCCTGCATGTTCAAGACTAATGAGTGGATTCTTCTAACAACCTTGTTCACGTATGCTAGACTGAAGTCTCAGATTCAAATTTACTTACTTTGCATGCATTCATTCATTCATTCATTGCAAAGTTATATAGTGCCCCCTCATATTCAGGAGAACTTCTGACACCCACATAGCTTAAAAGGACAGTCTTAAAACGATTATAAAAGAGCAAGAGCGGACTCTGGGGAACAAGTGCAATGCCAATGAGAGCCGGTTCCAGAATGAGAGCCAAAACCAATAAGGCATAATTTTAAAATATAATAAGCATACAAATAAGAAAAAGACAAAGTCTGTTTCAAAAGTAACCCAGAATTCAGAACAGAGCTGTTTATATCATCTAGCAAAAGAGATGCAAGTGATGGAAAATCAATAATCTTAAATTACCTATTTGTATTGACAAACATTCTCTGATTGGGTGACAGTGGCGGTTCATGACCCATGGCTGATGAACTCCCCATATATCTACTGTTGGAGACAATAGCTATTGTTGTCTGCATCTTTGGCACTTCAGAGGTGTGTGACACTGTTTCAAGGGTAGATGCTGGTAGCTCAGCACCTAGCTTCTGCAGACTACTGTCAAGGCTACCACGGGTCGATTGGTGACCACTGTTACTGGTTGCCAAGTTCTCAGCTGGAGATGGTGCCACTGCTTCGTCCATTGTCTCTACAGGTGGAGGTATATTGGGCACTGAACGGTTCTGTGGTTCGTGCTTCTTGTTAAAGCGTGGCGGTTGCTCGCGCTCTTGATGGTGATCCTTAGCATGGCTGGCTGAGCCATCAATGTTGGTCTTGAATCCTGGCTGAATGAGAAGGTGCTGAATTGGTTGGCCAGACATGAGGAGTGCCTGACCATCAGTCGACATGAGAGGATGATGAGCAGCCATTGGACTAGAATGAAACAAACAAAATTTACATCTCATCATAAATGTCAATCAGCACCGAGTGCCAGACTAATGGTAGCAGTCAAAGCTCTCAGCATCTGTGGCTTAACCGAGGCAGTGCCACCTGATTCGACAAGCAAAAGCAACATTTAACCTGCACACAGCATCAATAAAAATATGGCTGCCTGAAATATGCATTCTGCTATGTATGTAAAAAAATGTGAGCAGCCATATTTTAGCAGTTACAATAGAACCGTACTATATAATGCAAGCTAGATACCAATGCTGTTTCTAAACTGGGAAAGTTTTGATAGGTCAATAAAAGACTACATGTCAGGACGACAATTCACAAATATCATGTCTGTTAGAAGGGAGGGAGGGAGGGAGGGAGGGAGGGAGGGAGGGAGGGAGGGAGGGAGGGAGGGAGGGAGACAGACCCACTGTAATACACAACAATGAAATAATCCAGATAGTTTGAAGTTAAAGTTAATCCCTTTCTTTAGAAAATGAACACAACACAATTACCGGACTTTGAAATCTGCTGCAATGGCAAATCGGTTTGCAGACATTGTACTCAGGTCAAATGGCTGCATTGGAGGAGGAAATCCATTGAATACCTAAAAGGAATGACTTGGTATACACAAAATTAAAACACATCATGATAATAGCTTATACATTAAGAACATATAACAGAGTAGGCATGCAGAACATGCAAACAGCACAGAAGTTTCACAAATGAAATTAAATGCAACTATAACATCTATCTGACTCTTCACAGGTTAACAGCTAGAACGAACAATGACAGTTGCAGTTAAATCGTGAGCTAAATATTATTCGATCTGTGATTCTTCATGAGTTAACAGCTAGTCAATAAACAAAGAGAAGTGTCACAAAGTCCTACATGAAATGAACTTTTCCCATAACCGCTGTAGATGGCGCTGTTATTATGACCACTTAAATGGGCTGATTCAAAGTTTTCATTTCAACATATTATTTTTAACCATCTTGGCAGACAAACGAACACAAATGTCATAAAACAAGGCTAATTTCAGTTCAGTAGATTTTGCTGCTAATGATATGATCTTAAGTGGAAAACACATCTGAAATTGTTTTAAAAAATGGTAGATGCCCTCAGGCTATTTTGAGTGAAAACACATATCAAAAATATCTTTTTAGGATGGGCAAACATCTAGTAATAAATATCTTTGTCTGATTTTAAACTGACAAACAGTATGTTTACAAGTACAGTATGAACGGATGGGACATGTTATTACAGGGGTTAAATCAAACTTTTACCAGCCATGCAAGGCACCTGCATACTATGCGTCTAATTAACCAATGTTCTGCCTGCCTAGCGAAGAAGAATTAGTCAATGTTCGGGTGGCGGGGATCAAATTTGCCTATCTAAACAATAAAAAACAAATGCATCAGCATTCTCCCAAGGAGTCTCAGCAAGAGAGGTCCAAAACCTGGAGCATTACATTAACTCAACAATGATACTACTGCCTTTTATGTAACTGAGGACTACAATTGAATGAGGCACAAAGAGTTAAATGACATGATGGTAAATTATTAGGAAATACCAACTATGCTTATCTCAAGCAGGTCTGACTTTGTGATTAAACCCTGAGATGGCTTTTCCATTCAAGCCCATTTTCAAATGACATATACCAATCAACTAGAGCTTCTCTGAGCAACTTCAAAGCGGAAATCCAAATTTGAAATGGCATAAACCACTCAACCACAGCTTCTATGTATAACATCCCAATTCTCCATGGCAATCTACAGTAGACACAGCTTGTCTTAAGCAAATGCTACACAGTAAGTAATATTTCAAATGGCATAAACTAATAAACTGCATCTTCTCACAGTTAAAACTTACTGGCATCGGCAGATCAAATGGCATATACTGAGCAACAGGTGACCACATAGTTGGCAGTTGAGGTGCTCCAGAGGTCTGGTAGAAAGAGAAGCCCTATAAGAGAAAATCACAAAATGTACACTTGCCGTATTGCAAATTCAAACCCAAGCCTAGTAACAAAACTAATAGGATGAAAGTTTTAGTTAATGACAAGAAAATGTTAGTTTCTGTACAAAGTGGCAGTAATAATGTGGAAAACACATATGAAATTGTTTTTAAACAACTTCATTGGCTACCTACACACACCTGCACACACGAACACCAGCACACACACACCCACACACCTATTATGAAGGTGTTATGCATGCATATGCATGATATGTTCATATGCACACACATACACCTATTATGTGTTCATAGCTCCATTGCAGTCAAAGACCATATATACTCGACTAAACATCGAGAATTTTTTCTATTCTAGGACAACGAAACAGGTCTTTGACTTACACTCAAGACACAAATAAGATGGAAGATCACATTTCTTAATAGCAAAAATTTGCATAATGAATGCAATACTTACTTTAGCACCACAATGGTCAGTGTTGCCCATTTTTATAAAATAAATTAAACTTACAACTGGTGCTCATGCAGATCTCCAGTAACTTTAGTCACTGACTATTTTAATTACTAATAAATACACTATTTATCACCAAACACATGCAATCAATGGTAGCTGTAGATCATACGAGAAAATGTAGCGCTTCTTTTAGAGAAGTAAAAACAAACAGTCAACATTGATCAAGGTTTGCAACTTTGCAATTTACGAAAACATTTTCTATACTTATGATTCAAGAATTCTGATAATCACCCAATTTGCCAATAAGCAAAAGATATTTTTCAACTTGCATGCTACACAATACTCCTAGTCAGGGATGTAGTCTCGAGACCGCGGTCTTGGTATCGAGACGGTCTCGAGACCAGAAAACTGCGATCTTGGTCTTGAATGCATCGGTCTTGGTCTTGGACCATCGGTCTTGGTCTCGACTGCATCAGTCTTGGTCTTAAAGGAACGTTCTTAGGATTTTTCTCCGTCTTAGGTTAGCGTTCTTGGTCATTTGCCGTATCAGAGCAATTTAATTGATATTTGTCTGCTATTTTCAATTATTAGACACCGGATATTTAGGCTTTACGCGCCTGTTATCGATTTATACCGTGCTGACCATCTATACATGTTACTGTGGACAAAAAAATGCATTTGTAACGGAACCAGCCATTTCAAAATTTGCTTTCACAGATGTCAAGGTTTATAAACAATCTAATAATTATGTGGTCGACCACCTGTAGTCACTGTTAACCTACAATTCCGAGTACAAGTAGGCCTACACCATTCAAACGGCACGTTAATATACTTGTTCAGATGTAAGTAATTTATGGTGTGATATTCTCAGGCCGAAGCCAAGGGCTGAACCTGCAAAATTTCAGACTGGCCAGTAAAACTGTTTTCTGGACCATTATTAAGATTAACACTAATCATTATTAAGATTAGCATTCAGCAAAGAAATTAATGTTATAAGCATGTTATTCCATTTTAGCATCTTAATAAATTGAATTGTTTATAAAAAAAAGAGTATCGGTCTTGGTCTTGGACCCTCGGTCTTGGTCTTGGACCACCCGGTCTTGGTCTTGGACCTCTCAGTCTTGGTCTCGGTCTCGAGGTTTTGGTCTCGTGCCAACACTGCTCATAGTTCAATCTACTGACCTACATGATTCAAAAGAAAAAAATTCATAATTCCAAATTAATGTAAAGTAACAGAGCTTTGTGTTACCATTACCTAATGAAAGTAATCCAATACTGTAGAGCATTAATGAACAAAAGCAATTATTTACAGCATAAACTACCAAAAATAGTAATTAGCAACAGTAATGCATTAAAAATCATTGGGATCTTTAATTCATTCATTTTACCAGGAAAGTTTATTAACAAGTAAAGTTTAATTAAAAGCTTACCGGCTGAGTGTGGGCAAGAAATGAGAAGTTTGGCATGGAGTCAGAAGAATAAGGAACTTTCTGCATCTGATAGAACTTCTGCTGATTATGTTCCGGCTGCTGTGGCAGAGAACCAACCTGCTGAACCATGGAACCAGCTTGCTGAACCATGGAACCAGACTGCTGAGGCTGAGAACCTGCCTGTTGAGGCAGGGAACCAGCCTGTAGAGGCAGAGAGACAGCTTGTGGAGGCTGTTGTGACAAGGAACTTGCATGCTGTTGCTGATGCTGTTGTTGTGGCTGCTGCTGCTGTGCCTGCTGCTGCTGTTGTTGGGGCGGCACAGCAGCAACTTGATGATGCGGTGCCAGAGAACCAGCCTCCAATTTAGATGTTCCTTTCTGAAGAGCATAAGCACTTGAAAGCTGCTTGGCTTTGATGCGAGCCTATAGTTGAAATTCATTCAAGCAAACAATGGTTTACCAGAAAACCAAAAAATAATTCAGTACTAATGTCTGAAAAAATTGATGAAAATGCAAATTTTTAAGTACAGAAATTTTTTAAACTTTGCACAAAACATAAGAAGCAGACAGTGAGCCTGCAGTAATCATGGGGCACGAAGGTGGCTGGTGCTCATCCCTAGAAGCTGATTGACTTGCATAGACGCTCGAAGGTCGCTGCTAATGGTAACTTCAAGCACAAGCATGAAGTCTACTTGCTCTATGCCTTGAAAAGATGAGGAAGGATAACTTATACACAATAGGCACAATTAAAAACTTTTGGAAGAAAGTTGAAATTATCAACTTCAATTTATTGCTTCCAGAAAAACATGATTTCTCCATTAAGCAAGTACAGGTGAAAATCAGCTATAATAACAATACAGTTAATTAGAGTGGACAATAACTAGTATTCGAAAACAGCTGGAACCCAGAAGGGACGGAGTCCCGCTTTATGGGTCCAGTGAGTTTCAACCAACAGATGAACGGATGAAAATGTCCTGCATTAAGGACAAACACAAACATAATATAACACTCTCAACTAGTGATCACACTATGACTCCTGTCCACTCCTTCGTGCTGATTCGCCTGGACTACTGCAGCGGTGTTCTTGCGTGTCTGCCAAAGTTCCAGATAAGACAGCTTCAATCTGTTCTCAACTGCGCTGCCCGAGTCGTTGCCAAGGTGCCAAAATACTCGCATATTTCAAGCTATATGCGTGACACATTGCACTGGCTCCCGGTTGAGGATAGGATCACATTTAAAATCATCCTCATGGGATTGACATCAGTGGTCGGCACGGCTCTAAAATACATCAAAGAGCCCTGTCTTCCCGTCTCCAGCCAGCCAGGTCGTCGATCCTTGCATGCTGCAGCCCGTGGGGACTCGATGGTCCCACGCTCCCATACATCGGTGCGGAGAAACCGTGCCTTCTCATGCATTGGACCATCATTCTGGAACGCTCTTCCTTTACAACTTCGCAACATTGCACTGCTTGCAGCCAACTTTTCTAAATTACTGAAATTGCATTTGTTTAGATCTGTTGGGTAGCTACATTTAGCGCCTTCGAGAGGTTCATATGAGGCGCTATATAAATAGCCTAATACAAACATACATTTCGAAGGACAAATTCATGTGCCATTCTGTGGAACCAGAAAAAACCCAGAGCACTGAGACAGATACATAGTAGATTGTTCCATTTTTGGCATCCTGGTAGATAACTGAAAATTTGCAGACATCTGTGCAGACTTCTAAACTGTGCCCTCTTATCTAGTTTCAAATGTATGGGAGGTTTGGGGGAAGAGATCTTGTAAAGCTAGTGGAAGAAGATTTTGAGTATACTTGCACATAAATTCACAAATCTGCAGATAACGAATATGGGTCATGTCATGTTCAGTAGCTTTAAACTAGCAAAAGGAGGTACCGTGCCATATGTGCCAAGAATTGACATTTAGTTATAGTACACAAGCCTTTTTCTGCAGTATTATTAACTTCTTAAGATGTATATTGTATGTTGTGGTAAAAAATCATGCTGCAATAATTCAGTGATGTAGGCATAGATCAAAGTGTTGTATAAGCTGAGTGAAATATTAATAGGCAATAGGTGCTGAATTCTTTTGAGTACCCCAACATATTTAGCAATTTTTAAACAGATTACATCCATGTGATCATTCCATTTGAGATTCTGGTCAATGCAAACACAGAGGAATTTGGAGGATTTGACCTGCAGAATGGACATAAATTCTATAATTAAATTACAATTTTCTGGTGGCACTTCCTTGTTAATTGCTCTAAACAAATTAGTTAGTTTTTGTCAAATTTAACGAGAGTTTGTTTGCCCTAAATCAATCACTTGTTAAAGATAGTTCTGTATTAGCAATGTGGAACAATTGCACCAAGGAATTGTGTGAAATGAAGACATTTGTATCATATGCAAAAAGAATGAAGTGTAGAGAAGGGTAGAAGAGTTGGGTAGGTCATTAGAAATAGAAGTGGGTCCAAGATAGACCTCTGAGCAACATCAAATCCAATGAGACATAGGCTAGAAAGGCTACCATTGCAAAGGACCTGTTGAGTGCAATCAAATAAATAATTTGCAAACCAAGCGAGGGCAGAATCTCTAATCCCATTTTGAGATAAGCATTGAACATGTCAAACATTGTAGCTGGGCCTAGGAATATGCCCATGAGAAGCTGTTGCTATCCATTGCTTTACTGATTTTGTCATGCATCTCCAGAATGGGCATAGAGGTGGTATGACCGGCCTGAAAGCCATGTTGGAGTGGGTATATAATGTTTGCATGCTTCATGTTGGACTTATAAGTCGATCATACATAACCTTTTGATAAAACTTAGAAAAATGGGACTTGTTAAATTAGGTCTGTAGTAGGAGGGTTCAGTTCAAGTTCCTTGCTTAAAATTGGCATGATTTTCATTATTTTTATTGAATGCGGCACAATCCCAGTTCTAAGCGAGCAGTTAATTATGTCCGCAAGGGGTTCAGCCAAAAGATCCATTTAATGAAGATACAATACATGGATCAATGTCATCTATTCCAGAACTATGTGACTTTTTAGTATTTGGTTAATAGTCAGAAGTTATTAGGAGCAGGCAGACAGAAGAGCAAAGGAATCCATCTTAGAGGTTGGCATAGTCATGAAAGGATTTAATTGAAGGTGGTACACCCGATGAGAGAGAATTAGCAAGTCTGGTAAAGTATGAATTGAGGGGATTGGCTCTAGGACCCTGAGATAAACACCCTCTAATGTTCAAGTATTTTTAGCCACACATTGGACTGTGTTATCCAGATTTCTTTATATATGAGACTAACAGACTGGTTTGTTAGAATCCTATTGCTGACACATTTTGTCTATTTGCAATTTCTGTTAGTGCCATCATAGCTAGAGTTGGTATATTTGTCAAGAGTACTTTGTCAAGAGTACTACAATACGAGAATGTTCTCTCACCTTGTTTAAATTTGATACTATTATTTATACATTATGTAAACTACTGTGCATTGCTGGTAGTCTAATAAAGAATATTCTTACTTACTTACTTACTTAAGTCCTTAATAGAGGCATCCTTAGACTCAGTCTGAATAATAGATTGTAAGGCCTGCCATGATTTCAAATATTATTTTGAGTTAATTAAATTTGTTACAGTAATAACTTACTTCAGCTGTTTTAAAATACTTTTGAGCTCATTAAGATAGTTTGTAAATGTAGACATATTTACAAAGTGTGATGTTTTACAAACGAAAAGTAAAGTTTTTTCTGCTTTTTAAGCTTTACGAGGCCAATGGTCATCCATAGGTAGTCTTGCAGTGATTCCCTTAGAGTATTTTTTAACCAGTGGAAAAGATTTCTTGTAGAATATTTGGATATTCTTTAAATAGCAGGTCATAAGACAATTTTTTTCATTTTTCATACATAGAGTATGCTCTCTCTCTCTCTCTTTCTCTTGTGTCAGGTGTTGCCGACGATGAGGTTTTTACATAATGGCTCCATTGCTGTCTGTCTCTGATGGCTGTTCTCTAGTCCATATTATTTTCTTCAAGATCTTGTCTGACATATTCCATCAATGTCTTTGTCTTTGCCCCTTGGTCCAATTCATGATACTCCTGTTTGTGAAGTTGGTCTAATAATTGGAGGAACTAGGACTTGATGACGTGGAGGTTAATGAGTTGAGCCAGGTAATTATTAAGTTGTAAGTCTAACAAAATAAAATCAGACAATGTTTAAAAAAAAAACAGAAACATTCCTAAAATGAATGACAAAACAGCTGTTTGGCATGAAAAGAGGAATAGCCCAGAGCAACATTGATAGCCCAGAGCAAACTCATTGTCTGTTTGCCTCCAAGTCCTCAATCAGCCTCTAAACTGCACTGAACTGCTTTAAACCAGGTTAGGTTGCCCGTTGTCCAGCCAAGGTGCACTGCAGACTATGGTACATATGTGACCCATCTGACCAAAAGGAGGCATAAGTCGCACCACGTGTTAGTGAGATAATTGCAAAATGTGACAAAAAGTCAGTTTTTTTCAATTTCTTTTTTTTTTACAGAAATTGATATATAAATATGTTTTAAACAGATAAAAACTAAAAAAAATTAAAAATAAAATTAGTTTCATTTTAAAGGAGAGACTTTACCCTTTAAAATGGTATATGATACACAACTTGTAAAAATCAGAGCTAAGCCTTATTTTGGTCAGATGGGTCATATATATTCAACGAAAGGTAATTTCAGTGTCTCTTCATTCTGCCTATAGCGTCGCTTGCAGCTGGACATGAACCATGTACAGTAAATAAACTGAACCAATTGAAACACAAACAAAAACTACAAACCATTATAGGCTTTCCAAGGAAGAAGCCGACTTCTTCACGAAGATATTGATAGGCTCTTTGAGCATCATCTTCCGACTCAAAGACAACGTACCAGCTGTTGTTATGTGCAAACTCACAGGAGACAAAGCGTGGACAGTTTTCATGCATAAATAGCTTCTTTATGTCCTAAAAGTACAACAACATAAATACTTTTACCAGTTACTGTTAAGATCAGCTACAATTGTCATCAGTTAGTAATGTGTGAACGTATGTATGTTCAAAATGGACCCCACAACAATAACATTTTTGTGAAGTAACTAAAAGGCGCTATATCAAGTATCTTCATACATACATACATACATCAAGTGAAGTTGTCAGACAGAGTAGGCCAACCCTAATGTGGTATAATTCTAAAATGCCAAAAATATTTCAAAATAAACAGAAATATTTCCTCTTTACCATATAGTATCCTTATAATGAAACACTTAGGGTTGGTCACTTTCTTGTTTCAACAGCATATTACATACAGTATTCCGTTGGCGTTGTGGTTGTCGCCAAGGGTCCACTCAAACTCATTTTATACTCGCCTTAAAACTGTTCTGTTTAACCGTGCTGGATTCAGGAGCACTCCTGGGCTGGTAGTTATGAAGAATGGAATAGCCTACTACCGTGTATCTCCTATTCATGAATACATACTCCGAGCATAACGATACGTCTGGTATGGTATTCGCTAAGGTTGGAGTAGGCTACGCCATGGAATAACTTTGCCAGCAGACAGAATGACGCCGGGAATATTCCTGCAGTCTTCATTATTTAAGTGGTTATAAGTTAAGCACATGCGCAGAATTATTTATAGTCTACGTCTAGGAGTGGTCTACGCGGTCAACTTGGTTACGAATGAAAACAATAATAATAATGGAGTGCCATGATTCGTACAAATTCAGAGCGATTATGACAAAACACAGTTCGCTTGATAGAATAGTAAATTATAACAGATAAAAAATTTCTGGCATAAAAGAAAAGTGAATTATAACAGATAAATAACTATTTCTCGGAATATGAAAGTTTCGTGATCAGTAGGCGAATTTGTCCGACACTGGTAGGCACTTTAGATGT
This sequence comes from Bimastos eiseni, assembly GCA_959347315.1. Classification (NCBI taxonomy): domain Eukaryota; kingdom Metazoa; phylum Annelida; class Clitellata; order Crassiclitellata; family Lumbricidae; genus Bimastos; species Bimastos eiseni. The sequence continues at coordinate 51,954,260 of OY365806.1, read as the reverse complement.
TAATCTTCGGCAATACAAACTCCAAAGGAAAAGTTCGCTCACAAATGCACACAAAAAGGCTGAAGGATGAAGACTTTGAAAGTGTAATAAGGGTTATGAGAGTGTATGATACTTGGACGGAGTTTAAGGAAGTTTCATATAAGAACACAAAGCACAAATAAGAAGAGACATTTGGTAACACGAAAGGTTCACAGAAAGAGGAGGGCAAGGAATTAATCTTAGGATGAATTTTCAGAAGTTGAAGAAGGAAGCAAAGAACAGAAAGACTCGAGAATATATATATATATATATGTATATATATATATATATATATATATATACATACATATATATATATATATATATAAGCAAGAGTTTATAGAACTACATTAGAAACAGGCAGAAAAGGAAAGAAAGGGTAGGGCCATTAGAAAAGAACGAGAGAAGTTATTTGAAGTGGATGCTTCTGAAGTATTCATTAAATATTTAATACTTAATACTTTTGTAGGAAGAGTAAGGAAACATCTCTGAGCCCATTCAAGCATTTCTGACATTGGAGGTAAAGGATTAACACAGTTAACATATGCCCTATTCTAAGGAAAATGTGGTAGAACAGCTGAAATGGTTGACACTGATAAAAGTCCAGGAGTAAATTAGCTACATCCTTAATTCTTACTTGAAGGGAGGGAAGAAATTGGAGTGGCCTTAGCATAGAACTTCAATAAATCCTTACATGTTGGAGTGCACCTTCATAGTACCAGTGCTTAAAAAGGGAAACTTAAGCGAACCACACGGCACATAGCCTAACTATAGATCAGTCGAACCGGCATAGGTAACAAGTTGTCTGGCAGGATGACAGTGTTAAGTGGAGTGCCTCAAGGAATAGTCTTGGGTCATTGCTAGTCATACATTTTAGTAATGACATAGATGATAGAATTTTATCGACAATTTGTAAGTTTGCACATGCAAAACTATTTAGAGCAGTGGGTAGTGAAACAGAAGTGACGATACTGCAGGATAATCTTAGAAGAATGTTCAGAAGGTCATATGACTGTCAGGTGCTGTTTACTTTGGAAAAGAGCTCAGTAATTCATATGGGAAGAGAATCAGTGAGTTTTCATTAAATAGGGTAAGGCATTGAAAGTGAACAAGGAAGAAAGGGACTTGGGAGTGATTATGCACAAAAGTACAAAACATTCAAAACTGAGGCAGCAAGGAAGGCTAACAAAGCTAGGCATGATTAGAAGGGTAATAAGTCACCAAAGACTGAGGTTGTATACATCACTGAATAGGCCACAGTTTCAATACTCCATATCTAGAGCTAGACATGGCAAAGTTGGAGAGAGTGGAAAGACGAGCTACAAAAATTATGTGGGGCTACAAGCCACAAAGAAAGGCTGAGTAGGTGTGCACTAACAACATTGGAGATTACGATGAGCAATAGAGCCCTAACTGAAGCCAACAAGATTGTTACTGGGAAGGGGGCAATGCAGTCATGTAGGTTTTTGGAATTAGGAAGGCATCTCGGGGACATGGGCATAAATTATTTAAGAAATCGAAAGGAGCTTAGGCAACAATCTCAGTTCAAAGGTTGTAGAATGGTGGAATAGTTTGGATGATAGTGCTGTCACTGCTTTTAAGCGTAAGCTTGGAAAATTGGGCTATTATTCTAATCATGTTCCAGGTCAAATACTGCAGTGGTTCCAGCACAGACTAAAGTCTTTTGAACCACTTTTAACCCTTAATTGTTGTTTTATACTGAGCCTTTAAATAAGCCCTCTATGGTTTCTATTGACACTGTTTGCCTACTTTAAATTTATGACCTATATTTAATTCATTCAAGTAGTTTTCCCAGCCTGAGACTAAATCCTATAAATTATGGTGACATTTCTAGTTATGTTGAAAGTAGAAAATTCTAAAACGCATCAATGAGCTTATGAGCACATCTCTATCCTTGACAATTCCATAAGAGCTTTGAGCTTTATTTTGTTGCCACGTGTTATAGTGTCACAGGGCACAGGTTTAATTTGAGGATGGACTGGATAAAACAGTTGGAGAAGGAACCAATTAAACAAAATCAATGGTAGGCAGGCCTAACTGCCTTATCCATGCTATATACAGCATACAGACACAACCCTTCGACTGCAATATCATGGGGTGCCGCGTGAAATGTTAACATCTTTGACGGCGAAAATGAGGCGCAGTATAAATTTCGCCGTCGGTGAAGGCGACGGATTAATTATAGAACCTCCTAAACACTTTTTGACGTCTAAAACGTCGTCAAATGCGACGAATCACAAGCGCTGCCATCTTTGTTTACATCGCCGGTACGCTAGGCGTAGAGGACTTACTCCTACCTCAGAATCGGAGTAGACTTACACCTAGCGTAGAGGTCTGCGCTGCTCTTATAATTACCAACATAACCCACTACACCAGCGTAGGTCATTTTACGTTGGTAGTAGAAGATACGCCAACCGACATAATTACGGGCCCTGAGTAGTAGCCTTGAAGGGGCACTATATAAATCTCTGTAATGAATGAATAAATGAATATTTATATCGTACTTTACATGCTGCCTAAAATGTTTATGTGCCACCTTAACTTAACTTGGAGTACGGATACTGTGAACCTGCAGTGTCGACAAGTTAATAGAACTTAAACTAGAAGTTTAACTTAGGAGCCATCCACATAATATGTACGCAGCGACAAAAGGGGGTTTCAAATTTCGGCGATTTTGCGTACAGGTGCATATGGTTGGGGTAAGGGGGTCCCAAAAATACGAACATACGCAAATTATACCTGTCAGACTATGACGTTAACAATACAAAATATTAAAATCAGAACTGTAAACACAATCACAGATAATATTTCTGCGTAATAAATTTTATGTAGCAATGAAACCTTTTTAAATGCAAGTGTTGCTAGTGCTTCATTTCTTCATAACAGTTAACAAATTTAAGCTGTTAAATTTGATGCCAAACAAAAATAAATAGCCTGTGGTAAAATCAATGTCCCATAGATGTCTTTGGCTATTTTATTTTATTCTTTATTCTGAAATTTGATATCGCCCTTCTTCCAAAATTTTTTGCTCAGAAGTGCACTTGCTTTGGCGGTGCAATTGCAGTTGGCCCATATGCACACCATTGGAATAGCCAGGAGGTAACTCTTAGCTCTGACATAAAACTGGCCTACGCCGGAGTAGCGCGTAAAACTGCTATGAAAAAGGCGGGAATGGTGCATTACACTGGACATAAAGTTACTCCTGGTGTAAGTCCGCTATTCCCGAATAGGGCTATAATCAAATGGGCGACCATTGTTATGATTCGTTGCATTCTACAAAGTTTATGATGCTTTTAGATGCTTCTAGATCGTCGCAATCCTCTAGATCTATGCCTTCCATTTTCAACATGACAAAATCCTACTAAGCTTTGTTTGTGACGAAATGGCTGGCGAGGTAGCATATGATGTGCCAAGTAGAGGTTTGTTGCCTTCGGCCGCACAGTAATAATTAATTTCATAAAATGTAAACAAAACGCCATTTAATTGACTCTGACATGAAGTTGATGAGCTTATTGCATTGTATCATGCAAGTATAATAAATTAATTTAGCTGATTTCCACAAAATTTAATTTAGGCCTTTGTATCTCGGTCATTGCAATCACAATTAAGCGCTAAAAATATCTTTGCACATGCGCAGTTATCATTAACCCCTGAAATCATTACCGTAAACCCAACCTCAAGCATAGTCTCGCGAATTTTATGTCAGGTGCAACTACTTCACGGTTATTCCTTACTCAATACTCATGCATAGCAATGACGGCCGCGGCTTATTCGGAGAAGTTACTTCGGGTGTAAGCCTTATTCAGCGAATAAACTATTCTAATCTCATGCATATGGGCCCTGCAGAGCAATTGTGCGCTAAGGAATTGCTTAAGGTCCCCTACACAGTGACGCCTCAGACGAGAATCGAATCGCTCATTCAGTGCACACTGAGCGTTATGGGCCGACCACTCCAATCAATCAGCCACCATGCCACACATTTTTAACCTTTGCAATGGGGTCGAGTAGAGCTCAGATGCATGTACGCATGGGGGAAGAGTCCATGAAATGTACGTGGTGCAACAGAGGGAAAAGGGGGATCTGAAAATCCGATTTTTTTTGCATACATAATATATGGATGGCTCTTAAGAAAGTAAGAAGCTATAGCTAAGTAAGTTTTATATAAGTATATATACTACAATGTGTCCGGAAATAAAGGGAACCCTTAACAATAATAAAGTAAAAATAAATAGTAAATAGCCGTCGATTTTTAAAATTCCAAGACCGTTTTAATCCTGGCATATTTATCTATACTACTGCCTAAAAATGAGAGCTCCTTTCATCCAATAATAATGTCAATTTCTTCCATATTCAAGTGTTAAGGGTGGCCTAAAATCCACCCACAAAATTTTCAACTGTTTTAAATGCTGTCATTAAACCGCCACATCTTTAGTTCAAATTTATTCTTGTATTTGAATAAATATTAGGCTACAAGGTGCGTTCAAAGTGTCTGCCTTAGGCCTCAATACAAGCTTCAAGACGTGTGCGCCACTGGTCAATAGCAGCATCAACACAGCTGAACAAATTCCTCCCAAGCATTAACTTTGTTGTTTAACGATGTCACTATGACGTACCATTTTAACCAGGACGGTCATTAATTACACATTTTGGGATCAATGTCTCGGGATTAAAATGGTTTTGGAATTTAAAAAATCGACGAATATGTAATAATTATTTTCATGTTATCATTAGGGGTCCTCTTATTTCTGGACACAGCGTATATAAGTTTTCCACTACATTACGTTACATTAAGTAATTATATGCTATAGCCGATACAGTTTATAGACTATAGAGCCATGATAGCTACTATTACTGCAGTACAGTTCATTCCTGCTAATGCGATGTTACTGCAACACTAAACCCATTACCACAGTATAACCACAGTTGCTGCTGACATTACCGTGGGATTAACTGTTGTTTTATCACGGGGAAATTTACTACACCGCTCTAAATATTTCGCATAACAAGATCAAGGTGCAATTTTCCAAGTAAGCACAGCTCGTTTGGTTTGGTTAAACAGAACTTATCATATTCTGTGAGAGGTGCTATTTGACATAAAAATCAAATAAATTACGTAATGTTGACGGAGATTGAGACGGAGAGCAAGAAGGATATCAATATAAATCAATTAGTAAGTTCACCTCGACTGGAGTGCTGTCGGGAACTTCACGAAGTATCACTACACATCGTTCAGAGCGCAGTTTCTGAACTGGACGAACCTTCTTGCCACTTTCGTCAACCTGGACATATGGTGACTCTGGAAACCCAAAATGTATATGCATCCATACAAATAAGCATGCCCATAAAGTTTTGTCAGGTAATTGCTCATTTAACATGGTTTCTAGCAACAGTTAACTGATGCCTGTGTGATGCGTATGTTTGTGCTACAGAAGTTGTGAGACTTATAATAGTTCTCGACATGCCAAAAGAAGTCAAGTACTAGGGAAAAGACTGATGCAAAAGTAATCTCCAATCAGCTATTGTGCATGGTAAAAGCAGCCTCTGTATAATGCCTGAAAACAGCATTTATCAGTTTACGGAATAAATTGGTCTGCATATTGATACCTTTAGTAATATAATTTGCAATCAGACTACACTAACAATATCATGAAATAACAGTAAATATTAACATACAAACTTAAACTTTGTCCATCTTGAGAAGATAAGATTGGATGAAACTTTGACCAAAACAAATTTGATCCTAGCCAAATCTGGGTTAGATTAAAGTATTACCATACACAGCATCAACCAATTGAGATCAGAGGACATTTAGGTAAGATTAGATTTATATATAAGATTAAGCAGTGCAAGGTAATGTTTTGTCTTATGTAGCTATATATGGGACTAGATTACCGGTATATCAAAATCAACCAGATTTTGATATATATAACTAAACACAACATAACCGATACAGACAAATCACAGATGAGATCAGACAATTACCCCGCAGGACTTCAACCACCAGATTGATGTTGTTGGTGAGTCCTTTAACTTTGTTAAATCGAGCCACTGTAGCAATCTGTACATATTGTTCCTGGTCCATCTGCGAAATGAGGTAGGTGTCGTTCGCCAGGTTTTCTCTAAGATTAGCAGAAACCAATACATATATATATATATATATATATATATATATATATATATATATATATGAAATCAAACGGTAGAACAGACTTGCATTCTTCAAACAGCGAGGGTAGCAGTGTGTCAACGTAAAGTTTTTCGTTTATTTTAGCCTTGTCTGGGATAAAATACAGTCTTCCCCACCGCTGTAACAGAAGCCTGCAGAAACCACGACGTAAACTTGGCTCTCTCAACCACCGGGTGACTTGGTTAACAGACGGGTTTAGGTAAAAGTTTTTTCATCAGTGTGAAAGTGGGGGCGGACACTCAGCGGTGGTTTGGAGCCAGTTCGGTCAGGTTCGTGCGAACCGTTAGTTCAAAATAATAAATATGCCTAAAATCAACTACTAATTTCAAAAAAATCAAATGATACCCGAGTTAAAAATAGCGTACCTAGAAAATACTCATTAAACGAAGAGAAATGTGGAAATTAGCGTAGTCGATTTATTTACACTCAAATTAATTCTGTTCTAACTACTGCTGCGTCAATAATAAAAATTTAATTTAATTTTGCTTATTTGTTTATGTACTAAAAAGACTATTCTAAAGACTTCTTACGAAACAAAAAAGAAATAGAAAAACTTGCTCCATTTGACGTCAAACACTTAAAAATGCTTGGCGGATGGACCCGAAACTCCGCTGAAGGAGCTTCGTGGGCCCAGACGACAGACCCCCTAATCGTAATTTTACTGACTGTGGCGGTGACCGATATGGCATAAGGGGACATACTAACTGCGAACCCTTTGTTACAAATTTGGCAATACACCGCTGCGGACACTTCAAACATGCTTTGAGAAATAGGCCTACTGCTTAACAGATTATTGAATTTGCAATTAAATGTGGTGTCATTTGACATTGAAAATTACAAGTGCCTATCCATTGTTTGCGCCTAATTATGAAAATATGGAATATCAAATTTAGACAGCTGTAGTATTTGAAGTAATGAAATGTTTTCAATGAAATTTTCAGGGATTGCTCAAAAATCTTTCCTCTGTAAATCTTAAACCGTTTGGTAAAGATATCTTTATCGGTTGTTGAGAAATTGTATTTTCTGGTGGGGTATTTTTTATTGAGCCACCCTGTATATACATATATACACTGCGTCTGGAAATAAAGGGACACCCCTAATGAGAACAGGAAAATAAATAGTAAACATTCTCGATTTTTTAAATTCCAGAACTTTTTTAATCCAGACATATTTATCTAGCAGAGCATGAATATAATAGCTCCAGTTCGTCCAATAATGACGTCATAATGACGTCATCTCCTTCAAAATTCAAGTATTAATGACTGCCCATAATATATCTGCAGAATTTTCTACTTTTTAAAAACATTATGTAGATATACCGCCATAAATTTGCTTAGAATCTATCTTTATATTTGAATATTATCAGACTGCAACTTGTGTTCAAAGTCTCCACTTTTGGCCTCAACACAAGCTTCAAGACGCGTGCGTCATTGGCCAATTGAAACATCAAGGCCCAGCTAATCAAATTCCTCCCATGCGTTAATGTCGTAATTTAAAAATGACACTGTTACTTACTTTTTGAACCAGAGCGTTCATAAATTAAACATTTGTAGATAAATATATCAGAATGAAAACAGTTTCGGAATTTTTTAAATCGACGATCATTTGCTGTTTATTTTAATATTATTTATGGACACAGTGTGTATGTGTATATATATATATATATATATATAAAATATATATATAGAAATACTGTATATATATATATATCATTGTCAATTTAGTAGTTTACATTCCAACTGCACAACTGTCTGAGGGCTTGATTCCACATCAGATGGAAAGTTAAACCCAAAGTTCTAATGTAATATGCTTTCCAAGCAATCTAGCCAAAAATAAGTAAAACACATACAGTTCACAGACATTCTCTAGAATTATACTGTAGAGCAAAATAGGGATGTAGCCAGAAAACAATTTCGTGAGTAGTTCTTAGCTTTTGGGGGCTTCCATTGGACATGACCGTGTTTCTACATTTTTAATTTTTAATGATAGTAACACATCGGGGTTTGAACAAATAAAACTACCCCCAAAATCCGTCCATGCCACTGTCCTCATGTTCTTGGCAGAGGAATTCGTCGACCTCATCGTATCGTTCCTCAAAATGATGTGTAACTGCTCGATTCGTGAGGCGCAGCTACCAACTTTACAGTAACGGTCAATTCCACAACTCTGCTTTTCAGCTAGAGGGCTTGGACTAAACTGATCCAGGAAATTATCGTCTGATCCCCAACGTAACATTCCTAACAAAGATTCTTAAGTAAGTATCTTCTTTAATGTATTTTCTTGAACATATTATTGATAATCAGTCAGTTGATAGTTTATTAGGATACTATCTGTTAACCTGTGAAGAATCACGGGTCAGAAAATATAATGGCCGACGATTCAACCCGTTTCCTCCCATTGCACAGAAAGGCTACACCTTGCACCCCAAAGGCAATGAAAAGCAACTGCAGCCGTCGCAATGTTTACCCATGAAATGCCCTCTGAAAGACGTTGTTTACACCCATATACTAGTAATGGGGATTCAACCGATTCAAAATCGATTTTCATCCAATAAATGTGCATTTCATGTTAATAACTGCAAATATACTTACATTACACGATGTATTTAATTTTAATAACCGCAAATATAGTTACACATGCATGAATAAAACGTTTTTGAAACACAAATCGGAAATAGGCTACTCAGACAGGGTTTGCATGCTGTCCAATCACACGCTGTCCAATCATGCGCCTTCGGACAGACAAACGCAGCACAGGCAGACGTAGACACGTGATCTAGGTAATTATATAGATAGACTATTGATCGTTTTCCCTCCTATCAATCTGGGTTTCGAAAGAACCATTTTACGGAGACTCTCTTAGTCTGCTTCCTGTCTGATTTTATGCTGCTATGGATGCTGGCAATATTTTGCTTCTGGCTCTTTTTGATGTCAGCTCGGCTTTTGACTCAGTTAACCACCCCATACTTCTCTAGCACCTCTCTATGTCTGTTGGTCTGATGAATAAACCATTAGAGTGACTTCACTCTTTTCTCTCAGAGTGCACCAGAGGCTAGCATTACCTCTGGCTTCCCCAGGTCTGCCTGGGTGCCTGCCTACTTGGTGTTCCTCAGGGTTCAGTACTTGCTGCTGCCACCCTAGTTCATGTCCTTGTACCATTGCTGCTCTGTCCTGACTGATCTGCTCATGGTTATCGTTCTACTGACCGCCTAACTGGGAGCCTTCTAACCTAATTGGGTGCCTTCTAAATACACACCTTTTCGGACAACATGCATGATTCCTTGCATTGGCTTCCCATCTCTCAACACATCAGCTACAAAATAGTCACGCTGGTCTGGCGATGCCTCCTTGGCTCAGCTCTGGCCTATCTGCAGGAGCTCTGTTTCAGCTTTGGCTGGCTGTCAAACTCTTCATTCTTCCTCTGGTGGCAAGCCTCTAGTGCCCCATCCAAGCACTTCGACCATGCAGTGCCACATCTTCTTAGTTGTTGGTCTTTCCACCTGGAACTTACTGCCCTTAGAGATGCAACTGCTGCAAAAGCGTAATGTGCTTTTGTTATACAAGTTGCTTATGACTGATTTTTATCACCGTGGTTGGGCTGGGAGTGCATCCAAGTAGACTTCTTGAGTGGTGCTATATAAATGTTAAAAATGAGTGACTGACTTGTAAAATTAGATAAGAAGTCATCCAGTTCAAGCCAGGATAGGTCCCCTAAAGTGCTCCATAATGGATATACATGGCATGGGTACACTAATAAAGGTCAAACTCAGACTCACTGGCCATATAGCACTGCACCCACCATCATGGGGTGCAGCAAACCTTGGCATTTTCTTGGTACATGAGTCTCTTCCTGCATTCAATCCACGACGGAATGGCATCTGGTAGGCCAAATAAATGAAAGTTGGAGAAGGTGACATAAACATCAGCATTTCAAAGAGAACAATACTTACGCTGAGAAATAATACTCCAGCTGATGCTTTAACTGTGCCCGCAACTGCTCCATGGACATCACAGGTGGAGCCACTACAAACAAACACAACCAACAAGTTTAAACAATAGTTCAAGTTCTGCATCAAACTAAATCATTCAAAACTGAGCAATCTCCCTGGGCAGGTCTGCTGGAACTGGCAGGGTTTTGTGAGCCATGGATCAAGGTCTAATGCATCTTCTTACATGTCCAGAGCTTACACTTATAGGTAGAGCTGCACCGATATCACTTTCTGCCGATTATGCCGATACCGATTGTTGCCGATTATTCATTTGCCGATACCTGATTATTTTGCCGATTATTTTGCCGATAATTCTATTGTGTTTCCCAAGACGTCCGGTTCCAAAAGATAGACCTACTGCTACTGCCTATTGTTGTGATACAAGCAAACACTTGCTCCGTATGAGACGTATGCATGTAGTTGGGGACTAATTCTAGGCAGGCAATACATTTTAGACACACCGCCTGCTGTCGAACTGTGCCCAGGGTAGTTAAAGGCCAAGGCACGGCAGGCCAATTCACAGCTACCCATTTAGTCTCAGCCTCTCAGGAGATTGACAGCTAGCAGCTAGCATGTATTCATCAGGCATGCCTCCACAATGTACATTCATCGGTTTCTCTGTTGAATTGGCCAGCCGTTCCTTGGCTTGAATTGGCCAGCCATTCCTTGGCCTTTAAGCAGGCACTATGACTCACTCTGCACAAGACCTATGTTGACACATTCCCACGGTCTATACTAGCACAGTGGGTGGTCTCACCACTGGTCTGAAGAAGCCATTGGCTTGATGACACGATATGGGAATGGAACGAAATGCCGTCCTTCACATACCCAGTGATGTTGCTGTCGTCATCTTGCTTTCTAGACTGAAAATAATATTATAAAATAAATAATTTTTATTATCGGCGCCGACTATCTTGCTGATATCCGATATTGCCAATATCTCTATAATCGGCCCGATTAATCGGTACAGCTCTACTTATAGGCATTCTGATACCTCTATCAGCAATGCCAAACCAACTGCACAGGTCTGATGAATTACCCCATTTATTCACCAGACGGCAAGGCTACCGTATGTGCACAAGTTTTGGTAAAACTATGGTCTGGGTAGTCACTTTCATTCTCAGTGGATATTCCACCGCCCGTGATCCTGCCATAAGACAAGAATTGCACACAGGGTCAAATAAAATGCAATATATGCACTAAGGCCTAATTCAAAATTAGTTACAAAGTAACTTATTCAGAAGGCCATATTATCTTTTAGGGCAATAATTTCAGCACAATAATTTCTAGTGACTAATAAAAATTTAAAATTTTGCTTCAATTCATTAAACTGCCCACAGGAAACGGATACCTCGCTTATCATGCTTCACTGGCAACAGCCAACTATGCAGTATTCAGTTGTGAGCCCATGAAAAATTGACCAGTGTTGTTCCTTACGTGCTGGCCTTCCTCTTGTGGTTCTGGGGCGGTTGGATCGGGTTCTGCGCTCAGCTGCTCGGTTAATTGGGCGGTTTCCTAAATTCTCCCTTTTTCTGCATACATGAGCGCTTTTTGCATTGGCTGCCAGTGTCACAGCGAATTTCATACCGCATTGCTGCTCTTGTTTCGTATTGCATTCTTGGTTGTGTTTCATCTTACTTCCATGATCTTTGATGCCCTGCGTCTGATGTCACAGTGCGTCGGGTGCTACACTCTGCGACGAGAGTGAGCTTCTAGTTCTACATGCTCGCTTGGCTATTATGCTCACAACTCCACATCATTAAACTTTGATCACAAGATTTAAGGTATATATGCATTCTTGGTCCCAAGTTCGTGTCACAATGTACCCGTTGACATTCCAAATGTCAACTATGCCATTACTAGAAAAAAGTGACTGGTTCCATTGAATCAGCTGATTGCCATATATGAAATTCAGAATTTATTTCACCCATTTCTAGGCTGAGCCAGTATTATAGTCAACTTTCATAAACAATAAATCACGGTTTGTTATACTTACTTGTAACTATTGTTGGACACTGTTGCTATGCAAATATAGCATCGATCTGTTTATTGCAGACTGTTTTGTCCATTAGCATCTATGGCCGCTATATAAATCAAGCGTTCAAAATTATATATGGATTTCACAGCCAAAAGTCTGCAGATTCATAAGATATAAATATATATTATTATGTTCAACTGTAAACCTTGTTGCAGTGTTGTTGGGCTGATGATATGTCACACTCCCAGCGTTTTGACTCTGCGGTTCTAACATTCAAATTAAGCTTAACTGGTTCTACGGCAATTTGTTGCTGGACAACTCGTCACGGACAATTCGCTCCGGACAATTCGGCGCAGTCAATAATATTATGAAAAAAATGGTAAATGCTTCATTAAGCAACCATACAAATAAACAGCATGACTAGAATGTCAAGTTTTCTAAATATTTAGGCCTAATATCACGTTTTAATGGAATATATACACTCTAACAGGACCTACAAAAACCTGAAGGTACTCTAATCTATCACATTGTCAACCAAATGTTAATATCTTTTTTAAATCCTCTCCGAGATTGTTCGACAGTTAGTAAATCGTTACAATGGGTACATTATGTAATCCATTAAATCGACGAGAGCCAACTGCCCCGCATTGACATTATAGACACATTGAAATTGTCCGCGCCAAAATGTCTATTTTTCTCCGTCAAATTGTCCTGCGACGAATTGTCCGGTTACGGCTTACCTATAACTCATTTTCAGACGTCTCTGTAAAACTTTGCTGGATTACAACTATCTTGTTACTCTCACATTATTTAGTAATTATTTGGAAAATATAGCGATATGACTCATCCAAACCTACACACAATGAGTTGATTGTGGCAAATTTTTATCCACATCAAGTTAGTTTGATATCCATATTCAGATATTGATACTAGACGGTATTGATAGCTGTGATGCAGGAGATCAAGACATTACCCCCTCCCAGGACATTACCCCCGGACATTACCCCCTCTTAGGACATTATCCCCGGACATCACAATATTTCCATAGCGCATTATACATACATACATACATGCATATATACATACATTCATACATACATACATACTTGCACACATACATATATTGTTAATAGACAGTGCAGGCATCGTGTCATAGATTTAGAATGAACTAAGCTACCTATATTTATAGTCATGTATTATTCGCTAAAGGTCGTAAGGGACGATCGTATGTGTTAGAGGCTATCGTAAAGAGCCGTAGGACGTTGGGCCTACTATTGGGTTGGGCAATTCAATTGTACGTAGAGGTAGGCATAGGTGTTCGCTTGGATATATAAGAAGCCGGTGATAAGAACGTCTCGAGCTTTGGACAGAATTCTCATGTAAGGTAGACGGCTGATTTACAGCTTGTTGCTGCGTCGTCTTATTTTAGTTAAGTAAGGACTGTCAAAGTCTCAAGTTGTACATTTAAGACGTTTAAAGTCAACCTTAGCTTTTTTGTTTCGAGCCAAATTAGGCCAACTGAGTTGCTATTAGCGCTGGTTCTGTTCGCTTCTCCATTCTCTTCATGCATTGTTCAGGTTGTATACTATTTTGTCAATAAATATATTCTTTATTCTTAGAGAATTCCCTAGTCTAATACGTTCGTCAAACAATATACATCCGATTTTTTTACGTAAGTAATATATGGATGGGCCCTAAATTCTGATTTATTAATATCTTAAAAGATTGTACATTAACTATGCAATGGAATGGGGGGCTAATGTCTGGGGGTAATGCCCTAGACCCGTGATACAGATATTGATTCACTCCTCAGGACTAATGCTGTCTGTTATACCAAATTGATTTGTTACCTGTCGGGCTCATCTACGATCGAGACCTTCTTCGATTCCTGAACCCCTGAACACTCTCAACGAGCCATTCGAAAGACTCTCTTTCATTGTGGATTATGGCATAAACAGTTTGCTCACCGAAGAAACCTGCTGCATCACTGACTCGACAGACCAGCCTCGCCACCCAAGAAACGCCCATCTTTTGCCCTGAATGGCCTTCGCATTGCAACATGGAATGTTAGGTCCCTGAGATCTAAGCATGTTGTCACCCATGCCATCATAGCAAACGAGCTGGATCATTTAACCGTGACTGAGTTATGGCACACACCATCTACTGACGTTTCAGTATGCCGCTCAAACACGCCTGGCTACTCAATAATTGATGGGCTTAGATCGGAGCAACCTGACCTGGAATGTTGAGGCAGGGGCATCATCTTCTACCATTGCAAAAGGATTTCACTGCACGACAAGCAGACCACCTTTAAGGTTCTGGCTACATTCATTGCTATGCTCAGTGGCCCGACCACCCTTATTGCCATCTACAGGCTGGGCTCCAAACCGCTGACATTTGCCTTTTTCTACGAGTTTTCTGCATCATTGAAACAATTTGCCCTATATAACACACAATTGGTCATTGTTCGCAACCATTGTCTACACCTCGAGAACTCTACCCTCTCTGAAACTAAGGAATTCATCTTGATCGCGTAACAGCTCGGCTTGAGACAACATGAAGTTGAAGTTATCCACTAGCAGAGGAAATGGCTTGATGTCATCCTGATGCAAGATGATGCAGACATTGCCAATCTCGTCTATCCACCATCGCTGGAACCGGCCCATTCTTTTGTGAAACAATGCACCAAGTTATTAGGCTAGTCTGTGGCTGGAAGAATCTAGACCACAGGTCATTTGGTGAGGCCCTGCGAGCCCTCGCACTGTTTTCCGACCCTGTGATGCTAGCTGCCATGAGAACTGAAGAACTTTTTACACCTCATAAGATGCTATGCGTGAGGTGATTGACTCCTTCCACCCTCTATGCCCTCCGAAGGTAAGCCAAAGCATGCTGTTTCCTTGGTTTTACAGTGAGTGCTGGACACTGCGTCGCCAGGCATACCGGGAGCGAGAGTATTGGGAGGCATTTGTTCAAAAGCATTTGCTCAATGATGCCAAGCTAAGATTCCCTCCATCAGAACTGAGACTTCTGAATTGGCTCTTCCTAAGCTCTTGCCAACAGCCTGCAACCTCTCTAATCTGACCAACATCTCTCAGTCAGATCTCCGAAACCTCATATTAGCTCCTCCTCTAATCATGTTAACTGGATTCACTTCCAACCTTTATCATCCACTGGATGATATCCAGTAGTTCATCAACGACCTCATACCAGCAATCACCCTCCTTTACAACCGGTCCATCAAGCAATCTGGGTTCCGCAAGAATCCTCGACTGAGACTCTATTGATACATATATTAGCCCCATAGACCGGTCGCATGTTAGCCTTCTGGCCCTACTTGACGAAAACGCTGCTTTGACTCAGTTGACCATGACATTCTATTATTTCGACTCTCTACTTCTTTTGGCTTCACTGGTTGATCTCTTGACATACTTCGCTCTTTCCTAAATGATTGCACGGAAAAATGGCGTGCACGAGCGATCCGTTTGTCGCAGACTTACTAGTCAGAGACTTGGGTGGGCGTGGGAAAACCCAGCATCAATGGCTCGCGCGATTATGGCTAGTTGCGCATGCTATTTATAGGCTATTTTCGGACTTGATCTGGCAAAGAAATTTATTATGCTCATTATTTTAATTAACAGACGATTTTGTTCAAACACAAATGTCACTGTTATCGCAATATTACTCCTCCGCAAAAATTACTATGCATAGATTAAGATTGCCTTACTCAACTATTATTTAAATTGCATGTGGGAAAAGTTAGCTCGACCATTGCAAAACCTAATCACAGAATATATTCATGCTTAATCAATTTTATGTAGCATTAAAACGGTTTCAAATGCAAGTGCTGTTAGTGTTTTATTTCTTCATAACAGTTAACAAATTTAAGCTGTTAAATATGATGCTTAACAAAACTAAATAGCCTGTGGTAAAATCAACGTCTTATAGGTGTTTTTAGCTATTTAACCTTTGCAATAGGGAGGGGTAGATCTCAAATGCACGTACGCAAGGGGATCCACGAAATGTACACGGTGCAACACCGGGAGGGCGGGTCCGAACAGATTTTTTGAATACGTAACATATGGATGGGCCATGATCTCTCAATCTCTTAACACTTTGAACGCGTAGGTCGTATGTATATATACCTATTTATTTTAGCGTTTCTGTGCGCATAGGTCGTATATATGCGTCTAAAAGTATACAGTCATTAGATATCTATATAATAGTTTAATCAGTGTTCAAGCAATAAACTCTGCCGTGTTCCGTTGCTACTATGGTGCGTGATGTTATCTGGTGTATAATGAAGTATTTTTCTAGTGTACATTGAAAATAATATATGCCCTGTAAAACGTCACTTTATGTAACTGTTCGGATCACATGCTATTCATGGCGTCGAGAAAAAGATACACACTTTCAGAGGTTCAGAAAGAAATAGATTTATCAGACTCTGATTATTTTGAAGAGGAAAGTGATTGCGAAAGTGATATGGAATTAGATGACATTGAACCGGTAAGTGACACAGTAAGTCAAGCAACCAAGGATTATGATCACCAGCAGGGCCATCAGGCGTGGATGTACATGCAGATAGCTCAGACAATGAATCCCACACCCTGATGAGTCAGATGCTGTTTTGGCAGCCCTCTTGCAAAAATACCATATAGACTTGAGTTGGAGTGTTGAACAAGATCTTTGCATTTCATAATCTTTACATTTTGTCAATAATTAGTGCTTTACTTGATTTCTTCGCAATGCAGATAATTTATTCGGCCAGGGGTCCCCAAAGTGTGACCCGCGGGCCGCATGCGGCCCTCGAGCAGACTTAATGTGGCCCCCGGGCAAATGTTCGAATTTTTAAAAATAAACAAACTTATGTCCAATTTGACAAATGCCTTTTAATTTTAATATTCATGTAAGCAGCATTTAACATTTAAGCAGCTCGATGGTTGAGCCGTGATGCAACCCAAAAACGTTTTTAACATCAGAAGCGAAATCGCAGAATTTATTAATAAAAAAATTGATAATCAAACAGAAGGATAATGAACAAAACTGCTTAACTGGATGGCTTTTCGATTTACCATTTTTAGTGGACATCATTTGAACGAACTTTTTCTGAAACTGCAATGGTGTGGAAAGTTTATTAGAAATACTATATTTTAGTGGACATTGTGAAGAAAGCTAACCTTACTGCTAAAGCAACAGAAGGACGGATATTTAATTAGTTCATTTCCCGGCTTGTACAGAGATAGGCCTATAAAACAAAAACGAACATGTTTTTGAACTTTTGTGTTCTGCTAAGTAGTTCGAGATTATTGGCAGTCTGCTATCTGAATTTTCCAGACATTTCTTTCACTTCAGATTGCACAAACAGTGATTTGCCAATTTGCAGCATCCTTTTACTTGTCAGCCAAGGAATCTGCCCAATGAGTTGGAATTAGAACTGATAGACTTGCAGGAAAGTTCATATATGAGCAAACTTCATTGATGGAATTTTCTCAAAGCCCACCAATTTTGGCTTATCCGACAATTTGCAGACCTTGCAGAAACAAATCGCACACCCTTTGAGTTTATCCGACAATTTGACAACATGCTTGCAAAAACAAGCCTTAAGCCTCGATTTGGTAATATAACTGCTACGAAATCTCAACTTCCCAAATCGCATGACGTTCATCCTATGATATGAATTTAATTTAGACACAATTTCTATGTTAACTTCTAAAAACATTCACTCTTAACTTTATTACAAATGGATTGACAAATAACATCTTAGGTTAAATAAAATGATAAAATAAATAAAATAAATATTTAGTAAGTTGCAAAATTTTTGTACATTTTAGGTTTACAATTCAGGCACTTCATTACCGTTTGCTCAACTTTATTATATGCATATAAGTAAGCCTTATACTTATAGGCCTTATATTTGAAAACTACCCTTCGGCACTCGCATGGTATCCCTGCGGCCTGCAAGCTCTCACTGTGTCACTAAGTGGCCCTCGGTATCAAAAACTTTGGGGTCCCCAAGATTAGGCCTATATGGCGTCGCGTCCATGTAATAAGTGATCTTGTTCCAGCGGTCAATGTGTTAACTCACAAAGCCGCAGTTACTTTAGGAAACACTTTGTCTCTAGTCGCTTGGACTTCTGCTCCTCCATTTATGATGGCATAACGTGGACACAGATTGGGAGGCTGGAGCGAGTCCCTTTGTTTGGCTGCACAACTGATTGGTGGTATCCCTAGGACTGACTCTCTATCTATCTACATTGCATATGCGTGACGTCCTTTGTTGGCCACCTCTCCCACAGCATATTACATACAGGCTTCTAGGCATAGTCTGGCGCTGTCTTCAAGAGCTGTGTCGACCTGTCACTGCCAATGTCGGTCGACGGTCTTTCCGATTAGCTGCTTCTTTGAACTTGACTGTCCCCTTTGACCACACTTCTATGATGCAGAATCGGGCCTTTGCAGTAGTGGGTCCAACCGCATGGAATGGGCTACCACAAGAGCTTCATCTTCTGCCCATAACCTCCTCATCTGTATTCTACTCATTTATGAAAACTGCTCACTTTAGCCATAATCAGACCGGGAGCGTCTTGCGTGGATATCTTGAAGGAGTGTCATATTAAGTTTCATTGATTGATTGATTGAACATAGGTACCATCAATTTCATACATTTCTGAAAAAAAGCAATTCAGACATGAGCTAAAGAATATTTTAATTGTTTTCAAAAATGCCTTTACTGTGCATACCTGATAGAGGGGAATATGGTTCAGAGCCACTGTATATGGGCTGCCCATCAAACACTTGACCCTGGCTTGAGTATTCCGGTTGATGATAGGTGGTCAGTTGCCCATCGGGTGTTGATAATATATAGGGCTTTGGTTCTGTCATTTCGCCTGTGCTAAATGCATAGCCTGTCAACACATCACAGCCTCACTGAATAGATTCAAGCATATCTTTCTTGACCATTCAGCTAAAATTATACTGCACATTTACTTTTTTTCATCAATACTTTCTTTTCATCTATCATGCCCATCATGCAATCTTTTATGCATGATGTATCATAAATAAAAACGCCACATACCGTATATACCAGGGCATAACCGGAAATCGCCTCAGATGAATATTTGACTAATCGAAAGTATTCGTCTCGGCAAATATTACACCCGCAAATAGCTAAAAATAACTTTTTTGAAAAAACAATTTTTTGATCAAATAATATTTTTGATCAAATAAATGTAGGACTAACGAACTTATTGATTAATTAAATAAGAACTTAACATTCCATTGAATTTTCTTTAAAATAAAGATGTTAATTTATATATTTAATTTCTTTTGGTTGCATTCCCCAGGTGGCAACCAAATCAGTAATTTTACCACTTGACTTGGCTCCACCCACTTTCTGGTAAACATTAGAGAGTATAAAGACGTCGTTGATAACTTCATATTTCAAATTTTATAACAAGGTTTTACATTTTTTCACAAATAAAGTTATTAAATAATAAATACATTGTTATAGCCTAGAGTGCGATGATACACTATATGAAGGATATTGCTATAAACTCTGCATTGATAGTTCTCCATAGCTGTGCACTGGGCAGGTTAACTACGCTTTGCCTACTGATGATGATGATACTCGCTGGTGGTAGTGGTGGTGCTGCATGGAAGCAAAATACGCAATTGTGTACCAAAAGAAAGATAAAAGATCAATTTTTAATGAAATTATGGTACATCTTTCAATATGTTTTAAATGAACATCCTGTGCAGAACATGTGTATTGCTGCTATTGCTTACCAAATATGCAAGGCTAGCTCCTCTACTACTCGCTGGCCAGATTTACCGCTACTATTCGGTTTGTACCCGGATCCGGCATATAGTGCATCCAAATACTCGGATTCGGTACTCAGTGAAAATTGTCTACTCAGTTATGCCCTAGTATATACTCGACTATAAGTCAATTAAAGTGTAAGTCAAAGTGCAATTTTTGGACAAAAATAGCATCCAAAATTGACGACTCGAATATAAGTCGAACCCATACAATCAAAAATGATTGATAAATCGAGAGGTATAGCTTGATATCTGCTGTCATTCGGCGGAGAAGTTCGGCTGATTTCTCCACGAAATATATATTTTACTATGGGCAATTCAATATTAATGCAAGCAGCCGTCATAAATCGAGAGGTATAGCCTGATATCTGCTGTCTTTGGGCGGAGAAGTTCGGCAGATTTCTCTGTGAAATATTTATTTTACTATGGGCATATCAATGTTAATGCATGTGGCCGTCTTAAATTGAGAGGTATAGCCAGATACCTGCTGTTTTTCGGCGGATTTCTCCACAAAATATATATTTTACTATGGGCAGATCAATATTAATGCATGTGGCCATCATAAACCAAGCTATATAGTTTGATATTCGCAGCTGAACATTGAATATTCAGTCCGAAAATCTCCCATTCTTTTGTCTCTTGAGTATAAGTCAAAAGACCTATTTCGCCGTAATGAAATAATCTTAAATTTCTAGACCTATAGTCGAGTATATACGGTATATCATTCAGCTGATTTATGTTGTACCTCTTCATTCCTTAGACACAAACTCAGAAGTGCTTCCAGTGTAGTCTTCATGTAAGAGACAAGTTCTAAATCATTCATAAAAGATGTATAAATTGTGCCTAGTCAGAATTTGCAGATTAAGGTAAGTCTATCATATAAGTGGATGGCAAATCAGTTAGAAAGACCAGGATGTTGTACATTACACAAAGTTTAGACATGGTAAGAAGTAGGGCATAACCAATTTCCACCGAGTACCGATTCCGAGTATATGGATGAACTACTTGCCAGATCTGGGTACGAACCGAATAGTAGCGGCAAATCTGGCAGCGAGTACCATCCGTATACAAAGCATAGTTAACCTGCCACGTGCACAGTTACGGAGAACTATCTATAGTCAATGCAGAGTCTATAGCAATATCCTTCATATAGCGTATCGTCGCACTCTAGGCTTTAAGAATATATTTATTATTTGTGAAAAAATGTAAGACCTTGCTATAAAATTTGAAATATGAAGTTATCAACGACGTCTTTACTCTGAAATGTTTACCAGAGGGTGGGTGTAGCCAATTCAAGCGGAAAAATTACTGATTTGGCTGCCACCTGGGGAATACCACCAAAAGAAATTAAAATGTATAAATTAACATGATCATTATTTTGAAGAAAATTCAATGGAATGTTAAGTTCTTGTTTAATTGATCAATAGCTTACAGGTGTCCATTAGTCCTAAATGCATTTGATGAAAAAATATTATTTTATCAAGAAAATTATTTTTTTATCAAAAAAGTTATTTTTAGCTATTTGCGGGTGTAATATTTGCCTAGGCGAATACTTCCAAATAGTCCAATATTCGGCCGAGGTGAATGTCCGAGGCAATTTCCAGCTATACCCTAGTAAGAAGTAGTGATAACATCATTCAGCAGCAACAGCATCACAAAGCATGGCACTTGGCATGACGGATACTTTTATTGAAATGATATCTAACAACCAAATAGCTTTCGTTGTGGACCATAGAAGAGTCAGTTGCATGACATACTGAGATTCAAACTGTGTCTGCACAGCTAGCTGACAAACACATTAGCAATCTGCTAACATCCACCATGTATGCTGATATCTTCTGACAAGAAAGTGACTTGAAAGTGGCACAGGTAAATGGAAGGTTTATAAAGTCTAAAGTCTTGACTTAAAATAATCTATGCTTAATTTCAGTACAACAATTTATCAACTCAATTTCTTAACAGTTTATCTAATTCAGCCGCACTTATTAGCTTAAACCTCAACACACTAAACATAATCGAGGCTGCATAAAATGGTAAGTCAGCTAATTGTCATCATTAGTTACAGAGCAGTGGTTTGATACGAGACACAGTGAGCATTTAGAGATTCAGTGAGCATGTCTGTTACTGAATGACAACGGGTTTGAGCCTGTCGAGCGGATTCCCTGTCATGACTCTGGTCAAGTTGTTACACACACGCACTTCCATCATAAAGTAGCATAGACTGGGATGCAATGCCACTGAACTGGTCACGTCCAGGATATTGGAGTTCATCCCTTGCTGCTGGTTTAGGCTCAACAGCAAGAAATGAGTGCTATGACAATCGTTCAATAAGAACATGATAGCCTTACTTTTGTTTTTCCTAGCCCTTGTATTTCATTAGTGCAAAATTTGCAACATGTGAAAACTTCTGCATGCACACTGTAGGTGCAAAATTGTGCTAAACAGGTGTAATTACTAACATAGTTGAAAGACTTTATGGTACCAACTAGGGACCAACCGGAAATCGCCTCGGCCGAATATCACATTTTAAAAACTATTCGTAAGCCTCACACACAAACAGTACACATGCAAATAGATAGTTTAAAAAAATTGAAACTATAATTAAAACATTTGGAATTTGAAAACTAATTTCATTGATGTAATTTAGTACCTATTTTTATTCCAATTTCCTCCAACAAATAAAAGGTCAAAATTTAATTTTTATTTTTATTACAGGTACACCATTACTTAGTTAAATCTCAGTATAAGAAAATTCTTAATTTGAAGCTTCGCCATACATGACGACAATTGACGAGGCAATGGTACTTGCCGGCAAGGCCACTCAAACAGCGACCCACTACTACTAGGTTCGTACCTGGATCCAGCAAATAGTACATTCAAATACTCGGATTCGGTACCCAGTGGAAATTGTGTACTCGGTTGGTCCCTAGAACCAACATCTTGCATCAATATTTTAACAGTTCATTAGCTCAATAAAAAAATAAGCTGCAATTGTTATTTATATACAGAAACAGAGCCCTGAATGCTGAAATATCATGCTCTGTGTTCACATTTTATTTTGCTGCTGTAGCAAACAAAGAATCTGTTGATATGATTAAAGTCATTTAAAGTAAGATTGAGCTAAAGTTGCAGTTTCAACCCTGAAATTGTTTCCGTGTAGGTCTATCCGATCATGAGCGTTCTATTTGGGGAGCTCTCATGAGGTCGTGGTTATATAATTATGATATGCATATTAAGATAGCATTTCACAGCCTTCAGAGATATAGCATGTAGCTTTAAAAAAAATGTGCAGTCGTCAGAGACTGGGCCAAAAAATATTGTGTCGCTAAAAGGTTAACTGACAGAATAATTGCCAGACTTGCCAAACTGCCTGCATGCAGCTGACATTCAAACTGTACCTCCTTCTTGTAGTTGTAATGGAATGACATTTGCTATAGGAAAAATTGCTTCTGGCCGATCGGCCTGCCTCGATATCTGGGACTGATACATCACTCCACTTGAGTAATTAATTCTGTGACAGTTGCTTTGTCTCAGTCAGACTCTAAAAGAAACAATACAAACAGCCCTGTGTAATTATATAATGTCATTCAATGTAGTCAGATAGTGTTACACACTGATTAATAACAGACTGCCATCACAAACTACAGTTGTGCACAATAAACTGGCTTGTTAGAAACTTCGTGCATATACCTGGCATCATAGCTCTTGGTCAAATAGTGAAGTCATATACTTTGCAAAGTTTTGCGACAAATAAGATTTAAACCCAAAATTTGATGTTGAGTCTTAAGCATCCAACCAACAGATTTCAGCATGACAAGCAGGCAGAACCCTGTGTTGGACCAACATTGTCCAAAACTGACCCAAATTTAGCCAACATTGGACAAACTAGATCAAGCATTAACACTCATTACCAACATGGAAGAATGCTTAATATTTAAACTTTATTTAGTTTTCTGCTTTCTGGCTTGGGATTTCTAGCTAAAACACTCAGACTGCTCCTGATGACTACTTCATGCTCATTCCAACGCTGTTAACTTGTTCAAATACAGATGAAGCCATTTTCAACATTCTCATCTGTTCTGGTACACCTTTCAAAGGCATCTAATTTTCTTAAAATTTCTATTACAAATGGATTTGCACTTTCTTAATGGATCATTCATATTATAAGCCATTAAAAAAAGCCTAAAAGTATTTTGCTACAGGCAGAAGATGTACTGGATCCAGAGACATAAAAACCCACTTGCATGATAACAGACCAGAATTAACAATCAAAGTAAGTAGGAATGGGTTGAAAAAAACCATCAGACGACAAAAATAGCTAGCATTTTAGTACAAGTATAAGTATAATGAACATGAAGTTTCAGCAACATACTTAGCCTTAGCATACAAGAGCGGTGACCAGTTTTCCCTTGCCATCTGATCTTGCAATTCAACCGACAAAATATTTCCGGTGTACAATGTACTTATCATAGCATAGTTCGCTAATAGGCACAGGTGGCAGTGTTGGGCACAAGACCAAAAATTAAAAACCAAGACCGTGACCATGACCAGTATTGATTTCAAAACCAAGACATCCTTGACCAAGACCAAGGCCGCGACCATGACCGGTATTGATTTCAAAACCAAGACCAAGTGACCCTTGACCAAGACATCCATCTAGCTATCATAAATAATCGGGGACTCTAACTTACGCATATTTTAGTCAGGCTAAGCATCATGAGGGTCAATAAGAGTCAGCTTAGGCATTGTGAGGGTCTTTTAGGGTCAGTGCTAGGGTTAGAGTTAGTGTCGCTTTTAGACTTAAACGAAGCTTACGTATTCAATCAAAATATTATGCATAAGTTGGGAGTCCCCGAAATTATAGGTAAGTCATCATAGAAACTACGATCGACGCCGCTTAAGTGCATAGCCTAGGGACTGTCTTTTGAGCCTGCAGTCTGGGATGGCCATATTGCTTACTCGTAGGACGACAGAAATTGGCCATCTACCAAATTTTTTTTACAAAAGCAAAGCATTTGGCAATGCTGGAAATAATTTAAGAATCATGGATAGTGCTCCCTGCTTTGCTTTTTGGCAATAAGTTGTGTTCACTGGCAACCATAACAACGCAACGACCAACATAATCACTAGAATCCCACCAGTGTGCGCAACGCCGACAACATTGCTACAAGAAGGCACGCATGAGCTGGACAACGTAATTACGCCGCAAAATTCACCTGTTAGCAGTACCTACGGAGCGCTTGTAATAGGATTTGCAACACTCGTTCGACAGTAGAGGTCTGATCGCGTTGACCGATTTAGCACAATACGCATGAAGTTTCGGAAACAAAAATACAGAAAAACTACAGTTTTAGAAGATAGGCCAACAGGGCGGACATCACACACGGTGTTCCAGCCAAAGCTGCGCCGATTATTCCACCAATGATGTGTGGCGTTATAAACATACCAATTAATTCAGCCAATCATATCACGCGTTATAAACTAAGCGCAGATGCATCATTATGATTCAATGCGATGGCAAAGGACGTTTCACAGTAGTGTCATCTGGTATTTGATAGTGATGATATTTTGCTCAATTTTTAAGTGACGGAATTTGCTCATTTTGGTCGCCGTTATCTTAATCCAACATCAGGGAATCTTAATTAGGGAAGTTTTATTCGTTAAATATCCATATTCACCTTTTACTCTTAAACACATATATCGCCCCAATCCAAATTTTGCTTCTAATTGAAAAAATGTGATTTAAACCCCCAAAGACAGTTTTATTTTGCCGACGTAGTTATCCGTCAATTAACCTTCAAAATTAAAAGTTAATCTAACTAAGACAAAAATTTGAAACTTTCTGGCTCTCGATTATCGCCCCAAACCTAGTGATACGACATAACATAGGTACCGGAAGGTTATGTGCATACATATATGGGTCCTTGATCCGAGATCTAAAGCGCCACTCGAGACCATGGCATGCCCAGACACCAGCATATGCATAGGCATACACGCGTGCTGGAAATATCATCTCATCCTTGTTATGGAAAAGAAACTTATATCAATAAACTTATCTCAATTCTTACAATCTACAGTTTAATTCTGAAACTTCTAAAACAATATATGCATGTGGCCTATATCGTACGTACGCACGCACCCATTTGGCCTCCTGACAAAAGACGTATATAATTAATGAGGCTTATCTCGAGAATTTAAAAAAATGAAGGTATACTATAAAGCTACAACAAAAAGATAACAATCTAGCGTAGAAATAAACAATGCTCGGACCCTATGCCGAAGGCTACCAAATCAAACAAATCTCATATAGGCCTATAACTAACCGCGGTGTTACTAGGTTAGTTCGTCTAATAAACGAATATATATATATACATTATAATTATAATTATAAAACTATAATTAGTGCAATTTTTACCGCGAAAATTCCCAGGTGACCCTAACCAGCGGAATCTTCCGATCCCTGCATGGTCTCGATCCTGGATGATCCGATAGCAATTTTAATGTGTATCAATTGTTGTTCTGTTATAACATAGCATAACATAACAAAATTAACTGGTTTTTATTGATCCAAGCAAGTACTACAAGTATAATTCAAATCTAGATTTTTAAGGAAAAGGAGCCAACAAGGGCCGAAGAAACCCCCAAAAGAACACAAGTCCCGTAGTCAGGTCACCCTAATACGACAAGTAAATTGCGGCAGCTGATAATGACATTGAAACACGGAAAAAATTCTTAACTCTGTGCATAATGCCAATAAGTTCATATATCTATAGGTGCACACATAACCTGAAGTTGATCAAATATTCAAGTGTTCAAGTATTCGCGAATTCTTTTTTTAAAAAGAACTGAGATTTTTCCAGGAACGTATATCTCCTGTGGTAGCTTAATTGTTCTAAGCCTTTGGGCCGAAGTATCTAATTGACAACATTCGTGTATTAGTTCTGGAAAACACAGGTATACGTAGTTGGCGGAGGATCGTAGACTGTATGGGTGTATAACAGAATTCAACAAAAAGGAGGGAAAGTAGTTATTATAAACACAACGGGTAGTTAGTTGACTGTGAGTATATTTGTACATGAATTCAAGGGCTTGGTACGTAAGTGGTCATGAAATTGCCTAATAGTCAAAATACCAAGTTCTTTGTAGATGGGTTGAGATGAAGCGATCTCTTCTGTAAAATAGGTGTCTTAATCTTGAAGGATAGTTTGAAGCCTAGGTGATGTTACAGTACGCTAAGTAAGGGTGGATCATCGTGTAGTATAGGCTTATTCGTGTACTTGTTGGAATCAGGTGCATGACCCTAGCCACTATAATTTTTTTTAACAATTTTAATTGAAATGTGTTGTACATGATCATTCCATGTAAAGTGTTGATCAATTTGAACACCCAAGAACTTGGTTGTTACGACTTTCGGTATTGGTATGTTATTTAAATTAAGCGTTCCTTGAATCTGAGGCATCTGTTTGCGGTGGGAACTAAATAAAATGTACTTTGTCTTATAGTGACATTCAATGAGAGCTTATTTCATTTGAACCAGTCACTGACATTCTCTAGCTCATGATTAACTATTTCAAATAATTTTTCGCAGGATTTATGGGAAGCAAAGATATTTGTGTCGTCAGCAAATAACAAAAATTGAAGCATGGAAGACGCATTAGGGAGATCATTAATGAAAATTAAGAACAGCAGTGGTCCCAAGATGGAGCATTGTGGAACTCCATATTTTAGTAGCCTGAGCGATGATATAAAGTCATTACATTTTACCTGCTGATATCGATGGGTAAGGTAACTTTTGAACCAATTAAGTGCTATGCCACGAATACCAAGATTTTCTAGCTTAATGAGTAAGCTATCATGATTAACTGTGTCGAAAGCTTTCGCAATATCAATTAATATGCCTAGAGAATATTCATTGTGGCCGATATACTATCCTGTATATTAAGTAGTGACATTACAGTGGAATGGCCCGGTTGAAAACCGTGTTGAAATGGGCACAGTATACGTTTTTTATTGATGTAATCATAGAGGCGCACGTCATACATAACTTTTTCAAAAAATTTCGAAAAGTAGGGTAAAATAGAAATTAGTCTATAATTAGCAACATCATCTTTATTTCCCTGTTTAAAAATAGGTGTCACCCTAGCTATCTTTAGTGGGCTAGGTAATATGCCAGTTCTCAAGGAGCAGTTATAACATAATATCTGTTAGTGGTTTGGCAATAAGAGGCAGTAATGGTTTTATAAGACTAGCTGGGATTTATATCATCTGGGCCCGAACTGCTGCTGGTTTTCAGTGAATGACCTAGGGAGAGTAGTTCTTCCATAGAAGTTGGATAAATTGCCAAGCGGATGAACTGGGAGTGGTTAAATAGGCCTAAGAAGTTACTGAATTAGTAGGAGGTGGAATTTTGGTGACCATGGAGGTCCCGCGCGCTATATTTGCTATAATAGGCATTACATTTTTCAGCGATTTGCTCTCCGTTAGCGATAACGGACCCATTGCAGGTCAAACACTTAATTAATGAATCAGTAGTCTTTACTTTTAGTATTGATTTAATAGTAGACCAGGTTTGTTTTAAATCGTTCTTATACTTTGCAAATTCGAACATATTGTAGCGGTTCAGAGGTACGCCTGCCTGGTGTCGGCCTGCTGTGGTGTCTGTCTATTGTGTACGCCTGTCTACTGTGTTCTTTCTTCTGTGGTATCTGCCTGCTGTGTGCGCCTATCTACTATCTACTGTGGATATCTACTATCTGCTGTAGTCTATCTACTATCTACTGTAGATATCTACTATCTACTGTATCCTATCTACTGTGTATTATCTACTATCCACTGTGTAGTCTCTACTGTAATCTATCTACTATCTACTGTAGATATCTACTATCCTACTGTGTATCATCTACTATCTACGGCAAATTAGTATAAAAGGAGAGTCGTGTCATCGGAGAGTCGTCATCGGAGAGTCGTCGTAAGATCGTGGTCGTCGCCGTCGTCTGGAGATCGTCATCGAGGAGCCTTGTAGATTCGGCTTCGGCCTTGCAGTCTCGGCGCCTAGGAAGCACAAATAGTCGTCGTGGCTTGCGATAGTCGTCGTGGATATAGTCGTCGTAGTTTTGCGATAGTCGCCGTCAGCCATTGACGTAGCATAGTAGTCGCCGTCAGCCATTGACGTAGCGTTGTAATTACTCGTTAGTTATCGACGTAGGGCGTATTGAGGGAGTGAGAAACGGGCTGTTTCCGAATCGGCGCTACAGAAGTATTGTTTTCCGTTGTACATTAAAAGAAGATTATCGAACAAGCGTGTCTTATTCCAAGCGTCATTCAGAAAGGAGCTATTTAAACCTTAAATGGTTAGTCTTCAGCAAACCACTGAAGCCTTACTCAGCGGACTGCAACACGAACTACCCCCATATCGGACGGGGCTGCAAGTCGTCATCCTGGTCACTGTCGAATAGGCCCCGTTCCGCTACAATATACATAGCGCTTTGTATTTTTTTCTGTAAACTGTGAACTTGTTTCGGTTGATCAACGACGGATGCTAAATAAATGGTAAATAAGGTTTGTTTTTGTTTTCGAAGATTTATGGAGAGCTGCATGGTGACATCCACGGTTGCTTAAATGTTCTTGTTGATTTCATCTTACTGGGCTTAAGTGGAAAGACAAGGTCATATATTTCTTTAAACTCACACCTAAATGATTCATGTGCTAAAGAGGGTTCCTCGTTGTTACACAAGTCAGTAATACCCGACCAATCGCATTTAGATAGAAGCTCTTCGAAGTGAGTTTTTGACTTGAGATCAATGCGGCGAGTTAGGCTATCAATTGGAGTCTTCCATGTTATAGGCCTATTATCAATCCAAGTTAGGACTGGGAGATAGTCGGACAGGTCTTCAACCAGTATGGTTGGTTCAGTGATTTTAGATATATGCAATTGGTGAATATATTATCCATTTCTGTTGCAGATGTTGAAGTAATTCTTGTCGGTTGGGTAATGACTGGTAAGAGGTGATGTGACGACATCGTGTTTAGGAACTTATTTGTAGGTCCATGATTTTGGGTTTTTAGTAAATCGATATTGTAATCTCCCAAGATATACATATCTTTATATTTGCATTGAATTGCTGATAGTAGCAAGTCCCATTCCCTTTTAAATGCCTCCAAATCTGGGCCAGATGGCCTGTGTACAGATCCAGTCTTGGCAATCGTAAGAACAATGATTCATATGTTGTGTGATCAGAACATGATGGTATGTTAAACTTTGATATATATATATATATATATATATTATAACTGCCGAAAGTAACGATTAATTAATCGTAATTTATTTTAACGATAAATTTTTTTCACGATTAGTCGTTTCGATTATTCCGGCCATCACTAACATGTACCGGAAGTCTGAAAGAAACAATATAGACCGTGTACATTGCAATATGGCAGCGGATATTAATCGAGATATTAAATAAAAACACATAATATCATGTCGATTACATGAACATTTTGGATTCAAATTATTGGTTAACAGATATATCTAAAATGCTGATAACGTTTATTGTTTTCATTGCGACAAATCGTGTACATACCATGGATCTAACACTTCATGTAGCGGTTTCACTCTCGCCAGCTCCTTCTTCTAGATGACGAGATTACCGCCGGTTCTTTTCTCAATCACCAAGCGCAGCAACACGACACACTGGATGGTTTTAATATGTATACTTAATGGTAGATATACACACCCCTCATCCTAACTACACTTACTAGAGTTGTTAGTGCCCTGGTTTACGTTGGAGACGGGGTTCCCCAACTACGTTGATTACCCTTCTCGTCAGAACGATCTAACGTCTTCCCCAGTTCCGAAACAAGTCTCTTTCCTTCGCTTGCTACACTATATGAACCCTTCTAGAGGCGATTTCCTTCGCAATCCCAAACGCAAATTCGTATGTCTATTGGACGCCAGATCATCTGCTGAAACTATTACTAAACCTGGTTGGTCAGATCTTGGTGTACCGCCACGTCCCTCGAGGCGTACAGTTAATTTTTGACTAGCGGCTGGTATGGCTGGGCCTTGTTAGCGTCATATACAGACAATTTGTTCCAGGGATCTAGTTACATCATTATAGTTACACCGCCCAATAGGTCGCACCATTCGTATCGGAATTGTCCCTCATCCTTGATTAGTGTCAACAAGCTGGTTCAGGCCAGATCTTCAGCTGGTTCATGAATTTCTTGTCCGTGGATCGCAGAGCTGGGCGGGGCAGGCGGCTCTAACGTCTGCCTCGCAGTGTCGGGTTTCGTTGCTTGACACTCCGTTGCTCTTTGCATAATTATCGCCGTCTATATTCAGGCCGTTTGCCTTCGACGAAACCCATTGATGTCTCCCCTCTCAGGTTTCAGGTAGACAACTTCATTCGTAGTCCTCCCACGCCTCTGCGGCCGGTCGATGACTTTTATATAGCGCCATCGTCCAGAGTTTCGCGCGTGACACTTCAGTATGAGCAAAAGCACGTACCGCCTATGTTATTTCTGTGTGCAACTAAATTTAGTAACTGAGAATTGGTACTATTGGTACTGTTTAATTGCAATGTCATTAATTTGTTTTCAAATGTAATTATACACATTTTTGCGATTTAATCGAAATTAACTATTAACTAATCGTTAATTTTTCAAAAGTTTACTATTAAAATTAAATGTTTATTCCATGAAGGAGCATTTTGCTTCTCCGTGGAAGAATGGAGGAGCATTAAGTTTGAATTATATCAATTTATTATTATTAAGCAGGTTTTATGCATCTTTTGGAATGCATCTTTTGGAATGCATATTTAGTGTAATAATTCTATTTTCTCCATTTTTTCATCGTTCTACGATATAGTTTTATGGATTTTTCAGTTAAAGGCCTTATTACCTTATTTGAAAATGATAAGAAAACGTGAATCAAAGAGTCTCCTCCGGACCTACAGAGTCACCGCGGACTCTACAGCACTGAACACTACACAGTCCCCCGGACCCTACAGAGTCCCCCCGACCCTACTGTCCATAGAGTCCTCCCCGGACCCTACATAGTCTCCCCGGACTCTACAGCCCATAGAGCCCCCCAGACCCTTCAGAGTCCACCCGGACCCTACAGAGTCCTTAGAGTCCTCCTGGACCCTAGAGTCCATTGTGTCCCCCCGGACTCTACAGAGTCCCCCCGGATCCTACAGAGTCCCCTCTGTCCCTACAACCCATAGAGTCCCCCCCCGGATCCTGCAAAGTCCCCCCGGACCCTACATCCCATAGATTCCCCGGACCCTACATACCATAGTGACCCCCGGATCCTACAGAGACCCCCGGATCCTCCAGAGTCCCCAGGATCCTACATAGTCCCCCCGGACATTACAGCCCACAGAGTCCTCCGGACCCTACAGAGTCCCCCGGACCCTACAGAGTCCATAGAGTCCTCCCGGACCCTACAGAGTCCCCCGGATCCTACAGCCCATAGTGTCCTCCCGGACCCTACAGGGTCCCCTCGGACCCTACAACCCATAGAGTCCCCTGGACCCTACAGAGTCTTCCCGGACCCTACAGAGTCCCTCAGACCCTACAACCCATAGATTTCCCGGACCCTACATCCCATAGAGACCCTACAGAGTTCCCCCGGACCCTACAGCCAAAAGATTCCCCCCGGACTCTACAAAGTCCCCCCCGGACTCTATGCACAGTTAAGCATGCACAGCTGTAGAGTACATCAAAGGGCTCGTCAATACGAACAGAACAAACGACCCATAGCGGCAAGCAGCCGATTGCAGGCACATCAAAGAACTGATAGCGCAAGCCGATCAAACGGACCCTCGTCGGCGGCAAGCAGTCGACGGCTGTTGCACCAAGGGACCCATAGCAGCAAGCAGATCAAAGAGTCCCTAGCGACAGATATACCCCAAGACCCGGCAAACAGATATAGCAGGCAGATCAAAGGGCCCATGGCGGCATGGCAAAAACGCCACAGACTGCTTACAGCATGCAATTGTAATAGCAATTGTTGGAAAATTTGCAGTGAAATGCGTTGATTTGGAAATACGTAGTGAGTATTATGTCGCCCCTTACAAATCCTTAGTGATCACTGATCAGTAGGACCAAAGGGCGCCAAAATCAGGCTCGACAACCTCTTCATAATTAGGAACGATATTCGAGAGGGCCGCCAAAATTCAATCTTACTGACTTAGTGGGGATAAATTAATTTGCATCAAAAGTAACAAAATCAATAGTTTTTATCCTCATTTTGGCGCCCCCTCCACCTTGGCGTCTGGGGACAGATGTCCATTCGACCCCCAGCTACGCTTCTGATTATGCTGCACCAGCTGATGATGCAGGTGCTGCTGCTGAGATCGCAGCAGACATAAAACATCAAAATACATCGCTATTTTGTCATCATGCTACTTATGTCATTGGCCTTCGAGACTGTGGGTCCTGTCAACCGGGATGGTCTAGCACTGATCAACCTCCTTGGCCACCGGCTTGCCTGATACCAAAATAAGGTATCAGACGACAAGAGAGAGACCCCCTTCCTCCACCAGCGCTTATCAATAACTGTCCAGCGCTTGGCTTTTTGTAGCACTTTTTCTACCAATACAACTATCTGCGAAGACTAGCCGTTCCAGAACAACGCCCCCTCCCTAATTTTTGGAATCCCAAGGGATCATATGTACCTCGGGGAGAAAAATAAAAGCATGTGAGACTAGCGCAATTGTTCTGTGATTACCACAGTGAAGTAGATTTCCTTTCTTCGGCAGTGGAATAAAAATTGACTGTGACCATTCTTCTGACTAATCCTCGGTCTCCCATACGTCCACACATATCTTGTGTAGTTTTGTCGGAGTCATTTCTCCACCAAATCTAAACAGCTCAGCGGCTACGCCATCTGGGCCTGGTGACTTCCGCATAGCTGCTTTAAATATGGCTCGTTTTAGCTCTCTTTCTTATTCCAGAGACTCTCAATTATAATTGGTCGACGGTCATCGAGGCATTCAGGATTCGCTCGAACCCTCCTCGCAATAGCTCGTAGTAAACTTCCAGTCGCGGGTGGTTGTAACTTGTAGCAAGAAGTGAATCTCAGTAAATGCATCAGTTTAGGCGAGCCAAGCAAGTGTCTGAGTATCAGAAGAGCGTCTTATCTGGCGATGAACTCCAACCTTTCGAGCGCAGTCCCAAGCTCATCCACACAGGTGTCGAGGGCTGAAAGCAAGGCCTCCGATTATTACTATTATTTATTATTTTTTCTCCTGGGTTGTGTCAGTCGTCTTTATTAGTATTGTTATTTTTTTAAATAATTAATTATTGTATTATACGTAAGAGTCAATCAATTTATTATTATTATTATTACTGGGTCGCCGCATGACCGCCGTATCAGGAGATCCTATGGAGACCGTGCACTTGTTTCAACGTCTCTTGATTTGCACTCAAAGATTCAACGCCGTAGCGTTCAAAGGCACGTTCAAACAGCCCACCGGGATCGTCAATTAAAGAACTGACAATAATAATAATAACAATTATACTACTACTACTACTACTACTACTACTACTACTACTACTACTACTACTACTACTACTACTACTACTACTACTACTACTACTACTACTACTACTACTACTACTACTACTACTACTACTACTACTACTACTACTACTACTACTACTACTACTACTACTACTACTACTACTACTACTACTACTACTACTACTACTACTACTATTCCACCTACTACTACTCCACCTACTACTACTACTACTACTACTAACAATAATAATAATAATGTCACCCATCAACCGCCAGGTGGCGAAAAGTGCAAGAAGTAGAATCCGGCGATTAATAATAATTTTATGTCACTTAAGTGCTCCGATTTTCCGATTACAAATTTTTAAGCAAAGTTTGTTGTGTGAATTTTTATTTGTAATGTTTCTGGGATGTAGCTTTATTCTTTTGATTCTGCTATTTTAGATGGACGTCTCCGGCAAGTTTTAATTAGAGGTACTAATTTCTAGTGAATTAGAAAAATTATTAGTTTGCATATTATTACGTTTATACTGGACATATGGGCAAACATTTAGCATCGGGGTATTTTTCTATGGAGGAAATTCTGTAGGCGATATTCTACGGGTCCGAAGTTACTATGGACATCTTTCCATCCATCCAGCTTCCATTTCTCCACAGGTTTTAATCAATCCAGCCTCCATTTAAATATGATTCTTTTCATCAATCCAGGTCCCAGTTAAAGAGAAATCTTTTCATGGTAAACGTGTATTTTAGCGTATTTTATTATACCATGGTGCTTCTAGTGTATTTTAGCATATTTTATTATTTGACGTGAATAGATGTCCATTTGTAGCTTAAATTGAAATGGGATCGATGGAAGAGAATAATGTGCAAGTAGAAACTGGATTGATGAAAGAAATTATGCTCAAATGGAAGCTGGATCGATGAAAATATCATGCTTGATTGATGCGAGAATGGCGTTGCGATGGACATGGAAACAAGGCCATATATGTGCGCAAAATCCCGATTGACGAAAGAAATATACGTAAATGGAAGCTAGATTGATGAAAAGAAATATACTTAAATGGAAGCTGGATCGACGAGGAGAAATATGCATGAATGGAAGCTGGATCGGTGAAATAATCGTGCATAATTGGAAGTTCGATTGATGACAAAATGGCGTCGCTATGGAATCTAGTGGAATTTCTGATCAACATTTTTTATTTAAATACTCGAAAACACACTTTTAGCGATCCAGCTTCCATTTTAAGTATTATTATTATCATAAATCTAGCATTTACTGTCAAAATATATGATATAATGAAGGAAATAATAAAATACGCTAAAATACACCTCAAGCACACGAGGTAATAAAATACACTAAAATACACTTTTACCCTTTTCATCAACCCAGCTCACAGTTAAACGAACTTCTGTTCAGATGTAGGGTTGCCAACCATCCCGGGATGGCCGGGACAGTCCCGGAACAACCAAGGCTGTCCCGGGCAATGCTAATTTTGTCCCGGATTCTGGGAATAGGCCTAGGTAAGTAATTACGAATTATTATGCGATTTAATGACATTATCTAAATTCAAGCAACATGAGCAATAAGCTTACTGTAATAAAACATCATAATTCTCAATGTTCACTAGCTTGCATAATATTTAATCATAAGTTTTTGACTAATTGACTAAAGGACTCTAAAGTCTTGAAGTTTCGAACATCGATCGGAATTCATGACTTCATATAGGCCTAGCGGAATGCGGAAAACTTCGGTTTGTTGTATGTTTAAACCTGTTGCCAGTACCTTAATTTTATGAATGCAAGCTTATCGAATCTCTCTCAGTATAGCTTCTACCACCTGCGATGACGTCGAGCTGTCAGGCGATGTTTTCCCCCACCCACTATCGCATTTATGCTGCATGCTTTTGTCTGCTCACGCATTGATTACTGTAACTCGCATCTTATTGGTCTTCCGAAATCTCGCCTGTACCTCTTCAATCAGTGCTAAATGCAGGTGTCCATGTGGCATGATGTTATTTTTTAGATGCTGAGCATATCAAGTCATGGAATATGGTTTGTTTGAGAAGGACAATCGAGATAGAGGCTGTAAAGTCAAGATATAATTACTTATTTTATTCCATAATGCATTTTGTTGATTATATCATTGTCAATGCCATTTAAAATAGCTGATGCCAAATACATGATTATGAAACCGATTAATTATTTCATTGTGTTTATAAAAAGATGTCTGTTTCCAAAACACTGACCTACTATGGCTATTGTAATACAAGCAGTGAAGCACATTTTTTTGCTGCTTGTGCCGACTATAATAATGGTTAGTAGCTTTCTTATAATTTTTGAAATATGCAATAAAATGCCAATAATTATACCTTGACTTTATGGCCTCTTTTTCTCTTTTGTCCGTCTCAAACAGGCCACATTACATGACTTCATATGCTCAGCGATATATTTATTGTTAAGTTTAGTCTAGGAGAAGGTCCTACTA
Source organism: Bimastos eiseni (assembly GCA_959347315.1). Taxonomy (NCBI): domain Eukaryota; kingdom Metazoa; phylum Annelida; class Clitellata; order Crassiclitellata; family Lumbricidae; genus Bimastos; species Bimastos eiseni. The sequence goes on along the minus strand of OY365806.1, from coordinate 51,917,238 downwards.
TTAAACGTGCAACAAAGATGTTTTGATAGATGTAAATTATATTAAACACCTTGAAAGAAAGGAAAAAATACAACCTGTACAAGTGTCTCACATTCACATGAGTCCTGTAGCCTAAAGTCTTAGCCATGTGCAGCTTGGTTAGTTCCACAAAACGTGGAACCAAGCGTAGAAAATAAGCTAACTCTCTTAACTAGACTTGAGTAATGCAACGGAACTGTGGAAACTCGCAAATACCTGACACGGCTCCTGTCAAACGCGAAACCAATTACCTAACACCTGTTCCACAGTTCCCAGCCACCAAACCATCGACTGATTTTCTCTGAATTACACCCCCAGCAGCCACAGAAAAGGAATGACATGTCTCAAGGACGAGCTTATACAGTATCTGTGACCATCCCTTCTCTGTCAATTGAGATTAAGTACATGGTTCAGTTAGATATATCCTTAGTGTTCATGCAGTAAGCATGTTTATCCTAAATGAACATGCAACAGACATTTACACATGAGAAAAGTTATAAGACAGTTTTCGAACAGCGGACAATTCTACACAGTCGTTGAAATAATTGTCTCAAAGCACAAAACTAACCAATCCCTAGCTAATATGTGCCTAAATGCGCCAGGTCATACATTCCTGGGTGTCATTTAATTTAAACAACCCCAGAACTTCCATGAAAAGTTGATGGAAGGAATGGAACAAGTCCAGAATCCAGTTTTTTTCTGGCCCCTGTCAAACCCCAAACGAACGTGCGCACCCCACACAAACTTCACTGTTTTGACCACAGTTCGGCAACAGATTCTGTGGCTTTTCATTTCCATTGTTCCATTATTGGGTAACATTTCCTGATTGCGTCCACGAAGAAAGACCGCATCAAACTGGAAACAACAATGGTATTTGCAGCCAGTGTCCGGACATTCCTGCATGACTGACCCACATCGAGTGATCGCGACGTGGATCTGAAATACCAACACTGCGTCGCGTGTCATGTGACCAGTGCTCAAATACAATGCGTGAGCCATCGTCAGAGTTTCGAAGACGACTCTCCAAACCAGTGAGTACGTTCAGGATCAAACATCTGGTCAATGAGAGCAGCAAAGTTCGCTCTGTCATCTCTGGACTGGATAAATCATCTGGACCAACCTCTGCTTGCGAACGTGCCTGAATGTGTAAGCTCTCGCACAGAATTTAGGTGCGATACAAGAAGACATACCTCAACAAAATTCGTAGGCCTCCATTCTCTCACTTAAACAGAAACCATGCATATGTCACACAGCGCATTATGAGATCAATGTTCCACTACGATGCAAGATACTCTAGATAAAAAGTGCATGTTGTATCAGTTACCATTTACTGATCCAACCACCATGGGCCATATGCATGGGCTTGGAATAATGAGGGTGTAACTCTTACCTCTGACATAAAACTGGCCTCCGCTGGAGTAGCACGTTAAACTGCTATGCGTGAGGCGGGAACTGTGCATTACTCTAGACATAAATTTACTCCTGGTCGACCCTAGGTGTACGTCCGCTATTCCTGAATAGGGCTCTAATAAAAATGGCGACCATTGTTTTGATTCGTTGCATTTGACGAAGTTTATGACGCCTTTAGATGATTCTAGATCGTCGCAATCCTCTAGATCTACGGAAGATAATACAGTTTATTATGCCTTCCATTTTCGTCATGGCAAATTGCTATGCACTTAATTCAGGACGAAGTTGCTGACGATGTGGCATGTGATTGCCGACTATAGGTTCATTGCAGTAATAATCAATTTCAAATTTTTTTTAAAATGTCGTCTTGTTTGCTCTAACATTAAGATAATGAACTCTTTGTATTTTATCATGCAGGCACAATTAATGAATTTGGCTGATTTCCACAAAATGTGATTTAGGACTTTGTATCTTAGCCGTTGCAATTCGAACTAGGAGCTATAAATATCTTTGCATATGCGTAAAGCCTAGTCTCGCGAAGTCTCGCAGGTCCTATGTCAGGTGCAACTATTCCGCGGCTTACTCCTCGCTCATGCATGGCAACGGCCTATTCGAAGAATAGTTGCTTCGGGTGTAAGCCTTATTCTGTGAATAGACTATTCCAAGTCCATGCATATCGCCCCAGGGCCGTACTGAGCTATAATTGCGCCTTGTGCCTAGTGTCAATCTGGCACCCCCACATTTTGAAAATGTGCATTTTATGGAATAATAAGTTATTCCGTCCTGAAATTTGCACCCTTTCCATATTTGCGCCATGGGTCACGGCCCCGCTGACCCCCCTCAGTACGACCCTGCCAAGCAATTCTGTGTAACCAGAACGTCCAATCATGTAACGAATTATTTATGTTCATTTCCGAAATTCATTCATTAATTTCCGAAATTTGATACCGTCCGTCTTCCAACATCTTTTTGTTCAGAAGTGCATACACACGCCTCGACGGCGCAAATGCAGTTGTACTGCAGAGCAATGGTGCGCGAAGGACTTGCTTAAGGTCCCTACACAGTGACTGACGCCCCGGACGAGGCTCGAACCCGCGCGCTCAGCACACACTGAACGTTACAGGCTGTCGCTCTAACTGATCGGCCACTGTGCCACACCGATATGTATATGCCATTCATCTGCAGTGCAGACATACAACCACCCACGACCTCAATCGTTGCAAATGTTGTCATGAACAAAGGTACATCATTTGGACAACTGGACATAAAATCCAAAGACATGCCATGCACGCAAGCAAACACTCTATTACGTGCGATCAAATGCCAAATCTATGACAGATAATCATTTCTCAAAAAAATCTGCATGGTCAACAGAAACTTGAATCTGTGTCCTGTCACATGACTTGTTTTTACATACGGTCACATTTAATTCTGCGTACAAGTTGTCTTTCTTAACCATGCACGCATTTACACTGCCAAAATTAATCACTGTCCCATTTGTACCATCACACATCAAATCACTATGTGATACCATTTCTTAGAATTTCAAGAATTTAATTGTTCATCAATTTGTTCAACATTACAGTCATGCCTAGACATTTAACCCATTATAGATTTCAGCGCATCTGCAGGTAACCAAAATGTACACAAATTGTCAGCCTGCGTCCAACTATCGTCCAATGACAACTGTATAATTTGTCATGTTCGACTGCGTCCTCTGTTGACATATGTTTATCCAACTCTAGATCTGTCAATTTGGCCATCTGTGCACTCATGAACACAGCAGCCATCAATTGCATATATGACACATCATTTCCCTTTTCTAATTCTGAAGTAATGTGAGCTTTATCAGAGACCGAAAGCAAATCAGCTCCGATAACCAAATTTACACCATTTGGGACGCGAAAATCCACCAACAATTTTGCCAGACACCAATTTACTTTCAACTTGCAGTGCATAAACGGAGCTGTCCTAGTTTTGTCGTCCCTTTCCTCCATCGATATTGCCTCCTCCACATCCATGTAATCCACAAATTTGAGAGAAAAGATGTTAGCAAAACATCTGACACACCCAGCATCTTTTAACAAAACTACCTGATGTGGTGCATGTTCACTTGCACGTGGAAACAATAGACCAGCAGAACAAAACTGTAAATAGGTCTCGTTTACTTGGAAACCTATCGACTATTCAAGAGACTTTTCCTTTTCCAAGCACAACTTCTCTATCTTCCCTAATTTCCTTTGCTTTTTGTTCCGCTTAAGCAATTTTGACGTAGCATTTTGTAAACTAATCTTCACTCCTCTCCCAATTTTGCTTTGACTTCATCCACATTTTTCTTAGTTTCTGTATTCTTTGTTTTTCACCAATTGCTTCCTGTAGGCCCAAACATTTTTCAATTTTGGCCTATCCTACTATCACAAATCTCTTTCAAGATTACACGTCAACCTACATTTACCCAGTTGCCGTAAAACTTTTCTAAGCAATTAGCTATTCGTCTCCACAAATATAACAAAACTATTTGTCTCTATACGAGCTTAACAAAATTATTCGCTTCTTTACAAATTTAAGAAAAACTATTAGTTTCTTCATGAATTTCACATAACTATTCGTTTCTATGTGAGATAGGTAATTAATTAGATACACAACCACAAAATCTTGGTATGTATGCAACAATACTTGATATGACTGATGCTCACCATACACTTCTGTGGACCTCTTCTGGACATGACGCAGTAAACGATAATGATGACGTATGTATGCACGTATGTATGTATGTATGTATGTATGTATGTATGTATGTATGTATATGAACATTTATAAAGGACTCTACAAGAACCTCACGAGGGCGCATGATGATGCTGATGATGACGATGATGATGATCAGTTCTCTGCCGAAGGCAGGTCTATTTGCTTTACGCCACCTGGGGATGAGGTGAGTGAGGTGGTTTCTAGCTGCCTTCCTCACAGACAATTATGAGTGAGCAACTTGTCCAAGGTTGCTACGCAGTGACTTGTAATTGCTTAATTTTAGTTGCTCAAGTTAATGACTGCCATTATGCTTATTATTTTCTGCCCAAAATCCAGTCCTCCCGAATTCTACTATCACCTTGTCATCATTGATTAATAGGTCAGTTGTTTCAATAATACGTTAGCGATCTTGTATGATGTGCACAGGATATATGAAATTGTAGGATATGGTGTTTGGTAAGAAATGTGTCCAGAAACTTTTTCATATGATGTTATTGATAAACTCTTGTTCCACGGCCATCATAACTCACTTTTCCTGCCAAATTATCTATGAAGTGCTTCATCTTTTGACAGATTCTTTACATGTGTTTGCAACTCTTCTTGTTACTTAATTTTATTTGGAAGGTGTTATGCATCTTTAGCTTATAATGCTAAAATCTTACTTCACCTCTATCTGACAAATTACACATTTTATTAGCTGATGAATTTTGTGTTTTAGATATTTTTTAGCAAGAAAATCTTGTATCATACCAGCTTCTTCTGGTGACTGGCATAAGCAAAATGACAAGTGAGGCCTATTTTTATGCAAATTTCCTGGAAGTTAGTTTAATGAAAGATATGGAATGATAGTTTTATGACAGCAATGCTTATAAAATAAGTGCTCAGGTTTGTGCTTGATATTTCTGCATGATCAAAGCTTGTGGTCTAAGTTATTCAATAGGTGCTATTATTGTCAAGATATTAATAGGCCACAATACTGTATATTTTGCGTATAACCTTTGCACAAATATGAGCCACACACAGGGGTAACCCATGGAATTTAAAAAACCGTGTAGGTAAGGTTGGTACACATAATGGCCTGCACAAATACTGCAGAAATAGTCCACATGTATTAGCTAAGGTCTCGAAACTTATAAAATGGTAAGCATGATTTGCAAATTTTTAGATTCATTTAGACTACATTCTTATTATAGATAGATCATTCCTTAGAATATTAGGAATTGTTAGATTATTCCTTAGATCATTATCATCTTAGATCATTCCTGCCTGATTTCCCCCTTGCCCTCAAAATTGACGGTAAATATGATGAAACGATAACAGTACAAGAAAGGTTACAGTTGAGTATCATTAAATATAATTTTTGTGACCCAGGCAGTCTTCTGGCTCTAAAATATATTATGGTATTCAGATACTGAAGTTAATTTATATAGCTCATTGAGACATTTGTATATTATATATATGTTGGTACCATCATGGACTCTTTGGATCTTCAAGTCTCTGAGGTGTCATGCTTGATTAGGCTCAGTGCCAAATTGATTGCACAGATTGTGAACCCAGATGGCATTATAGTTTCATCTGGTAGACAATGTTCCCTCTGAGCTGAGCGCATGAGCGGATTGTGCGTCAGGGCCATGGAGCCAGCGCACACAAGAATTTAGGACATGGGACAGACTCTGTGCCTTTCTCTGACATGTGCATTTGATGAAAATTACTTACCAAGTAGCTGTATGGAGGAAGGTATCAGCAATGTTCCCTCTAATTTTTGGAGATAGTGTGTGCAAGACATTTTTAATGTGCAGCATATTATATTTGACACACTACATGGTTCACACTTTTGTGCACAGGTCCGAGCTGAATGCGATGATAGTTAAATTATGACCATATCTAAAAGTTTATGGTGACGAGTTTTGATAACCTAAGACAGCGTTTCCCAAACTGTGTTCCGCGGAACCCAAGGGTTCCGTAAGGCGAAGACAGGGGTTCCGCGGAAAGCATTCAACAAGCTTGAAACAATTTCAAATAAATTATACCAATTTTTCAGGCGGATTTGCAGTATATTTGACGCATTTTCGCCTTACTGGATTGCATGATTCTTTTCATAATCCTCGCTTCCAGTTTAAAAAAAATCTTTTCACGATTCCCGCTTTTATTTAGGCAGAACTCCACCTTCCAGTTAAAATCTCATCATCATTTCCGCTTCCAATTAAATGGCATTTTTTCATCAATTCTTTTCATTAATTAACCTTCTAGTTAACATAATTTCATCAATCAAGCTTGTACTGTAGTTAAAACATATATATTATATATATATATTATATATATATATATTAATCAACCTGCCTTCTAATTAAGATAGAGCTTAAATTACGGAAATTATATCGTACGTATTAGGCCGATACGGACGAGAGTGAGTCACCTAAACTGCAAATTTCACATTATGCGTAGGCCTATAGGATGCTTTTTCATAACGTCTGTGAAGGCCTATAAGTTTATATGAAGAGAATTTATGTGTCTTTGTCATCGTTTTTTTGTGTTGTTATTAATCTAATCTAGGCCTAAATCTATATTGTCTGCATTCTAAAACGTTTGCAAAACCAGAACAGTGTTTAGTTTTGGACCGGGGTTCCGCCAAAAAAATTGGAGGTCAAAGGGTTCCGCGGTCAAAAGAGAATGGGAAACGCTGACCTAAGAAAGTTCCTAGATAAATAAGGGGACAAATCAACCAAGAAACCACAGTTTCTGGAAAAACGTAGGCCGCCGCCGGCTAGGACAGCAGATCCCAACCATCATTTTTTTGTTGTACCCCCAAAGTAAAAAAATTATTTGTGTGCATACCTTCAACGGAAAAAATTTGTCAGAAATGTTCTTTGGTGATTTATTTAATTTGAATAGACAATAGATTATTAGAATTAAAATGTTGGTTAAAATATTATTAATGAATTTTGATAGATTTATTTTATTGAAATTATTTTTGTTGTGAAATGTACACTTTGTACAGCACAGCTGTGTGCACTATAAAATTAATTGAAATTGTCTTGTTTTATTTCCCATCTTTTCGACTAACATGAAGATAAGTTAATAGCCTCTAATAATCAATCAAGTAAACAACAAAGTTTAATCACTTTAATGTGAGCACTGACCTTGCTTAGATTTGCACAATTCTGCAACATCAGGCTTTATTAATGTCATTTTTATTATTATTTGGTTTTTAATTTAGATTGTTTTGCATTTTGTTTTCCTTCGTACTTTATTTATGTATAATATGCGAGGCCAGGGGTCAAAATCGATCACTTGTCGTTTTTTAATTTATTTTTATTAAATCATATTCTACAATACATCTGCTTCCAAATACTTTTTGCAGAATCAAAATAGCTCCTTTCTAACTTAAGTTTTACTTGTTTGACTCTTGTCATTAGTATAATTATAACAACTGAGAAAATCGAAGTCTAAGTTTCTGAGTATTTGTGTCATCAGAGTTCTAAACAACCATTACTTAAAGGCTCTGTTTTTTATAGGAATAAAGGGCAATATTCTGCATGAATGCAGCACACGGCATGAAAATCTGACTAATAATTTTCAAATTATGTATGAAATCGAGGTCTTTCATTGTAGATTTAACCTTTGAAAGCATGCATATTTAGCAATGCAAATCTTAACACCACATGCAATAAAAGTCATTTTTCTCCAACTGAAAATTTGAATTCAACATTTTTAATTTTAGATTTTGAAAGCAGACATATTGTTTTGAAACAATATACCATAAAACAATTTTTTATGTTTTTGACCCCTCTCGCCTATTTTAGCCTTTGTCTCAATAACTAGGAGCCGACAAATGGCAGGTTTTGACCGCTGACCTCACGTATATGAGGAAGCTGTGATGTTATTTTTGTGACAAAAAGGAATAGATAAACTAGAGCTGTACCGATTTAGAGCAATACCGATATCACTTTTTGCCGATTATGCCGATACCGATTATTGCCGTTTATTTAATTTGCCGATACCAGTTATAATAACCGATGCCGATAAAAGCTGTACTGTCACTCACTCTGCACAAGTAGTATCAATCAGGTAAACCTTATGCCCAGATGAACCAGCTATAATGGCATGGGTACATGTGGAAATGGGTCTCTGTCGGACCATGCAAAAGTAGAATGAGATTTGTAAGCTATCATCATCGCTATTTTCCACAAACCGTAAACTATTATGATGTGAACATCTCTGGTAGCAAATTCAGACATGCAGTCACTTTCTTCTATCAAACATGCTGTGCCCTCCCCCAGACAAGCCGCCCTTACAAAATGCCACTTTGCCCTGAAATAGGGTGTCAGTGGTGGTGACCGGTGGGCAGCCAGCAATGACGAAATAGCTACCCAGGGTAATTAGGCAGGTACTGTGACTCACTCAGCACAACAGCTATAGCCTTCGAACATTATTCCACAGTTTATACGAACTCAATGCCTGCTGGGTGGTCTGAAGTAGCCATACAATCTCTGCCTTCGGGCTGGCTACACGCTAGGGTGCATCAAACGGCCTATGATTTGAGATTTTTGTCGAAGGCGTCTGTCTATATGTTAATTTTTTCCAATTACTAAAAGAAAACTATCCTTAAAAGTTTCAGGAAGTTTATTCATCATCTAGGGGGTTCACCGAGCACTTGAATTTTTTTAAAAAAATGACAAATCTTAATGTTTTTTGAGATAAGAAAAGTAATTCAAGTTCAGGATTCATTTTGTTGTATACATGACACAAGCTAGACAATAGTGAAACAGATTAGTTAAAAGCATGCAGTAGATGCAAGAAACACTAATGTGACATAAATTTAACATATGTGCATCAAGTGTAGTACCGTAAGTCATTTCGCGGGATGATCGCTTCTGTGGAGATTTGGCCGTCGCCTACGATCCTGCTCAACAACCTGCAGCATGTTTTGACAATGTTTTTCTCTTTTAGCTGAGCTCAAGAAGTCTGAACTGAGCTTCAGCAGTCATTAACTACGTTCTATGCCCACAGGTTGATCAGTGAGGTGGCAGACCTGACTGGGCCAAACTGCAACATCTTCTGCCAAAAACTCTGGAACTAACTGTATAATGTGAAAGATATACCACGAGTCAATCGTAACCAGATCACTGAGATCAGCCAGGTTGTTGTTAATGTTACTGACGTCAGAAACCTGGACTTGCCAAATCCCTTACTTTATCTCTGCTGAGGTGACGACTGGCTTGATGCCTATAATCAACAATATAATGATGCATATAACTTGATACTTGATGCATATAATCAACAAGTCATGCAGTGTGTTGGCAAGATCACATCTTGCATCCTCTGAAACCTTTTTGCTCCACAGCACAACAGACACCAATTCTGCAGTAAGATACCAGAGATGCAACTTGAAGGCTCGACTGGCACTACTAGAGATATCTGGATGAACATTCTCATACTTCAGCAGAGACTGATACAAGTTCAAGTTGTTCCATGGGACATCTTCCTTAGAGTTAGTCGTAATCCACCAGATGCTGTAGACGAAGTTTGCAAAGTTGACAAAGTTCCTTACTTTTGATACTTGGTGGAGTATCATGATCATTCCACAAGGTATATCTTGAATCTGCTGTTCAAACAGACAAATTATCTTGATCAAATAGCTGAATTTCGCCATCCATCTGACCTTGTGTAGAGCTCCCAGTCTCTTAAATGTCACTCAGCGTTTTGCTTCTTCTCCATTGAGGAAAACCATGTGCTGCTCAATATACTCCTTATAGTCGTCATGTCGAGTTGGTAGCTCTGAACGAGCAGGGGTAAGAATATTCTCTCTTTTGAGAATTCCGGTGGACCCATAAACCAATTCTGAATTGGAAAAAAATTGGCATGAGTACTATTGGGGCCCATTGGCACAATTTGAACCTACAGACAGAACATTAGATTGACATTGGGGCATTTGATGCACCCTACTACACACTAATAGAACGGATTACGCAACTCGGGCTACACGCTAAAGGGGTTAAAGACTAACAATAATATTTTTAAATTAAAAAATGTACCGTATATACTCGCGTATAAGTCGAGAAATTTAATGCTATTTCGGGACGACGAAAACGGTATTCGACTTATACGCGAGACGCGAAATTGATAGAAGCTATGTGGACGACCAAATATGCAGGCGTTACGAAAACGAACTCAAAACTTAAACCCTGAGTTGTCTGGTTATTTTAACACCTATTTCACAATAAATCACAGTTCCACAAGTTACTGACTACACATTGTTAAAATTGAAAAGTAATTGTTTTTTAATAAGTTTATTATTTACCTGTGTGATAGTGTTCTATTAGAAATATGTTATGTTTTGAGATTGGTGCAGTAAAATACTTACTGATACTTTCCACAATTTCCAGCAATTTGAAGAAAGAGCGAGCCTCCTACGAAACTGGTTTCAAGTTGAAAATTGTTGATTATGCTGAACTGCATGGAAATTCGAATACCATGCAAGAGATGCCTTCCTTACTTACTAAATTTCTTACACAAACCTTTGGCAGTAAGCGGAAGTCATCCATTTGTATTCACATATTGGTTGTTTATATTATTTTTTATGATTTTCAAACACAAGTTTATTAGATATTGCATATTCCGGAAAATTTTCTAATCACTAAAAAATTTCGTCTTCGCTCGTTTTGAGTTTATGGGTTCGACTTATATGCGAGTCGTCGATTTTAGATGCTATTTTTGTCAAAAAATTACACTTCGACTTATACGCGAATTGACTTATACGCGAGTATATACAGTAATTTTTAATATCAGCGCCGATTTTGGCGATAGCTGTATTACCCCTAGAGGTACGCATACCACCGGTTGAAAACTGCTGGGCTAGGAGTTTTGATCTGTGTAATTTCTGTAAAAGAATCTGCAAACAAAGTTGATTTGCTTGCGGTGCACACTAAATTCTTCTGTGCGTTGGCTACACGGCCCGTGTGCGCAGACACAATCCACACATGCGCATGGGGAACAGCTTAGTGGGAACATTGTCGATCTGATGAAGCTGTCATGTTAGCACTAAGCCTATTCAAATTGCCCCCTTCTACATTGTTTGTCTCTAGTAGATGCAATATCCTTTATGGATAAATGCTATGCCAGTTCCAGTGGTTATCATCAGAAGCTGTTGTTATCTGGATGGGTGAAATTATCGTCTAAACCCTGACCATATGACCTGGATGGTGACTAGTTCCACCTGACTAGCATGCATCTTCAGAACATGTCGATGATGTCTAGAAATTGAAAGAAAGAAAAACTCTTGAGTTAGATTGACTGAATTGTTAGGTTTTAATATCTTTTGTCATCAGTCAGTCAGCTGATCAACAGGGCAGCCACTTTTGCTATAAAACTATTTTTGCCGTGTTATTTTGCTTGATTTTAATATCACTTGCCTCTTTAGCCTCAGCACCATTTTACAATGGTTGAATCAAATAGATAAGGTTTCACAGCAGAATTCGCTCTCCATTGAGTACGTGGCATATTCCATACACGGGCCGTGTAATACCTTCAAATTGATTGCTTACTTCACTGATAGAAGACAAAAACTTATTGTTCATATGAAGTGCAACTCTGAACCACTGACACCTACCTGTGTTCACTTTCCCATCATGCCACAGTCTTTTTTCTCATCATAAATTTTAGAATGTTTTGAGAAACTGAACCCAATTGTCAAAAAATCTTTTGAAAGCATTGCTAATTTTTGAGGCTTGATGTAATGCTACAATTTATTACCTCTTATGGTTGGGTCACTAGCGATCCAATCAGGCAGGAATGGGTTTATGGAAGTTTTCAGTAATTCTCTTTTTAGCAGCAATGTTTTATTGCTATGTGCATCCTGTTTATTATTAGTTTATTATCTACTGACATTTGATGCATAAATTATATCAACATAAATTAAATTGCATCTGTTGAGTCATGAATGCATTTGTTTTTCAGAGCATATAAATTTGTGTGTTCATACCCTACTGCATTAATTAAAGAATTCCGGCTCAATATGCCATGTGGCATAATGCACTTCATAGCAACATGAACTTGAGCCTCATTTGTGTTACTTGAACACATGATCTTACTGGAGGAGACACTTTCCTGCTGAGTTATTCCTTTTCTCGTTTGCTGAGACTGAGAGTACACTAGGTTTCCTGGCATCAATGCAGTTAAAATAGACGTCTTTTGCCTAATAGCTTGCAAATGGTTTCACTCGTTGTAGTATCTTGGTTGCTATATTTAAATTCTCTGTGCCGATTTATTGCTATATTTATTTCAAGAAATGTCATGTGAATGTTTGCAAGTAGGTCTACCATCCTATGGTTTGCTAGTAGGAACTAGGAAATGAGTTAAGGAGCTATGTGTCTTTGTGTGCTCCCTTCCTGCCTCACCATACAATGCAAGGTGATTTTTTGTTGCATATTTGTGCAATGCATGAATAGTGACTACGCTATAATTAACCCTTCACTCTACTACGCAAACTGCGATGTGAGCTTCTGTCTTTTTCTCTGCCTTTATTTTGGCTTTTCGTTTCCTATTGACAACCCATTCTACTAATGGGTGGAATTATCCTTGGCAAATTGCATTTGATGCATTTAATGTTTACGGTACGGTGTTATTGACAGTGCCGATGTCAGTTATTCAGTCTTGCGTGCCAGCTGCACCCTGTTCAGCACCAGTGCCAATTGGAGTCTTCTGGGACATTGAAAACTGTACAGTTCCCTTCCACAAATCTGCACTTGGCCTGGTGCAAAAGATTCGTGACTTGTTTTTTAATGGTTGCAAAGAGGCCGAGTTCATGTGCGTCTGTGACACAAGTCACCAGAACAAAGACATGATACAAGAATTAAATGATGCCCAGGTATTTCAGCTTCTTCTGCTTCTAGTTATGTTCTTTGTGTTCTATAAATCAATGAATGATTACCCACTTTTACCATGAACTGCGAGTTAAGCAACTGGACGCAGTAACTTGTTGTGCAGTGATATCAAAATATAATTTTACAATTTTGATAACATCTTTCTTTCCATATTATAAAGTCGATCATTTTTCCGTGTGAACCGACTAAAAGTAATACATTAGTAACTTAGTTCATACTTAAAAAAATAGCTGGTCGTGCGAGACTGTGGGTTGCAAGCTTGGTCTATGTCATGATTAAATGTATCGTTTATTGTTTGAAAGTGACGATATTTTGTCCGATTTAGAAAATGATAATTAAACTTGTTGATTATGTTTCTTAGAGCAAAGAAAGGCTAATGGATTACTACAATTACAAACACACTATTATTTTGAGAAATTCTAAAAAATTATTGCACACATGTGGAAAAAATTAAAATATTTCTTCCATGTAGCATAGTATATGTTACTGTTTAAGAAAGTAATTCCCCATAAGGGAATTGAAAAACAACAAAGCAGAAGAGAAGGAATAGACAATATTCCAGCAGAAATTTGTATTCTATTATCATACAGTGGAAGCTGTTTTCAATCTAATTTTTTTGGCATACCATCGGTCCATCAACATATATTAACTTCGGAAATGATAGGTTGGTAAGACTGTGGATTCAAAACACCACGAAGACTAATCGCCGTTTTACTTGCATACCGTCGATAACGATGTGTTTCTGAGGCTATACATATATGGCTTTTTGGTCTGGAGAAGTACCGGTATGTAGAGCTGTACCGATGTCCCTTTTTGCCAATTACGCCGATACCGATTATATCCGATTATTCATTTGCCGATACCCGATTATTTAGCCGATTATTTTGCCGATTATTTCGTTGTATATCCCAAGATGTCCCATTCCAAAAGATAGACCTGCTGCTACTGCCTATTGTTGAGATCCAAGCTAACATTTGCTCCGTAAGAGACATAGTTGGGGCTAATTCTAGGCAGGCAATATAGATTAGACACACCGCCCGCCATCGAACTGTGCCCAAGTTAATTAACGGCCAAAGAACGGCTGGCCTATTCACAGCCACCCATCTAGTCTCAGCCTCTCAGGCAATTGGCAGCTAGCATGTATTCATTAGGCATGCCTCCACGATGTACATTTATCGATTTCTCTGTTGAATTGGCCAGCTGTTCCTTGGCTTGAATTGGCCAGCCTTCCCTTGGTCCATAAGCAGGCACTATGACTCACTCTGCACAAGACCTATGTTGACACATTCCCATGGTCTATACTAGCACAGTGGGTGGTCTCACCACTGGTCTGAAGAAGCCATTGGCTCGACGACACGATGTGGGAAAGGAACGAAATGTCGTCCTTCACAGACCCAGTGATGTTGCTGTCGTCATTTTTCTTTCATAGACTGAAAATAATATTATAAAATAAAAAAAAATTATTTTTAATATCGGCGCTGATTATCTTGCCGATATCCGATATTGCCGATATCTCTATAATCAGCCCGATTAATTGGCCGGGCGATTAATTGGTACAGCTCTACCGGTATGCTTGCAGTTTTCCAGGAGAGGTGCCGGTATGGCATGCCATTTCATTCTGTCCAACTTCAAGCTCTAACTATGACAGAACTGATAAAGATATGCCAAGACATATGCATGACGAGAGGTCTTATTACAATGCATCATAATACCAGTTAAAAAAGAAGCCATATGTTGCAGCTAACAAAGATCACTGAACAATTCAAAGTTTTAAATAAATATTAAAGTTAGTTTAACTTATTTTTTATTTTGGTAATATTCGCATATGATGATTGCATGGTGTGTCACCAAATTTGTTGTAAGTTTATGTCACGTTTTACTCTCTCTCGCCAACTCCTTCTTCTAGATGACGAGCGTACCGCCGGTTCTTTTCTCCATCTACAAGCTCAGCAACATGACACACTTGATGGTTTTAATATGTATATTTAATGATATATATACACACCACTCATCCTATCTACACTTACTGGAGTTATTAGTGTCCTTTTAGAAATGTTTCCCTGGTTTACGTTGGAGACGGGATTCCCAACTATGTTGATTACCCTTATTGTCAGAATGACCTACGTCTCCCCCAGTTCCGAAACAAGTCTCTGTTCCTTTCCTTGCTACACTATATGAATCCTTCTAGAGGCGATTTCCTTCACCATCCCAAATGCAAAACTTGTATCTCTATTAGACGACAAATCGCCTGCTGAAACTATTCCTAAACTGGGTTGGTCGGATCTTGATGTCCCTAGCATAACGTCAATCACTAGGGGCGTACAGTTAATGTTTGACTAGTGGTTGTATGGCTGGGCCTGGTCAGTGTCATAGACGGGTAACAGGTCCCAGGGATCAAATTTCATTATTATCGTTATACCACATAGTGGGTTGCACCATTCGTATCGGAATTGTCCGCTATTCATGATCCGTGTCAACCAGCCGGCCCAGACCAAATCTTCAACTGATTCATGAATTTTTTGTCTGTGGGTCGTAGAGATGGAAGGGGTAGGCGGTTCTGACATCTGCCACGTGGTGTTGGGTTTCGTTGTTTGATACTCCGTTGATCTTTGCATAATTTTCGCCGTCTGTATTGAGGCCATCTGCTTCAGGCGAAACCCATTGATGTCTCCCATCTCATGTGTCAGGTAGACAACTTCATCCATAGTCCTCCTACACCTCTGCTGTCGGTCGATGACTTTTATATAGCGCCATCGTCCAGAGTGTCGCGCGTGACAGTTTAGATCAGGGGTGGGCAAATTACGGCCCACAGAAACGTTTAATGCAGCCCTTGAGACCTTCTGCTGGCTCGAATAAAATTATTGAAAATCGACACAATTGTCTGTAAAATTCTACAAAATTTATAATCCCAGTAGAGCTGTACGGATTAGTCGGCAGGCCGAGTTATCGGGCTGATAATCGAGATATCGGTGATATCGGATATAGGCAAGTTAATCGAAGCCGATATTAAAAATTATTTTTTGAATTTAAAGTATTTTTTCTATCTTTAAGAGCAAAATGACATCAGGAACATCATTGTGTCTGTGAAGGACAGCGTTCCGTTCGCTTCCCATAGCGTGGGGAACTTGGGATTCTACTTCAGACCACCCAGTAACCATTGTGCTAGACTGCTAGTACCGTGGGAAAGTGTCTACAGCTTTTCTGCAAAGTGAGTCATAGTGCCTGCTTAATTACCCTGGGCACAATCATGTCATTTTAGGCCAAATTGGCAAGTCTGAGGAGGGAATGGCATCATTGGCATGTTAGAAGAAGGCATCTGTTTACATAGATATATCTTTAAGCTCTTCCATCATGCAGGGTCGACAGCAGGCAGTCTGCCTACTCTGTATTGCCTGCCTAGGATTAGTCCCAAAGTACATGCATACGTCTCCTACGGAGCAAGTGTTTTGCTTGTATCACAACAGTAGGCAGTAGCAGTAGGTCTATCTTTCAGAACCGGTCATCTTGGGAAACACAATGAAATAATCAGTAAAATAATTGGTAAAATAATCGGCTAAATAATCGGGCATCGGCAAACGAATAATCAGCAATAATCAGTATTGGCATAATCGGCAAAAGGCGATATTGGTTCAGCTCTGAATCTCAGTGTAGACATTTCAAATTGTTATAGTAATATCAGTTTAATTACTATTCATAATACTAAGAAATATTAATAGTATCACAGCAAATTAAAGAATGATTAGGCCTATGCTTCAAATTTCCAAAATTTGAGTGAATTTTCTAACCACTCACCACACTTCTAACGTATTCTTGAAAATTGAGTACATTGCCAAAATTAATCCTGCGTCTGATCTCCTACACCATGGTCTGCTGCACAATTTCAAAAATTTGGATCGTTTGCTTTTAAAACTACATGTATTTTGAGCTAATTCATATTCTAAAAATACTTCTCGATATTATTCTGAATATTTTGAAAAGAGGATTGAATGTGCGAAACTTTAAAAAGAAAAAAATTTGATGATGGGTTTATTCAACAAAGACTAGATACCAAAGTATTTTTTCTTTGATATTAAAGCTGATGCTGTGTGCTTAAAACCTCTGAGTTGGTAGCCGTTTTCAAAGAGTACAATCTCAAATGACAGTACAAACGACAGTATTATACGAAGCATGGCAAATTTGGATTGAACTTAAGTAATAATGATGATTATTACTTAATTTCAACTGACAAACTGCAGTATGATTGCAAACATAGTATGGACGAATGATGACATGTTATAACAAAAGTCGAATTTTACCGTCGGCAGCCATTACTGTTAAAAACTGTTTTTAGTTTCAGAAATCTCATTAAGTATTTTTAAAATATGTAAGCCTATAGTAAATGTAAGGCCTAACTAAGTAATGACCACAAACAGACTCACTAGCCCACACTTGTGTGGCACACGGGCCGATCGGTTAGAGCGGTCAGCCCATAACGTTCAGTGTACGCTGAGCGAGCATGTTCGACCCTCGTCCAGAGTCACTGCGTATCTTGATAAGTCGTTTGCGCAAATTTGCTTTGCAGTGCAACTGCAATTGCGCCGTCGAGGCGTGTGTATGCATTTCTGAGCAAAAAATATTGGAAGAAGGGCGGTATCAACTTTCGGTAATAAAAAATCTAGAATTTTAGTTACTTTTACTGTGACTGCTGTCATATTATTTTGAATCTGAATGTGCTAAACATTTGTTAAATTTGTAGCCATGTCATCCTAGAGTCCAGGGTCTAGATTCCAAGAACATTATTATGCGGCTCACCGAAGAAAAAATAATTGTTATGAGACCCTCTGCACGGAAAAGGTTGCCCACCTCTGGTTTAGATGTTTCGTGTGCCCAATAAGCTTAAGAACCTCTGTTTTACAGTACGTGTTGGTACCAGTGTTAACAGTGATGTTTACAGACCATGAAATCAAGGTGGTCAACCTTTTCTGTGCATGAAAATTATTTTTTGGGAGGGCTGCATGATATCGCGTCAATTCACTGAGCCACTGTTCTCCGCGACGATGAAAAAATACTTCATTGTCCAGTTTTGTTTAATGTCCTACACTTATCATCAGTTTTTATTTTTTTAAAGTTTGGCACACTCATTCCTCTTTAAAAAAATTGATCTTATGAAATTATGCAGCAGACATTACATTAATTGTTTTCAAGATGCTAAGTTTTAAGGAAATGATTACAAAACAAGGTGGGTTAGGTGTTGTTGAAAAAATTTACTCCAACTTTGGAAATTTACAGCATCATTATTTTAAAATTTCATGTGATACTATTGCTATTGTTTCTTAATAGTATGAATAGTTATTTTATTATTTTTTATTATTTGATATTATTATCACAATTTGAGATTTTTACACTGGGAGTATAAATTTGCAAAAGGATTTTACGACCAATTATGTAAATTTTGTCAAAAATATTACTGGCAGAAGGTCACACGAATCGCATTTTAATCGTTTCCATGGGCTTGGCCGTATTTTTCCCACCTCTGATGTAAATTATATTATCACTCGAATATAAAACAAGAGTACATATATACCTTTGTATTTTATTTATCAGTTGTATACATTAGTATATCAGTTGTGTAAAACCACAAGAAAGAGGGAGAAGTGACAGATTGTCCAAGCCCATCCCACTTTAACATTCCTATCCTTGGCTGTCTATTGTGATTAAATACATAGTTCAGTAAGATATATATCTTAAGTAGAAAGTATCAGTCTAACTGAACATCCAACATACCCCTCATTGGCTCTCAATTTCCACATGATAAACCTAATGATTTTCAATTACAAGACAATCCCACGTAATCAGTATATGAAATTGTCTCCAAATACAACAAGATCACTCAAAAACCCCAACAACAATTCAACAGGACCCAGCATCGGAAGGCCGACTTATGTCAGCAAATGAATGCCTTCACATCCAAATTTAATTTCATAATCTATGGTTGTTACATTCACTTCAGTCAATGCATCTGCTGCACAATACAAGAGTTTGGTTATGCACACCAGTAATCAAATGATCCTGTCTTGCAATGCACACGAAGATGATCGTCGCTTCAGCATTTGTTCCGAATCGTGACAAAGTGACAGCATACGATGAGCTCTGATATCTGGTGTCCTTTCCTCATGTACAGCCATTCATTAACTACTTTGAAAGTAGCTTCATTGGTGAGAAACCACGACAAAGAGAAGAACGACAAGAACAGGCCCATCCTTTCCCTGTGACAAATAAAATTGTGACTAGGAGGTCCCAGGCATCACTCTGTTTACAAACAATGCCGTAGAGCAATGGCATAATGCCTTTGCCTGTTCTGTAACAACCGTTCATCCCTCCCTGCAGAAACTAGTCTAATAATTGCAGAAAGAGCAGGACCATTGCTGACTGAAGATTAAAAAAGTTGTCACCGGGGAATAATGTACAGTCTTCTTTTGTTAAAGAAATTTTGTGTGTGCAACATTTTTTAAATGGTTCACTCTTTTGTTCCGAGCTGAACATGTTGATAGTAAAATTATGACCATATTTAAAAGTCTATGCATATGGTGATCAGTTCCAAGAAGGGGTCATTGCGTAATCATGTAATGCTGAAAATGGCCATTTTTGACCCACCCACCCTGTAATGCATCGTAGCATTACCATGGACCCACTCACCCACCCCTCAGCGTTACATAATTATTGTTAACAAAACTCAGTGTAGCTTTGCGCCTAAAATTGTCCCTGGTATCCAAATTTGTACTCCGATTTTAATCATTAATAGTACATAATACAATATAATATTTGATATTGTTTGGACTTCAATTGCACCATTGTGTATAGGCTATTAGGCTAAGCACGAGTTTAGTGTTAATTTATATGCTTTGCTTGGGACTGGTTTTTTAACTCGGCGGGTATGCCCAAATTGTGTCTTTCTCAACTAAGGTGAACGTCACTCAAATATTTAAATTGATCACAATACAACAAATGGACTTGATTTGCATATTGAATTTCACCCCGCTTTCATAGGCCTCATATGACGCATTAAATTTAGCCCCGCCTTCCTGAAAATATTCACCTTAGCTGAGAAATTTGAAGAAGAACATATTTTGTAGAAATTTTATATTACCAGAGCGTTCCGTTCCTGAGATTTCGCGGCCCGAAGAATAGGTTGATCTTTGGTTTATAGTTTAGATTGAATATTTGTAGTTAATTACTAATTAATATGAAGTCAATAAGCGTTACGTAACGTTCAGCTTACCCACCCACCCACCCCTGAAACGTTTTCCAGCACCCACCCACTCTCGAGCATTAGGTAATTATGCAACCTAACAAAGGCCACTTTAGGCTGATTTTACCAAAACATTCTCATGTGCGCTGGCTCCACAGCCCACGTGTGCGGGCACTGTGCACAGCTTAGAGGGAACATTGTGGCAGGGAAGAACCTCTCACGAAAAAGAAGTACCTTGATTTGTACGAACGTTTAAAAACTGGTGACATGATGTGCATAGTATTTTATTGCTTTATTAGGTAGGTTACAAAGGGAGACCCAAAGGGAATGCCTCCTGCTAACAGGGCCACGCACTACATTTAGTCTTTCAGATATGTTGGGACGAACTATTCACTAGAGAAAGATGATCACAAGTTTTTCTTTGTGAGAGTAAGCTTGAAGTTAGAGATGACTGTGTTTAGCCTTGTGTATAGGTATAGCAACGTTGAGTGGATCCAAACTCAGGAGATTACCAAAGTGGAATTTTTGTATAGTGATTAAGTATAGTGAATTTTTAAAATAATTTTTTTATGTATGATACTTCCTAATATATGGTAAGTAGGGAACTGCAGACCTCCTTTTCGGAATATATGTGTAAGCCAGCGGTGTTTTCTGTTTTCAATCGATTGCAGCAAAACTCTGTTCTCCCACTCTCTCCAGGACCTTCTCATGGCATTTGCATAGTTTCTTTATTTGTAGTTGACTTTAAATTTTGGAGCAATAACCTTTTATCATTTATTTCTAGGTGACAGTGGTCCACATAAGTGCCATCAGTAAAAATACAGCTGATGACAAAATTCGCCAAGCGCTGCGGAGGTTTGCGGCTGATCATAAGTCACCGGCAGCCATTATTTTAATATCAGGTTTGACACAATTTTTTTGACTTGTACATTCTTTTCTGTATTAACTTTTTGAGGAATTGCAGTGCAGTACATCAGCAGCCTTTCACATTCAATTATTAATATTTTACAACGCATCGCTAAATGTTTGAAAACTGTGTTGATATATTTACAATGGTATCAGGGCATTACCTCCACGGACATTACCTCCGGACATGTATTCATGTGTACATACACACATGTGTACATATATACATGCATACATACATATATATACACATACATACATACATGCATACATACATACATTCATGTGTATATACATACATGTGCACATACCTACATACATACATACTTACATACATACATACATGTATACGTACCTTTATACATACATGTATACATGCATACATATATACATACATACATACATATATATCTAAAAGCATGCATACATACTTACATACATGCGTACACACACATACATACTTACATGCCTATATGCATACATGCAGCATTGCATACATAATTATATACAGACATACATACACATACATACTTTAATTATGTAATGGAATGGGGGTAATATCCTAGGAGGGGTAATGTCCGGGGGTAATGTCTGGAGGGGTAATGTCTGGAGGGGTAATGTCCTAGACCCATTTACAACAGACAACAGGTCTCTCCTCAGTCTTCTGCTGATGGGCAGGTTTTTGACATGGACGATTCTTGTCTCCCCTCCTTTCTCTCCAGCTCCCTCTGTACTGACAGCTTTCCACTTTGTAGTCACGTTGGTTCAGCGGTCTGGATCACTCAGCATGATCAATCTTTTCCTTTTCTTGTTGTCTTCCCGAGCATCTTCCCTCTATTTTTGGGTGATATATTGACATATTTTCCCAATCACAACTGCCTTGTGTTGCTAAAGCAGATTTACTTTTCTTCAAAAACTAAATACCCTATCATTGAAGTGGAATACATTGGCCATGGTCTTTTTAAAATTTCGCCGTCAGACAGTGTACGTGTAGGCTTGTAGCCTAGTGGTAATTTGAAAACTGTCTTCCACGTTCATCCTTTAGATAACCTAACTCCAATTTGATTTGCACTGGATCATTCTGAATAAGAAAACGACGAATGTTATAGGTGATACCTGGCCATTGAGCGGGATCCTCCATCACATCAGCAACTAATATTGATGTATGCAAGCCTAATTCTCCTTTTGTTCATAATATATTAATAATAATAATCATAAAAATAAAAATATTATTAATACTAACAATATTATGGCAATACCTTGAAGTATACAGGGCTCCCAGCCTCGTACATTTTCCAGCCCGTAGCCATTGAGACCATGGGCCCGCTGAACCCCTCCGCTACTGATTGTATTAATGCAATTGGGACTCGCATCTCTACCATTAGTGATTATAAGCACGAGGCTTCCTTTCTTTTCCAGCATTTATCTATCTGTGTTCAATGCTATTATCTTGTGGCCTTCCAGGGCACCTTTTCCTCACCCCCCAGAAGACGAAGCCTGACCATCCAGATAACGGTTTTAGCATATTAGTAATCTCTAAATCCTTGGGGGAATGAAGTACCTCAGGGCATAACAAAATAATAATAATATTAATAATAATAAAGACAATTTATATGGTGCCATAATGCTGCCATACATACCACTACAAGGTCACTTCACAAACAACTAACAATCAGGATACGCCTTCAAAAAGAGATGAGTCTTGAGCCTTGACTTGAAAGAGTCCAATGAGTCGGCCGATATTATGGCAGGTAGATGACAATTCCAGCATGTGCTGAGAAAGCGCGGTCACCGGAGCGCGTCTTCATCCTCCGTACATGTAAGTCGGTCTTTTGCAGCGATCTGAGCTGCGGCCCAGCTGCAGTGGAATGCATCTCAGTAGTAAGTTCCACAATTTGACATGACTCATTTGCCATTTGAACAGGATTTATGTTTGAAACGAAGGCAAGACAATATACATCGCTTCCGTCAAAATATGTCTCACCTGCGTTTATAAAATAATGTTGACCTGTTCAAGCACTTGTACGTCAATTGTTATCTTCATCTCTTTCTTGCTAGATAACACCTGACTTTGATATTCTTGATATTTACTTTCATTGTATACCTCCTGGTTACTCTGTTCAAACCTTTTTCACTGATGGCCATCATTGCCTTGTCATTAGCATATCTTACAGATTTTACAACCTTTATTCCTTCTTCTACTTCTTTTGTTGCCTCTCTTGTAAGTGCCTCTTCATATATGACTAGCTGGGGTACCTGGCATTCACCCAAGTGAAGAAGATTATGGAGGCACCTTGATTGAGACGAAGTTGTAGGGAGGCATTCCTGTTCTTGCAGCATCTGCAGCCTGTCATTCCTGACTGGCCCGAGTGGACTCTGCAGCCCTGGAGGCTGCCTGTCTGGCAGAATTCACCTTTCCTCAATCTAATCCCTCCTACTCATCTATAATTCCTCTTCTCTTTCTCCATCTTCTCTAATTTCTATTCACTCTTTGTTCTCACACACCTTTTCCAAACTTTTTCCCCTTCCTCTACTTCTCACCCTATCCTAACTGCTTCCTCCTCCAACCCCATCCTCCTTTTCACACTCCTAACCTTCTTCTCATCGTCACCCTTGTCCTTTCTCCTACTCCATGATCGTTCCCTACGACTTCCTCCTCCTCCTCTTCCTCCTCAACAATCCACCAACCCCTCTACTGGGTGTCTGAGGTGTTCCCCGTGCGAAGCTGTAAAAGTGTAAACGGAAAGACAGTCACACACACACAGAATCTAGATATACATGTAAATATAAAGTATTTATAGTACAGACCGATTGTGCAAACTTGACTTCACCGCAGCTCAGATGAACCATTTATTCGAAAGTCTTTGCAATCTAATGTAATGTAAATCCATGAAAATTTCTCAGCGTCCACAAAAGCTACATCAGGGAGACCACCTTAATCACCCGTGCTTTACCAAATAAAGTCCACAATGGCCAATCCTCTCGTTACATTCCGATGCCAGGTCGAATAGGGTTCACTGTTCACGTATAATTATACACCTATACAAATCAGACATGCAGGCTACTCTGTTTCTATACAAAGCAGAGAGGCAGGCAGTCAGCTTTCTCCTTCTTTCATACAACGTTCTTAGGGTAGCAATGCCATCTCTTGTACCTCTTTCCTTTTTCCTTCTTTCATACAACGTTCTTAGTGTAGCAATGCCATCTCTTGAACCTCTTTCCTTTTTCTTTCTTTCACACAACGTTCTTAGTGTGCCAATGCCATCTCTTGTATCTCTTTCCTTTTTCCTTCTTTGATGCAACGTTCTTAGTGTAGCAATGCTACCTCTGGTACCTCTTTCCTTTTTCCTTCTCTAACACAACGTTGTTAGTGTAGCAATACCATCTCTTGTACCTCTTTCCTTTTTCCTTCTTTCACACAACATTCTGAAGATAGCAATGCCATCTCTTGTACCTCTTTTCGTTTTCTTTCTTTTACACAACGTTCTTAGTGTAGCAATGCCATCACTTGTACTTCTTTCCGTTTTATTTCTTTTACACAATGTTCTTAGTGTAGCAATGCCATCTCTTGAACCTCTTTCTTTTTCCTTATTCATATAACATTCTTAGTGTAGCAATGCTATATCTGGTACCTCTTTCCTTTTTCCTTCTTTAACACAACGTTGTTAGTGTAGCAATGCCATCTCTTGTACCTCTTTCCTTTTTCCTTCTTTCATACAACGTTCTTAGTGTTGCAATGCCATCTCCTGTACCTCTTCCTTTTTCCTTCTTTTACACAACGTTCTTAGTGTAGCAATGCCATCACTTGTACCTCTTTCCGTTTTCTTTCTTTAACACAATGTTCTTAGTGTAGCAATGCCATCTCTTGTACCTGTTTTCTTTTTCCTTCTTTCACACAACGTTCTTAGTGTGCCAATGCCATCTCTTGTATCTCTTTCCTTTTTCCTTCTTTGATGCAACGTTCTTAGTGTAGCAATGCTATCTCTTGTACCTCTTTCCTTTTTCCTTATTTCATTCAACGTTCTTAGTGTAGCAATGCCATCTCTTGTACCTCTTTCCTTTTCCTTTCCTTAACACAACGTTCTTAGTGTAGCAATGCCATCTCTTGTACCTCTTTCCTTTTCCTTTCCTTAACACAACGTTCTTAGTGTAGCAATGCCATCTCTTGTACCTCTTTCCTTTTCCTTTCCTTAACACAACGTTCTTAGTGTAGCAATGCCATCTCTTGTACCTCTTTCCTTTTCCTTTCCTTAACACAACGTTCTTAGTGTAGCAATGCCATCTCTTGTACCTCTTTCCTTTTCCTTTCCTTAACACAACGTTCTTAGTGTAGCAATGCCATCTCTTGTACCTCTTTCCTTTTCCTTTCCTTAACACAATGTTCTTAGTGTAGCATTGCTATCTCTTGTTCCTCTTTCCTTTTTCCTTCTTTCATACAACATTCTTAGTGTAGCAATGCCATCTCTTGTACCTCTTTCCTTTTGAAGCCAAATTGATCTGTCAACAACAGTTAAAAAAATTTCAATTGCATGAGTTTAATGACGGTCAGTCAGATATCAAGTGGCTGATATTGACTCAGCTACCGAAAATATTCTTCATTTGCTGAACCTAAATTTTGGAACCTTCTTCCTGTATCTTTAAATTTTTTCAGTTCACTATAGACTGCCTTCGCATTGCGAAGGCAGTCTATAGTGTACTGACAACGTGACTGTGACTTAGATGTGACTTTGGAAAGGAAGAAATGGAGCAGGTTAATCAGGACGGTCGCTAGAGTTCAACGAACTGACATGAGGTGACAATGTGATAGATAGACTGCCTCTTTGTTTTGGTTGGTAGGCTTTCTGGATATTTCTGTTGGTTGCAAGTTTTGATGATCCTCTATTCATTCCTATGCATTAGTCATGCTGTGCTATAGAATTAACCATTATTAATAAAAGTGGTGTATTTCTTGTGCAGGTGATGTAAATTTTGCTTCGGACCTTTGTGACCTGCGCTATCGTCATCAGATCCACGTCATTCTCATTCATCGACGCCAGGTGTCTTCTGCTCTAACATCCTGTGCGCATGAGACCCACTGCTTCGAGGATTTCATTTCAGATTTGCCAACTCGAAAGCTTCCAAAGGTATGCAGCAAAATTACACCTGATTATGTGTACCTTGTCTCACAGGGGTCTAGGATATTACCCCCGGACATTACCCCCCCGGACATTGCCCCCCCCTAGGACATTACCCCGGACATTACCCCCCATTCCAATACATAATTGTATTGCACAAGTATGTATGTGCGCATGTATGTATGGTATGTGTGCTTGTATGTATGCATATATGTATGTATACATGTATATATGTATACATATATGTATGTATGTATGTATGTATATAATTATGTATGCAATGCTGCATGTATGCATATAGGTATACATACAGGTATGTATGTATATATACATGTATGTATCCATATACATATGTATGTATGCATGTATGTATACATACGTGTATTCATGCATGTATACATGTATACATATACATCCATGTAGACATGTATGTATACATATGCGTATGTATGTATACATACGTGTATGCTTGCATGTATACGCGTATACATATACATGTTTGTATACATGTATGCATGCACATTTAATGTTAGCGTGTATACATACATGTATGCATGCATTTATGTATGTATATATGTATGCATGCCTAAATGTATGTATGTATATATGTATGTAAACATGTATGTATGTATATATGTATGTATGCATTTATGTATATTTGCGCTATGGAAATATTGTGTTGTCTGGGGGGGGGTAATGTCTGGGGGTATTGTCCTAGGGAGGTAATGTCCCGGGCGGGGTAATGTCCGGGGAGGTAATGTCCGGGGGTTAATGTCGTGATACCGTCTCACAGAGCTATGTTTTCCTCTCTACTGGACCATTAATTTTTTCTTATAATTCAAATTTTTGCTTAGGAACAATGTTTTGATTGCTCAAAAGTAAATTGAGCAATATAAAATTGCAAGTTTATATCAGCAGTTTGTGAAGTTCTTGAAGCCTTTGTTGGCTTATAATAGATGCTGTATAAATTTTTTGAGACATGCTTACCTACGCATACAGCAATTCTTACACTTTTTCCTCTACTATAGACATCAAAGTGTTCATTTTGGAGTAGACGTAATGGCATCATAATATCTGAACAACAATAGACTTTAGTTACAGAGTGTATTATTTCATAGTGACATTAATTGTGTTGTAATATTTTGAGAAACTTGTACAATAAAGAAAATTCCACCCACTCCTTAGGGCTGCTTTGCTTTGACTCATGTACAAAATATGTTACTGGCAATATGCTAAACTAGTGATTTTGTAAAATTCCTAGGCAATTTGTAAAACCCTAACTCTACACTAACCCTGAACTAAACCTTAACTCTAAATCTAATCGTAAATGAGTGATTTTACATATTGCCTGAAATCTAACATAACTGTTTCCGAAAATATAACTGAACCGGAGGAACATAGACCTCAAAAAATATGAAAGCAAAAATTTTACAAGCACACAATAGTCGCAAAGCAAATACCAAAAACAAAGCATTACACAAAACAAACAGGAACATAATCTGATGATCATTCTATTACGACAACAACACAACCCACAGCCACAGCGTCATAGCCGAAGAACGTCAGACACCGTCCAACGCACAGTTCCATCACTCCACACACGAACTCGCAGACATCATCCCAACACCGTCAGGTCGACTGAGCAAGTCTGGGAAAATGTTCAATTTCCCAGGGTGATGGCGAACGTTCAGAGAGAAATTCTGGAGCAACAAGCTCAACGGAGGAGTTTCGCATTCATTTTAGGCATGGACTGTATGAACTGGAGCGGGCTGTGGTCCGTGTACACCGTTACAGGCGCAGACCCGAAGTAAACACTGCAGGCTTTCACCACAGTGACGAGGGCCAGCGCCTCCTCGACTGTCGAGTATCTCAGTTCGTGCATCCTCAGCTTCCGACTCAGATAGCATATCGGATGCTCAAGCCCGTCCACCACCTGGAATAAACAAGCGCCCACACAAGAGTACGAAGCATCAACAGCTAATACAAAGGGCTTGCTGTAATCTGGCGGTCTCAAGATCGGTCTCGAAATCAACCGAGACTTTAACTCAAGGAAAGTGTTATCAGCCTCATGTGACCAAGTAAAGGGAACATTCTTTCTTAACAGATTGGTCAGTGGCAAAGTGATATCGGCATAATGGGGTAAATACTTTTGGTAGTATCCTTCCAACCCCAACAGCGATTGAACTTGTTTTTTATTCCCAGGGCATGGAAACTTAAGCAAAGCTTCCACTTTCTGAATCCTTGGCCGAATGGAATTAACACAAAATCTGTGGCCCAAGAAATCCAATTCCACATTTGCAAATACGCATTCCTTCACATTCGACGTTAAATGTGCTTGCTTTATCCGCTCTAACACCTGCCGCAAATGTACCAAGTGTTCTGGCAAATTCTTGATGAAAATAATGACATCATCAAGATAAGCATCACAAAAATCGTCTAGCCCACGAAACAACTTGCGCACCAAACGATTAAACGTAGCAGGCGCGTTTCTTAAGCCAAAGGCCAGAAATTTCCATTGGTAGTGCCCGTGTGAAGTAACAAAACCAATAAGAGGAATAACGCCACCTGGTGATACCCCTTGGTCATATCGAGTTTCGTCAAGATGACGCCCCACCAAGTTTATCTAACAAAGCGTCAATGCGTGGCATAGGGTAAGGGTCAGGTACTGTGCACAAATTCAGCTTTCCGAAATCCACGCACAAACGACCACCACCATCTCCCTTGGAACCACAAGAATCAGTGCAGCCCAAGCGCTTTCAGACTCCTCAATGATACCAAGATGCAACAATTAGGCAATCTCACTTTCAACCCATTTCAGTTTATCAGGATGCAAACGATAAGGTGACTGTTTCATAGGACGAACACCAGGCAACAACTGAATTTTATGCTCCAAGAGCTCAGTGTGCCCTGGCTTGTCACTGAAGACAGTCTGAAACTGACGCAACATGTGAGATAAACTATGTCGTCGCTCAGAATCCAAATGTTCAAGTGCAAATTCCCCACCAATATCATGTGGTACAGAAGAACCTGTACTGGAGACCACGTTCATTCCAAAGCGGATTGCATTTCTCCTAACTGCAAGTCCCTCGCTGCTTGTGCACGAGTAACTACTACTCACAACGGTACAACGAACGATAA
The DNA here is from genome assembly GCA_959347315.1 of Bimastos eiseni. Lineage (NCBI taxonomy): Eukaryota > Metazoa > Annelida > Clitellata > Crassiclitellata > Lumbricidae > Bimastos > Bimastos eiseni. The sequence continues at coordinate 51,887,794 of OY365806.1, read as the reverse complement.
ATCATTTCTGATGAGAATGTCCACTCTGTTAGGCAATGAATCAATAAGCCCACATAACAATTTGTCATAACCGGTAGGAGAATCAATTTCAATTTCAATTAAAGGAATTTCCATGGCTCGGCCCAAAACGCCTTGAATGAATCGCGTAGCATGAGTTAAGCGGAACTCATCCGAAAAAACACGTTCTCTTGTACAAAGAGACTGAAGACTTCCTGAGTCTCGAAGGAGAACTACTTCTCGCCGAGAACCATCATTACGCGCCAGTTCAGCTTTCGAACAATATGGCAGATATTGTTTGTGAACGGGCGCATTATACACCCTGTGTGCAACAGGCAAAACCTGCTTATCAACTAACTGCACAGATCGAGGAGAACCATCATGCGACTGATGCATCTCCTGGTTCTGTCTCTTCTGTAACCGAAAACAATTAAACACGACATGACCGCCTCTCTTACAGTAGGTGCACTTAGGAATGACAGCTAACGATCTCGGAAACCCAATATTGCGAGGTTCATTCGGCATCGAATGAAACTTATTCGCCTCCATGCCAAAAATCACATTAGAAAATTCCCTATGAAATGTTCTATCAACCGCAGCTGTATCCAATTTAAACGGTTTATAGAGGACCGCAAACTCATCCGCCAACTTAGCCGCTTCAGCTAATGAAGATGGTTTCTTTTCAATGACCCATCTATGAATTTCCATTGGCAGACAACAAATTGTTCCAATTTCTCATTTTCTCCAAATCCAAAAATGCATTCTTTCCTTCCATCCAACTCTTGAAAGGTAAGGAAAGTCTGAAGGCAAAATTTTGAAATGTCTCTGCATTAGTTTTAGTTAAAGTCCGAAATCGTTTTCTGTAAAATCCCGCAACCCTAGAGTATGCTAACAGCAAAGCATGTTTAAGGACGTCGTAATCCTTACAACTGTCAGCACTAAGTTCCGAGAAAACCTTCTGGGCCTTACCCGTTAACTGGGTATGGATCAAACTTATCCACTTATCTCTCGGACAATTGTGAATTTGCATAGCCTTTTCGAATGCTTGCAAATAATTTTCAATATCTACATCATCAAATTTCGGTATAAATTTGACGGCCATCACAATCCGAAACGTATCAGGAGAACCAACAGAATCACGACCCGTGAATTCAAGTCGCTTCAGGCTTGACTCATATTGTCTAATCTTATCTCTCTTCTCTACTTCGCTTTGTCTTTCCTTCTCTCTCAAGTAATCTTCTCTTTGTCTCTCCTCAGTCGCAATGCGTAACTTACGTTCCTCCAATTCTAACGCAAAACGCTTTTCCTCTCGTACAGCCTCTAACTCAGTCTTCCGCTATTCAGCTTCTAACACAGCCTTCCTCTGTTCAGCTTCTAACACAGCCTTCCTCTGTTCAGCTTCTAACACAGCCTTCCTCTGTTCAGCTTCTAACACAGCCTTCCTCTGTTCAGCTTGAGAGTCTGCCTCAAGTTTCAGCTTAGCTAGAATAAATTGCCTCTCACTCTCCGCTGCTTCTGCCTCACGCCACGCACATGAATCAGCGGAGCGAGCTTTCAGCTTCCATTCTTCTTTAAGGCTTTTCACTTCTAAAGCCTTCGCCAAAACTTTCTGAATCTGCACCTTCGACAAGCCTTTAATCTCAATGCCTAAGTTCTCGCACTCGGTTCTCAGGTCTTCAACTGGAAGGTCAAGCACATCCTCCAGGGTCAACGGTTTTTCCGCACCCGGCGACTCCGTGTTACCCTTATGTAACACCGTATAATTTTAAATTTTTTTTGCGTATTACTCATTGGTCCGTGAATAAAAAACCGCTACTTAGAAATTAAAAAAAAATTCAAATTCTGTACCTGAGAATATCAAATATGACGTCCGGCCGCTTTTAGAAAACGCCACCACGAACGCACCCAGAAAATATTAACGCTCTTACCGTTAACGCTATATTAAATTCACAATTCGCACCATTGCAAATACAAATGACGCGCCGTTCCACTTGATACTAGGTGGCTATGTTCAAGGTTCGAAGTCTGCTAAATCGCACAATACATAACTGAATTCACGTAGTTATTGACAAGCGACCGAACGACCAGCGCCACGACCCACCGTCAATAAGCCACCAAAACTAAATTCAAATTAAGGCAATGTCTTCACAAGAAAGCACTATGCCCGAAAGAATACGAATTCAGCCGGACGAAGCCCAGTTAGGTGTTCCTTAGAAGGCTCTAACTAAAAACGTTTAGGGTTGTTTTTACAGTATATTGTAAAACAAATAACTAAGAAACACTCACAAAAGAAAACCTCCACGAGCGGCGTAGAACGTCTCTTGCATAGAAGAGTCACTGTCGGAAGGTACAGTGAACCAAAAGACATACGAACGTCTTGTCCTGGAGAACACCTGTCGTCAAACGAAAGCGAGAAGGAACGGAAGCCTTAACTACGCTTAACTAACACAAGAGTTGCTGGAAAATACACAAAGAGAAGACAACTGGCCTGTTACCAAACGCGTGGCTAAACCACACACTAAACCAACTCCAGCAAACTCCAACACACCTCCTCAAGTCACTTCCTTATCCTCCCCCAACAACGCCTACCAATACCGTACACAAAGGCAGGGATCAACCAAAGCATGCAAGACTAGATCAGCCTATCCCTCAAACACAGACAAAGGCAAGCATACAGAGACAGGGTCACAGGCACTCAACTAGACCATCCCCTAAGGTCATCGGTAAGTGTTAGATAGTTTTATCTACCGTCGCTCATAAGGGCTCACTATCTAACAATATATATATATATATATATATATATATATATATATATATATATATATATATATTTGTTTGTTCACAATCCTGTTGAAATGCTCTGCAGAAAGTAGTGCATTACACAAGAGATATCAAGTGAGCGATTAAATTAAATGTCTTACACATTAGTAAGACTAAGTATTACTAGTCAGTGTTAGTGAACCTGATGACACCAGTAACGAATTCAGTGGAAAGGACCTCGTACGATAACAGTTCGATTTTTGTGGACAGAAATTAATGTCATGAGGTCGTGCTGTTCAATGTGTGCATTACAGTTTTGCATGGCAGTTGACATATCGACCTGCCAACCAAAACTCTAGACTTCAAATACCTGCCTGGACAGTAAGATATTCAACATTTCTGTTCCACCTTTTGCCCTTGGCTAAAATTGCATCAACCATAGACTGTCCCCAAGAGGCCTTTTTGCATGTAGCAAGAGAGAGAACACGTTTAAGGGAGTGCTCTTTCTGAATGTCTCTGTATTCTTATCTGGTAACATTGCATTACATTGCTTTGTATGGTAGACATTGAAAGTGGTGAGGGAGCTTGTGGTTGGGAATTTACCAGTTGGAGCTGGTGTCCAAAACAGCCTTCAGCGTCTGTGCAAAAGTGTGCGAGGCCGAATCCTAAATATAGATGGTGCAACAGCACTGCTTCGATTTCCAAACAATGAGTCAGCAACAAGGTAAGCATAGTGATAGTATTTTGATTCTTATAACAACTTTTTTGTTGTGACTGTGCTAATGCGTAGATGGCTACTGATGAGAGTCAGTTCCAAGAGGCAGTATAAATCCGACTTTATGTACACTTCATCGAGATAAGTTACCCTTGTGCAAATGTAACATCTGTTTTTATATCAGTTAAACTAAATGTGTAAGTTTGTTTCTTTACTCATTTACTAATGGTTGTTATAGTTTATTAACAGTTCCGTTAAATTATGTCTCACTCCCTTCCCTTCCCAATTCCCCTTCTATTCCCATACCTGTCCTTTCTGCTGACATATTCCCCTCCCACTTCACCTGCACCTCTTACTCTTCCTCCACCTCTTTCTACACCTGCTCTTCCTCCACCACCTCCTCTTCATCCACCTTCTCCCCTTCCTCCAACCTTCTCCACATACTTCCTCAATGTGTCGTTCGCCATTGCGTTGCATAGCATGGCACTGCTTAAGAGTGAGAATGGCATAGCTTTACAGTGCGACAGATTGAGCAACCGATCAACATTTCTCTCCCATTATTTTGATAGTTGTTTTCAATATAACTCGTACCATGAGAAGTGAACAGATGGGTTAATGAATTTGCATGTGAACTAAATTGAATTAAATTGTAAATTTGCGATATATTGCACGATAAAAAATTTTTTTAAAATGTTTTAAAAGGGTTGAGGATTCAGCAGAATGCATAATGCATAACTGTCGAAGGCCCAGAATTCAAATATTTCAATCATCGGTGTGAAACAAGTCCCTTAATCTTAACCTGCAACCAACCGCCCAAAGCTGCAAATTCAGCCAGTTGCTTCGACAAACAAGTTTATCAGCATTGTCAGTTGACGAAGATGATAGGATTTTATTCAAAATGTTTCCAGAGAGAGAGAATACATTCGTAAAGAGCAGTTGTAGCCGGAGAAGCGAGGTATTTCATTACTATGCTAGCCAGCACTTTGTGGGTTTCTGCATGGTCCTTCCCCACTGCAGTTGACAAGAATCTACGTCAATTTCCTGTGCATCGTTTGTAGCAAAGAAGTGCATCTGAATATGATTTTGGCCATGGGATCAATAGCTTATCATCATCATTTTTCAGATGAATATTTGTATATTCTAATGCGCTTTTTTGGCAGACTCTAGAATAAACAAAATATAAATCCAACTTAATTACATTTGATTATTTATTTATTTCGCATAATAATAATGATAATTTTCTTTTATGTTCAAATTGACGACAACGCAGTATGATTACAGACATATTATGAATGAATGATGACAAGTTATCACAGGAGTCGAATTTAAGGCCATGCAAGGCGCCCATTACATTGTACATCTAATTTGACCAACGCAGTTTAGTGAAAGAACTAGTCAACCTTACGGGTATCGAACTCGGTTTCTAAGCCTAGGTGCTGTAAAAGAAGTGAAGATGAATTATTTTGGACATGTTATGAGAAAAGAAGAGGGTGACATAGAGAAAGAGATAATACAAGGAATAGAGCTGTACCAATCTGGCCGATTAATCGGGCCGATTATAGAAATACCGGATATTGGCAAGATAATCGGCACCGATATTGAAAATTATTTTTCTTATTTATTAATATTATTTTCAGTCTGTAAAAGCAAAATGATGACAGAAACATCACTGGGTCTGCGAAGGACGGCATTTCGTTCCGTTCCCATATCGTGTCATCAAGCCAATGGCTTCTTCAGACCAGTGGTGAGACCACCCACTGTGCTAGTATCGACCATGAGAATGTGTCAACATAGGTCTTGTGCAGAGTGAGTCATAGTGCCTGCTTATGGGCCAAGGAATGGCTGGCCAATTCAAGCCAAGGAGTGGCAGGCCAATTCAACAGAGAAACCAATGAATGTACATCGTGGAGGCATGCCTATTGAATACATGCTAGCTGCCAATCAGATCTCCCCAACACTTGCCAGTGGCCTGAGAGGCTGAGACTAGACAGGACAGCCGTGCCTTATATTACCCTGGGCACAGTTCGACGGCGGGCGTAGTGTCTAATCTGTATTGCCTGCCTAAGATTAGTCACCAACTACATGCATACGTCTCTTACAGGGGAAGTGTTTGCTTGTATCACAACAATAGGCAGTAGCAGTAGGTCTATCTTTTGGAACTGGACATCTTGGGAAACACAAAGAAATAATCGGCTAAATAACCGGCTAAATAATTGGGTATCGGCAAATGATTAATCGGCAATAATTAGTATTGGCATAACCGGCAAAACGTGATATCGGTACAGCTATAACAAGGAACAACAGAGGGAGCTAAAGGAAAGGGAAGACCAAGGAGAAACTGGCTGGATAATATCAGAAATTGGATGGACCTTTCGACAACACAGATGATGAGGGCTGCAGAGAATGGACAGGACTGGAGAAGGATTGTGCCTACCTTTGTATCAAAGACAACTGAAGAACACAACAGAACTACCAGCTAGATATTGGTTTACAGTTCATCTGATTATTTGTTTTTTATCTTTTTAAATGTTTGCATACACTAAATTCTTGTGTGTGCTTGCTCCACGGCGTGCACATGCACACAACTTAAAGGGAACACTGATATCCATGTGCAGCTGTGCACCCAATGTAAGAAGCTTTGGAGTAGCTACTTGAAGGACTGTTCAAAGATTAGCCATAATTTATTATAGTAGTATTTCATTGAATTGCTTTTATAGTAGTTGTTCTGAAACTTAAAATCTTAATAGTTAGTGAGTAATATTAATTGAGATGGTAAAGTCTTTTCAACTGACTTGCCAGCCATTACTGACTTTAGTTCAATTGGGTGACCCTAATTAAGTGCCAGGGCTTTTCCCATTTTTAGTCTATCTTGATGCGGGTTGATGCACAATGTTATTGTGTTATATGCATTGTGCTTTTGGGATCATTAATAGTTGTTGTTTGTGGCAACATGTTTGTGCACTCCACTTCTAACAAGACTGACTGTTTGGGTTCAAGGCTACTCAGTTGTTGAAATTTCATTGCAGTAATTGTTAATTGAAAATAATGATAGTTCATCTTGAATAAATAATCTTTTCAAATTAAGCTGTTGTCAAGGTCAAATGCATTTGCTAAGTTCACATACACTAGCTTTGAAAATGGTACTCTCTCTCTCTCTCTCTCTCTCTCTCTTGCTCTCTGTCTGTCTGTCTCTCTTTGCTGTGTCTCTTTTGTCTCTTTATTTCTCTGTCTCTCTCTGTCTGTGTCTTTCTCAATGTCTCTTGCTTTGTCTGTCTGTGTCTCTGTCTCTCTATGTGTCTCTCTCTGTGTGTCTGTCTCTTGTCTGTCTCTCTGTGTGTCTGTTTCTCTGTGTCTGTCTCCATGTCTCTCTCCTTGTCTCTTGATCTCTGTGTTTCTCAGTCATTCTTTCTGCCTCTCTCTCTCTCTCTTATTTCTTATTTATTTATTTATTTATTTATCTCTGTGTCTGTCTGTGTTTTTCTCTTCATTTAGGTATGTCTTTATGATCTCTTTGTATGTGTGTGTGCGCGTTTGTGTGTGTTAGTGTGTATAAGCAGACACACAGAGACAGATCACCAGAAAAAGAGCAAACCAACAGATATCTAGTTCTTTATTCCTCTATGTTTTTGAATGGGTTCACCTGTGGGTTTATATCACACCTGTTCAAATGTACTTTGCTTGTGACTGTCTCTGGGTGTTGTTTTGTGTGTGTGTGTGCAGTTTATGATCAAGTGTACACCTGATTGTTACTGAATTGGCCTTCAGCAGAGTATACTGAATTCCTAGGTAGGAGCCAGTAGGCCCTACTTAGCACTATGCTGGCCACTCCCTGGACCAACAACATCTGAATGGACTCCCAGGTTGTAGAGTATGTTTAGTGTGCAGCTAGTTTATCCTTGCTGTAGGATGTATGCGGACTGTTCATAAGAATTGTTTAGTTTGGTTTTTCTTCTCTTTGGGCCGCCATGAGTGTCAATTATAGAGGTAAGATGATGATTATCAGTTAGTGGTATTTGTTGTTTCTTTCAGGGCTAAGCAACTTTTAGTTGGAGGAAGTGTCTTAGGAAAACAAATTACAGTCTCATACCCGGGACAGGAGGAGGACGAGGACGCCAATGATGGGAGTGTTGGCAAACAGTTGAACAAGCTGAATGCTCATGCAAATACTGCAGAGCGCTCTCTTGTCACATACAGTGATGACAAAACTGGAGAGAAAAGCATGTTATCTTTCACAAATTCCATCCTTTCTTCTAAAATCGATCAGTTGACTGGTCAAGGCAGGTTGGCTGAAAACTCAGGGAGAGAAGTTGAAAAGATACTGGACAATGAGGTGCAAAATGGGGAGAAACCAGCTTTCAAATTGAACTGTCACTCACAGTCGGCTGAAGTCTTGTCTGGTGACATTGTGATCGAAGAGGAAAAGGAGAGCTGTGCTGGGAGTGATGAAGTGTCGTTAGATGTCGGTTGTGCAGCAGTTATAAGAGATAAAACATCTGCAAGAATTGTAGCTGATGATGTTGGTTCTGAAGTTTTATCAAGTACTAGAACAAGCAAGCGGGAGGTTGAATTGACTGCTGTAGGACGATCAAAGAGGCAGAGGAAACACAACTCAAAGAGCTTATCAGAGGAGAAAAGCCCCAAAACGAGTCTTGAAAATGGTGAGTTGTGTAGAATCGTGAGTAGTAAATTTCTGACTGACCTTGCGAACTAAAAATTAGTGTACAATCAGTTGCCATGTTTAAAATACTCTGAAATGGTTGATTGTGCAAGATATCTATCACATGAAGATCATACAGGTAGTTTTGTTACATTGCTGTTATTTGACAATATATGTTTGTCGCCTGTAACCATTGTGTTTCTACTCATGAGTAGATGACGAGTAGAATGATGAGTAGAAACACAATGGTTACAGGAGACAAACATATATTGTCAAATAACAGGGCGTTAAGCAATAAGTTTTTAAAATGTTTATGTGAAAATGTTGAAAAAGATTATTTCAACAGTATTTATTGTTTTTACCATGTAAGAGTGCATGTAGAAATTATACAAAGGTTTGTCGTATGCAGCATTTGGTATTGTGACTTGCACATCATCAGAGCCAGTAATTCGTTAAGTTATTTCTCCGCCACTGTTGTTTCTGAGTGGTTTTCATGATGTCTGAACGTTTTTCATCAAAGTTTCTCACCTAAACATGGACTTGCCCAGCCAAAGGGTTTAGGTTATTTGTGTCAAACCTCATTTGGAAAGGCCAACAGTTCATAGATTGGTGCTAACCATTCTACAGATAGATGCCTTGTGCAAAGTGGGGGGAAGAAGAGGAAGAGGATGAGGAAGTGCAGAAGGAGAAATAGGTGTGGGAAAAGGTGGAGCTGCAGGAAAAGGTGGAGGAAGAAGTGATGTGGAATAAAGATGTATAAGAGGAGAAGGAGAAAGAGGTGGAGGAAAAGGTGGATCAGGAGGGGTTGGTATAAGAGGTGGATATGGGGGACATTTCCAAATTATATGTTACTGTCCTAGAATGGGAAAGTATTGGCATTGAGATATTTGAAGAAATTGAACGACATGCCAATTACACATGGTTTTGTAACATTCTGTTTAGGGCATAACCGAATGGACAATTTCCACTGAGTACCGAATCCGAGTATTTGGATGAACTATTTGCCGGATCCGGGTACGAACCGAATACTAGCGGCTAATCTGCCCAGCGACTCAGCGAGTACCATCCGTAGGCAAAGCGTAGTAAACCTGCCATGTGTTAATGCAGAGTCTATAGCAATATTCTTCATATAGCGTATCGTCGCACTCTAGGCCATAACAATATATTTATTATTTAATAACTTTATTTTTGAAGAAATGTAAAACCTTGTCATGAATTTTGAAATATGAAGTTATCAACGACGTCTTTACTCTCTGATGTTTACGGGAAAGTGGGTGGAACCAATTCAAAGGGGAAAATTACTGAATTGGTTGCTACCTGAGGAATGCAACAACAAAAATTAAAATATATAAATTAACATCATTATTTTTAAAAAAATTCAATGGAATGTTAAGTTCTTGTTTAATTGGTAAATATCTTATAAGTAAGTTCGTTGGTCCTAAATTTATTTGATGAAATCAAAAAAGTTTGTAGCTATTTGCTAAACACAACACAAGATCTTCTACTCCACTTGATTCGGTTACCATTGTCTTCTTTCTTAAATTTTAGACGTTTAAAGTCCTGTTTTATCATACCGCCCCCATCACTTCTTCTGTCGTCCCTGAGGGTGTCCACGTGTACTGCGGTGTCCGAAGATATCTACTCTCAGTTCTATTCTCATCATCTCCTTGTTTTGTGTTCATGTTTTGTGCTTTGTCCACAAGACTTGCTGCTCCCAGCATCTTTCTGATGTCCTTGCTCTTTTTCTTATCCATAAGCAAGACCCCTAGTATCCACCTCATTTCAATTCTGTCCAATAGCTCTTTGCTTGTCATTGTCCAAGTCTGCTCCATTCATCATTATTTACTGGTATTGTCATACAGCGGACTGTCAAGTACTTTCATTTTTACAATCTGCCGTAATCCTGTTCTTGACATTATGCTGACAACCGCTCTTAGCATTCTTTATAGATCCAAGGTATTACATGCTTCATTTTGTTTCAATATGTTTCCAGCCCTATCTCTGAACATTGGTGTCTTATCCGTCATGAAGATGATCATGGTTTTTGTTTTTATTAATGTTTACTTTAAGACCCTTGCTCTCTAGTACTCTCTACCAATCAGTAAGGCTTGTCTGTATCCCTGTCTCATCCTCGTCGGCAACTATAAGATCATTCGCCATGACACCTCTTTTCTTGCATGTTCCGATACAGCATCCATTACTATGATAAACAGAAGATGATGTAAGCTCACTCTGAATTAGAATTTTCCTATGTGCCTCACCAAAGTCCTTGCATCTTCTTACATTGATTTTATGAGTCGCCCCATTTAGCCATTTTATGTTACTCATCCTCCTGCTCCATAAAACGTTTCCCAATCACTTAACTCATACACCCTTAATCTGACCTCTAAAAACTTGATTTTTCGGTAATTCCCACTATCCATGACGTCTCAGTCTAGTTTGTATAGTGTCAGTATTTCGCTCAATTTGTCCAGTGGCAGTCTTTCCTGTTTCATGATGCCGTGTACGTGTAGACTGCCAAGTGCATTCATTCATCCAGATGGTCCACTGTGTTGTTTGTCGTTGTCTTTCTGTTGCTATCTCAATCTCATTGTGGTTGATTTCGTTTTGACTGGGCAGATTTCCTCTACAGATTCTTCTGGATTTTTCTTCGTTTAGCTTTGGCAATTACTTAAAGTATATCCTCGATCTCGACCTGATTGCTTCATTCTCAGTTAGGATTTTGCCATCTTTGTCTTTCATAACATTTGCTGGGTTTTTGTTGTGACGACTTCTTTGTCTTGCCCATGCTATTTTATGTATCTTGTTTCCCTCCTTGGTGTTTAATTCTTGGTATACATACATGATACATGTTGTGTTGCTCTTGATTGGGTTATTGCTACTCTTCTTTCATTTCCCTGTAAATTGCTTTGTATATCACTTGTTGCTCCCATCCAACTGATCCATTTCTTATTTTTTTTTGCTTTTTGCTCCTTCTCTACTAGAGCTGTGCCGATATCACTTTTTGCTGATTATGCAGATACCGGTTATTACCAATTATTTGTTTGCCGATACCCGATTATCTAGCAGATTATATAGCCAATTATTTTGACGATTATTTCATTGTGTTTTCCAAGATGTCCTGTTCTAAAAGATAGACCTACTGCTACTGCCTATTGTTGTGATACAAGCAAACACTTGCTCCGTAGGAGACATTTGCATGTATTTGGGGACTAATCCTAGGCAGGCAATACAGATTAGACACACCACCCGCTGTCGAACTGTGCGCAGGGTAATTAAAGGCCAAGGAACGACTGGCCTATTCACAACCATCCCATTTGGCCTCAGTCTCTCAGGCGATTGGCTGCTAGAATATATTCATCAGGCATGCCTCCACGATGAATGTGTTTCTCTGTTGAATTGGCCAGCCATTCCTTGGCCCATAAGCAGGTACTATGACTCACTCTGCACAAGACCTAAGTTGACACATTCTCAAGGTCTATACTAGCACACTGTGTGGTCTCTCATCACTGGTCTGAAGAAGCCATTGGCTCGATGACACGATATGGGAACGGAACGAAATGCCGTCCTTCACAGACCCAGTGATGTTGCTGTCGTCATTTTGTAGAGTTCAGATTCCAGCATCTCTTGTGAAACTGACAAAATCATCAACCCACACAACATGCATTGAAGGATTAACATTGTTAACTTGTTATTCTCATGTTAGTGCTTCAGCTGCAATATTAGAGCTGTACCGATATCAATTTTGACCGATAATGCCGATACTGATTATTGCCGATTATTCATTTGCGATACCCGATTTTTTTGCCAATTATTTCATTGTGTTTCCCAACATGTCGGGTTCCAAGAGATACTGCTACTGCCTATTGTTGTGTTACAAGCAAAAGGCAACGTATACTTGTAGTTTGGGACTAAATCCTAGGCAGGCAATACAGATTAGGCAGACCGCCGTCGACCTTGCATGATGGAGGAGAGAAAAGAGATATCTATGAAACTGGACGCGTTCTTGTATCGAACATGCTAATGATGCCATTCCCTCCCCACTTTTGCGACATGTCACTTTGGCCTACAATACCGGCCACTCGGCCAGCAGCAAGATTGGGCCAGCAGAGACAACCTGTGCCGGCTGTGCCCAGGGTAATTAATTACTACGACTCACTGTGCACTAGACCTATGTTAACACTTTCTCTTGCCTACTGGGTGGTCTTATGTAGCCAAGCTCCAGGAAGCCCAAGTTAGCACGGTGTGGGAACGGAACGGAATGCTGTCCTTCACAGACCAAATGATGTTGCTGTCATCATTTTGCTTTTATAGACAGAAAATAATATTAGAAAATTAAAAAAATAATTTTTAGTATCAGCACCGATTATCTTGCCGATATCCGATACAGCCGATATCTCAGTAATCAGCCCGATTAATCGGCCGGCCGATTAATCGGTACAGCTCTATGCAATATCCTTTAAATTAAGGTTTATGATTGCATAACCATTGTTACTGGAGTTGTTATTTTTTTGCCTATAGATAAGAGCAAATGTTTCACTTCACCATTTGTTGATCTAACATCCACAAAGTTGACCAACTCGTCTGCACTTCTTGCTTCCAAAAGCCAGTATGTGAAAGGAGGATGTGAGTTGAACGGTTTGCAGTCCATCTCGCTCTGCTCACTTCCGTCACCTTCTGATAGCAAGCTAAGTGCTAACAGTAGTCGACTTCACTTTTGGAGCAGAGACGAAGCCAAGTTCCATATCATCCCAAACCCACATCTTCATCAAGAATTTGAGGCTGTGCAACGATGTCGGTCTCACATGTTTGAGAATTATGTAGCACCATCAGATCAACTGTACACAACCTATCCCAGCCTTTGCGGATCTTGCGAAGGTGACGCGGCAGTCGTTCTACACAAAGGCAACAACATTAAACTTGCTAATTTTGTGATGACATCCACACCTTGGAAGAGCAGCCCACCTGATCAGTCTGCACTTGAAGGCTTTAGTCGGTCAGCAGCATTTAGAAGAACCCCAGGAGCAAGACGTCCGATCGGCTTTGGAAAGGATAGCAAGGAATTAAGCTGCTCCTCTCTTTGCCCAAAGCCTCTATTTTCGTCAACAATTGATGTGGGTACAAGCAACTCTTCAACAGATGGCCATCAACTTTCGAAAAGCGCAAATCTTTCGGGATGCGAGTACATTCCACCAGAAGGGAAACTCGTCTTTGGTGTACCAGCTGTGACCGGAGTCGAACTAGTCATTTCAAATCTAGATTACAACATCAGCACACATGAATGGAGGAAAATTCTAATGGCAGAGTTCCAGCAACACATTCAGGTACTGAAAGTGAATGTGCAGATGTTGCAAGACAACACGAGTGTGGGTTTCATTCAAGTGCCATGCCTTGAGGATGCACGCTATGCCATCTCACTATTCCATCGCAAGAAGATTGGCTACAAGCGTATTCATGTTGCTCTTATTAACAACGAGTCGTCTGCATCGTCCGTCGCCAGCGTGAGAGCCGAGGTTGCTGGTCTGCTGCACGAAGTTGTGGGTAATCAACTTCCACTGTTCAAGTTCATTGAACTTTTTGAGAAGAGGTTTCATCGTGGCATCAGTGTCTCGGAACTCTACCATATGAAGGACACTGTGGAAATTACGGAGATGGATGGTGCTGGAAGAATGGTTATCCTTCTGCCTTCTCCTGATGACTCGATGTCATCATGTTCGAACGATGCACAGAAGCTGTTTGAGTCCCCGGTTTGTCGTATTCACTGGTGCAAAGATGGGTCGAGCTATGTAGATGTTATGGACATGTGCAGACTACCGCATGTCATTCTTCAGCTTCGTACATTTTCCGCACAGGTGCATAAGTTGCTGCAGTCGCACGATGGTTGCCTCCCACTTGTCAGGTATCAATTAGCTTGTTTCTTGTAAGATTCTATAAATTCACACAGGTAATATAATGGTATTTGATTGTTACTCGTCTCTGTCAGCGGTAGTTTTGAGCTTTACTTGATTGAAAATCAAGAACTGAGTTTCAGCAACTGATTTGCTTAAGACCAAATATTATTGATACATAGTGATTCAACCCTGGCAAGAGAGGTAAGTGAAACTGCATATGTTGGCAATTTGCCACTTTCAACTAAGTTGTATTTGTTATTTGAACATTTATATAGTGTCAGTCAAGGAGAAATAATAATAATATCGTTTAATTTTAAACAGACAAATCGCAGTATGATTACAAGTGCAGTATGAACCAGTGATGACAAGACTAGTTTTTACCAGAGCCAAATTTAACTGTCTGCAGCCATGCAAGGTGCAAGGTGCCCATCATGTTATACAATGTAATTTGACCAATGCCACTGCCTAGCAAAAGAAGGTCTAGTCAACCTTAGGGCGCAACAAGAATCAAGCTTGTTTCCGTTGCCTCTGCACACAAGTGTCTTATTCATAGCCTATAGACCCCAAACTGAGATCAGAGGTCTTGCCATGATTGCAACATAGTGCTAGTCTATTTGATGTTAAATGTCATTGAGAACTAATGTGTTTTCCTGAGTATAAGTAGGGATTAACCGAAATTCGGTTCGGAACTCGACTCTGCACAACCTTACCTTGAAACTGAATTTATACATTTTTAAATAAATAATGTTCATTATTTGGTGTTTATTGTTGTTTTATGGTAGTTTTAGTGATTTTGCAATTGAAATTAAAAGAGCATATCTATTTTAAAAATTTCACAAATATTTGCAATTGGTCTCTTCTACTTCTGTCTGTCACACCGGTGTGTAATGCACCAGTGTCTAATGCAGAAGACGTTGACCAATGACACACCAATGCCTAGTTGTATATCCAGCCAAAGACAGAGAGGCAGTCTATGATGGATTAGCAGAACTACCTCAGTTGTCTCTGTAAACAACCATATGTGAGGTGCTCTATCAAAAGCAGGCCAAAGTCGCATTTTGGCAAAATTGACTTTGTCATTTTATGTTTCAATATTAAATCATTTTTCTATTAGTGCAAAAATTATTAAGATATCTTCAGTAGAACCAAAGATATACTAATTTGAAGTCTTGTATCACAAGAATACTGAAACCAAGAAAATCGTATTAGACTGGTCAGCTTTTGTTTACTTTCGTCAAAATCTACTATAATAATGTGATTATCGCAGAATAAAACACAAGGTTTCATCACAAATATTTTTTGGGGATAAAGTAATAAATTTGTGACTCGAACTTGATTCAAACTCAAAACACACATTACTGAGCCTGCATGTAATTTTTGGCCGTTTTCTCGAAGTTGTGTTCTGCAACATAAGCCTGCTTTTGATAGAAGAACTCACATTTGTGGTACAATTTCTAGATCTTCATTAAACATATATATTTAAAACAATCTCATGTTTATTTGCTTCTGTTGATGAGTTGCATTAATGTTGTTAGAGCATTAATTTGGCCAATTGTCTCATTTTCTTAGTTTTCCAAGTTGCTTTGCTGCGGAGTTTGGAGAGGTGGAAGTTGTTTCGGAGGGTGGTGTTCCACTAGAACATCTGATAACTTGTGTGCAAGGTGTTCAGCTGAGTCTCTCAGAGGGAGGAATAAAAAATGTTCATTGGGCAGAAAATAGACCTGCTTCACCTTACAGCGGTATGTGTATATAATACACTTTTGGCAGGTTTTCATGGTCAAGCACAGTGAATACAATTTGTTTTGACCAGCTTTTGTTTCTTTGGTTTTGTGTTTTTATTTGCAATTTAGTTTGTTATTCGCTGATGTTCTTGGGATTTTTCTTTTGCACTCGAGGTGGTGCAATATAATTACTATGATGTAGTGCTCAGCAGAGCCGTACCGAGCAATAATTACGCCCTGTGCCTAGCATCAATCTGGCGCCTCCACATTTAGAAAACAGTATTTGTGGCACCCTGTGCCTAGCATCGATATGGCGCCTCCACATTTAGAAAATAGTGCATTTTATGGAATAATAAGTTATTCCATCCTGAAATTTGAGCCCTTTCCACATTTGCGCCCTGGGCCACGGCCTCGCTGCCCCCTCAGTGCTGCCCTGCGCAGAAGTACTGTTGTTTGTGCAAGTGCGCTGGCCCCTCCCTCGGTATGGCCCTGGTGCTCAGTGTTGCAACATTGTTATGATTGCGATCTGTGTTGCTGATGCATTATATTGGAAGCATTGTATTAGAATTCATGTTTAGTAAAGATAAGTTCTGAAGTTTCAATGCTGTATATATGATGTAGAAATATTTTTCAAGACCTGCCTTTCAAGGTAAACTTATTATTATTGCTTTGTTTATTTCGTGACACTGTCATTCTTGTATTATCCATATTGTATTGTCTGACGACTAGTGGCGATTTTTTTAAAATTTCTGGGCTGTTTCATTAGATTATATATATTCACAATTTTGGGAACATATTTATTAAAGTGAAGGTTCCAAAAGATGAGCCATGAATGTAAGGAAGGACCTTGTGTTCAACTCTTTAGTGCTATGGATTACTTCTTAGTCTGAAAATAATTATACAGATACAGAAATAAATTAGTGATGCTGTTGTTTTGGGTTGCACTTGCAGACAGCCAAAGGTCCAGCTGTGGTAGCCCTCTGATTGGTCAACAGATGTCCCAGTTTAGTCATGAAGTTATTGACCTGCTTAAGAACAGTCCACATTGTCGAATGCCATTCAGCAAATTCATACCATCATACCATCATCACTTTGGTCGTCAGTGTCGTGTTGCTGACTATGGATACACTAAGCTACTGGAATTGTTTGAGGCTATTCCACATGTTGCACAGGTTTGTTTTATTTTTAGACTTCATTTTGACAGCGGTTTAAATATTTTCTAGTTTCTGGATTAGGCAGGTAAGATGATAAATTATTCTTTTCATGCCTCTTACAGTAGATGGGTAATCTAACAACTTGACAGTCTTTCCTTTTCATTCATGTTCCTCAATAAAAAAATTTCGCTTTTGCATTACCTGGCGATAGGTTCCTTTATTGTGTTGTTTTAGTCATTGCTGTGATTTACCACACCTTAATACTAGGGCTGATAACAATAAATTTGATTTTAATATTTAACTTTTGAAAAAAGAACGATTAATTAATTTTTTATTTTGATTAAATCCAAGAAAATTGTATAGTTAACATTTGTCAATAGTGTGATGTGAAGGTAGTTTACATTCGGCATTTTGAAGCGCAGTATGTAATACTTGTTGAAGACCATCGTCATCTACTATTGATATTAGTCTGCCACTACTAGTTATCCAGTTTGCAAGTGATATTTGAATGTCATGCTGTATATCACTCACCGGATGATCAGACTGGCGACAAAACTGAGTTAAATTAGTCTGCTTAGATGTAGATTGCGATGCCGCATAACACTATCAAATTGAACTTTCTGATACTGTAGCAGGTGTTTGTTCTGGAGGTGGTAAGCGAAGTGTTAGATCCATGGTATGCACACGTTTTGTTGCAATGAATGCAATAGACGTTATCAGCATTTTCAATATTTCCATTATCCAATAATTTAAATCGAAAATTTCCTGTAATCAGCCTAATATATGTTAATATTTAATAGCTCGATTATTGTTTCTTCCAGACTTCCGGTACATGTTAGTGATGAGAAGAAGAATCTAAGCGAATGATCGTTATGCAAAAATTTAATCACTAAAATTAATTGATGGTTAATCAATTAATTAATCAGTGATTTCCACAGTCCTACAGATTCTTGTCTAGGTTCTTCCTTTATCTTGCCTTGTGAATACCATAGGCTTGTGAAATGCGTTCTTAGTCAATTTTTACCTTACCCTGCCTTTAGCTGACTGAATCATTACCATGATTGTGAAACTATTCAATGAATATTCATTAGGTGATTGGGAGCGGTAGTCGACGATACATAACCCTGACTCACAAAGCACAGGTGAAAAGATTCACTGTTGACCTTATGCGCATTCTCAAGTCTCAAGCTAGCAAACAGATCACTGCTTTGGATCTCCCAGTCGTTTACAGTAAGATTTTATTAATTTGACTCTATATAGATGAATCCTGTCTATTAAGATGTTAGTATCACTGCATAAGGTAACAATTCCTGTCCATTTCTGCTTTTAAAAGTTAAACCCAACCCTATTTCCTTCGTATTTTCCTATGAGTTGGAAGTTTTTCTGTATTTCTGGAGATGTATCTATTGCATGTTTATACCTTCAAACATTTAGAGCATCCTTGTATATAATCATCAGTGCTGAAAAGATAAATTAACAATTAAAAGGTAAGATATTAAAATGTATTTCTCCTCTCAGGATGACTTTTGGCCTATTTAGGTACTGTCCATTTAAATTCTAGCTCTAGTTCTGTTGTTATTATTATTATTTAGTAACTCTTGTAGTATAATATCGTATCGTATCTTTAGATTTATATAGCGCTCTCACAGAATAGCTGTTGAGAGACGCTCTCAGCACGGAACCCTGGGGAAAAGGAAATGCCTTTAAATAGTGAGAGGCCGTAAGTAGCTACTAGCTATTCATTAGTTTAGCCCTTTGTGATGGCGAATAGTCATTCCAGGCAGATGAACCCAAAACAGCAAATGGCCATTGTTGGGCCATGGCAGTTTTAGTCCTAGGAACAAAAGGATCAAGACGATCAACAGGGCGCAAGAAAAGAGATGAAGTTGCAGATAACTGCTTTTGCAAATAGTCTGTGAGATATCTCTGAGCACTGCCTAGCTGGGTTTTAGAAAGTGTGAAGAGGATCTTGTAGTGGATACATGCTTGGTAGGAAGCCAGTGCAGGACTTCAAGCATAAATATGTAGAGACATGCTATATAACATGTCAATAATGTCTCTTGTAGTTGCTTTTACCAGCTTCGCCAATTGCGAGTAATATCTCTTACCCTCAGCGCCACGACTACTCTGGTTCATGCCTCTGTTCCCAGTCGCCTTGACTATTGCTCCTCAATATATGCTGGCCTTCCCCAAGTTCGGATTAGGTGTTTGGAGCGGCTTCTGCGTGTGGCTGCGCGACTGATTGGTGGGATTCCCAGAACAGGTCAGGTATCCGAGTACATGCAGGATGTCCTGCACTGGTTGCCTCTGCCCCAGCACATCTCATTTAGGATATCTGCCTTAGTTTGGCGCTGCCTTGGATGTACTGCACCTGCTTATTTGCAGGAGCTATGTTGCCCTATCACTGCCAGTAGTGGTCAACAACCACTTTGTTCTGCATTTCATGGCAACCTGATCATCCCTTTTGCACGCACTTCCATAATGCAGAATCTGGCTTTCTCGGTCATGGCACCTATCATCCGGAATGGACTTACCATAGAGCTCTGTCTCCTACATAAGAACTCATCTTCATTTTACGCCTCTCTTAAAACTGTCCTTTTCAGCCGAGGATTAGATATCTTGAAGGGGCGTATCCAGTATTTTTGATTGATTGATTGATAAAGTTGATATATAATGCACATGGCTTGGGTCTGGTGTGCCTTGAGTTGTTTACATAAGTTTTTATGTATGTATTAGGCTATTTATATAGTGCCTTATAAGAACCTCTCGAAGGCGCTAAGAACCTCTTAGGTTTGTGTGGTGTGAAAGTAGTTGGTGCCATGCAATAGTCTTTGATTACTTTAAAAGACCCCACTGCTATGTTGTTATAGGGCAAAAATTATTGTGATTTGATACCAGACAATTATGGTGGCTTTATTAATTCATTATGAAGATTTATATAGCACCCATTCAAGGTCACTACTCAGGCACGCTCCCGACCCCAGCTTAGCTGAAAAGACAAGTATAAAAAGAGTTGAAGTGGACCCTGGGAGGCAAGCGCAACACCAAATGTAACCTCTTTCAGAGCGAGAGGACAACCACTGTGAAGGCACGATTTTGTTTAGTAGTTTTGCTGGCAAATGGGATGATGAGTAGGTCTCAGTAGAGTGGTGACTTGGTGCACTCAAAGTAGAGTGTTCGAGGTCATGAAGATAGGCAGGGGCGAGACCCGGCAAGGACCGCCAGACCTAATGCGATGATATGGTACGAGATTCGCTGCTGGAGGGGGAGCCAGTGGAAAACATCCAGCATATAATCTGAGACATGGCCAAATTTCAGAATGCACCCAAGATTTCAGAATGCACCCAACAGGACATGTGGCAGAAAGCGGTCAAGGCACTGCAACATCCCAGCTGGTAGGCTTACATAAAGTAAACAGCATAAATATTTGAGCCGCTCAACAATAAAAATTTTTTATGGAGAATAATCTTGTGATTAAGAGAAATAATCACGATTATTAATGCGATTAACGCATGATAGCATCATGAGCAAATAGCAATGCAGTATTGCCATTGTTTCTAAATAGTAATGAATAAGTAGCATGTTAGCAAGTGTGATTTTTGAGCCATACAGAGGTATTTACTTAATATTAGTAAATATAAGAACTTAAGAATTTCTTATTAGCATAAAAGTATATGTAATAGGGACTGCAAAGTTTTCTCAGAAGTCCAGTTGTAACCAGTTGTTGAGACAAACTACCTAAGTTATTTACATTGTCATGTTAGAATTATAAATATTTCTTATTAACCCCTTTAGCGGCTAACGTCCTTAACAACTAACCATTAAATGGCAAACCTGATTATAATCGTCTAATTGATTATACATACATACATACAGACATACATACCTACGTTCACACATACATACATACATATATACATACTTACATACATACGTATACATAATTATACATACATATACATACATACATATGCATACATACATACATACATACATATACATACATACACACATACATACATTCACATTCATATACATACATATACATATATACAAATACATACATATGCATACATATATATACAAATACATACATATATATACATACATAGCCTTGCGGGTGTCTTGTGTTCCCCTTCGCCTGTTTTCAGCCACTCCAAAGAACAACAATCTATGTCCATCTGAGGTTCGTCTCTGTAACGCAGTAGCACTGTTAAAGCAGATTTTGGTGCGAGGGGTTCATCTTCGGAGTCTTATGAAAATTCACAACTGGGTGAATTAAGTCCAATCCCGCCCAAAAAATTATTGCATTAATCATGTGCGTTAACTGCGATTAATCAACTGCCCTAATAAATATAATATAATGTTGTAGATCTATGTTATTCTTAAACACAAATGGTGTGGCACAGTGGCCGATCAGTTAAGAGCGGTCAGCCCGTAACGTTCAGTGTGTGCTGAGTGCGCGGGTTTGAGCCTCATCTGGGGCGTCACTGTGTAGGGACCTTGAGCAAGCCCTTTGCTCACCCTTGTTCTGCAGTACAACTGCAATTGCGCCGTCGAAGCGTGTGTGTGCACTTCTGAGCAAAAGATTTGGAACAAGGGCGGTATCAAATTTCGGGTGTGGCATGATGGCTGATCAGTTAGAGCGGTCAGCCCGCAACGTTCAGTGTGTGCTGAGTGCGCCTGTAACACTCAGTGTGCCCTGGGCGAGCGGGTTCGACCTTTGTCCGGGAGTCACCATGTAATTACCTTGAGCAAGTCCTTCACGCCCAATTGCTCTGCAGTACAACTGCAGTTGCACCGTCGAGGCGTGGTGCACTTGTGAGCAAAGATGTTGGAAGAAGGGCGATCGATATCAAATTTCCAGAATTTCAATTTTAAACAGCATATCCATATACTCTGCTGCCTTGTAGCAGACTGTCTTGAGTGGAAATCTGCAATACTTGGAAGGGGAGTGCACATTTACCTGAAGTTCTGATTGTCTATTAGTGTTTTCTTACATTGTATGAGGTGAGTGAGGTGGTTTCCCATTGGCCTCCTCACAGAGAAACTTGTTCAAGGTCACTATGCAGTGACTCGGGGTGGGTTCGAACCTGCGATCCTTCGAACGCAAGGCACCGAACATCCCACTATGCCACTGTGCCCAGCCTTAGTACTAGTTACATATTAATGTGGCAATTTTCAGTTTTACAACTGTTATCAAATTGCTTCATGAAACACTCTCAATTAAAACAAACCCATGGGAACTAAACTATATTGACCTGCTTGTTGGTTGTAGTGCTATATTTGAATCGATAAAACTTGATATAGCACCTCTTGAAGAAACCTCTTCATGAAATCTACTCTGAGGCACTCTCTGCACTAACCTACATGATGTCAAATGCCCCAACGACTGTTAGAACAGTTAGCAAAATGGTACACAATATGCTAGAAGAGTCACCAATGGTTGGCCCACGCACAAGTGTGGAACCAACCAATGGATGCCCGACAACAGCTGACAGATGGCTTCGATGAGCCGAGTATCTGGGCTAAGTTGCTCCAAAAAGAAGCAAAAAACGGATTCCCAACAGCAGCTGACAGAGGGCATGGATGTTCAGAGTCTCTGAGCCAAGCTCAACCAAAAGGGTAGAGCGATGACTGCCGACAGCGATTCGCCGGACACGGGACATGGATACGATGTCGACGCATACATTCCAATAGCCTAGGAAACTTGAAAGGAAAATGCATCTTAAATGCACAAATTCCTTGGCATAGCTGACAGATATGTCCGGTACTCAGACCTAGCACTAGAAAACTCCCAACAGTTTCGAAGTTAGTGAGCAAATTCTGCATATAGATTAAAACATTTGTCAAAAGGATACAGCAGTCGATCAATCGAATAGCATGGCCGAACAGCATGGCGGATCACGTGCGCATAAATTTAATAGAATTTTCATACTTATAGAATCTCCTATAATTATCTATCTTGCTTCAATGACAAGATCAATTATACTCTCTTGCTGTCCGACGACTAGCGTGAGGTGTTGAATACTGTTGATTGTGGTGTTAGTTATAGTGTCTACTATATTTGTATTTTTTTATACAGATGAGTATGACCATGATTCTGTAGAAATATTAAATTAAGGGCACTGAATGGGTGTTGCAGATCTTTAATTTAAAAGTGAAATACTTTTATGTGTCTTCGTACACACATACATACATGCATTCAATGTCATTCATGCATACACGGTGGCCTATTGGTTAGAGCGGTCAGCGCGTAGCGCTCAGTGTGCGCTGAGTGAGCGGGTTCGACCCTCGTCCAAGGCGTCACTATGTATGGACCTTGAGCAAGGCCTTCACACACAATTGCTCTGCAGTACAACTGCAATTGTGTCGTCGAGGCATGTGCACTTCTGAGCAAAAAAAGTTGGAAGAAAAGCGATAAAAAATTTCAGAATAAATTTAAATAATACGTGCTTGCGTGCGTGCATGCATGAATCCATGACTTAAGTAATGGTGTGCCTGATTTTAAATATGTGACTCTATAAATACCTATAATCCTTTAAAACCAAAAAAGTTCGTTTTCACTTTTGTTGAAAGTGGAATCAAGTTCCTGCAAGTCCAGATAGTCCCTACTTTAGTGCATAGAGTTGCTGTTTGCAGACGACCTGGAAATCGAATGTTGATTAACTGAAGCTAAAATGTTTTCAAGAGTTCATGATTCTTGGGTAAAAATTCCTGCTCAATGGGTAACGTTGAGCAGTGGACTGGTATGGTGCATGTATACCTGAATAATCATCAAGTTGAATATTTTGTTTCTCTTTTGATTTTGTATGCTCTTGAACTGTAGGTAAAGTGATTGGAAGAGTTTTCGACATCAACGAATATGGCGTTTGCTTTCTTGAGGACATGCTCAATGAGCTGCCTGATTCAACTTTTGCAGTATGTAGTATACTCTGAACAAACAACAGAATATGTTGCAATGTATATTCAACAAATGCTTCCTGCGCGACGATCTAAGATTTTCACGAAATTTGCACAGAATGTGCATCAATATATTAGAAGATGGTGTGCAACATTTTAGCACAATATTGTTAGTAATTTTTTTACTCAATTTTAACCCTATGCAAAATGATGTAGCTGTTTCCAATTAGTAGGGTTTTCAGCATTTGCTGACTGATACCATGCTGAATTAATTCCTTTTGGCCTGTCATGTTCAAAAGGTTAAATTTATCCAGCTTTCTGCATTGAAAGTATCCTGTTGTTCCCAGTTTCTTCAGTTTGTTTACATGTTTTGAGTGTGTTCATAGTTTACTTTTTTTAGGAGTTTTGTGATTTGTTGTGTTTTCTAGGCAACTGGTTTTGGATCTGAACTGACAATTGCCATGCCTAAAAGAGGTAACAGCATTAAAATTACCTGTTCTTGCAGTACAGTCTCAGTGGTAATGTACAGGTATATAAAATTTAGCCATTACTTGAGCATAAGAAAATTTGCAAATGCTACCTGTGACTCTGTGCTGACTAGAGCTGAGCAAGTTGTTCCAAGTTGATTGAAAGAAGGCATCATAGAAAGTGGAAGTGAGGAGCAGTGAGGGAAATCCCCATTACACACAACATGGTTAACATAAGACAAGTTGTTTTAGCTAGCTGACCGACTCTTGTAATTGCTCAGTTATATAGCACCACTTCAAGAGAGATGAGCTCTCCACACTTAGCACAGTCTGATGTTGACAGTTTCCCACAATTTCCTTGAATGGAGCCCTGTGGAAAATCATGAATGTCTGACCCCGGAGCACGCATGGTCGATGGTCCATGTTCTTTTAGCATGAAGTGTACAGGTTTGAGCTTTTCTTAAAATGCATGAACTTGTGCAGTTCAGTTGCTTGACAATGTGGACTCAATGCTGGCAAGCACAGTGAAGGCCCGCGAGTACTTTGATGGATGACCCGACTACTACGGTTTCTATAGAGGCATTTTGGTTACTTTACCTTTTTGGCTTGGAACAGTATATGCCTTCATGGTACTTGTAAATTTTATGCTAAATGTTTAAGTGAGATCTTACACAGTGACCATCTGTGTAAAGCTTGAATTTGTTGTCTCTCCAATCAATATATCCAAATATGCAGGGGCATCTACACAATGTAAGCCTTGGAGCAATTGCTCCATCCAAGAAATAGAGGGGAAGCAAATTTGAGGATTTAGGGGAACGAAATTTGTTATATATGATATCAATACTTGTTTGTTATTTTGCAGTTGAGCTATTCTGTTCTATTCTACAGTGTCACTGTGTGCGCGCGATTAACTTGGTTCATTTTACGATTCATCATAGAATAATATTTGGTCTGTCTGTTCCTCAAAATTTTTACAACTTAAAGTACTTACTTGCAGAGATTCAACGCAACAGTGCTGCCTAAGTAATGATGTCGCCCATATTGCGTAATTTGTTCATGTTATAATTTTTGAAGATGATAATAGGTTACTTAGAAAGAAAAAATCTTACAATAACGCAGAAATGTTAAAGATGGTAGAGCAGAGGTCCCCAAACTGCGGCCCACTGCATGCGTCCCTCAAGCAAACCTAATGCGACCCCCGGTCAAATTATCCTATGTCCAATTTGTCAAATGCATTATATTATTTTCATTTTCATTTCCGCAGCATATAACATTTGGCAGTTTAGCTGCTTGATGGTTAAGCTGATCTGCAAGTATAAAACTTTTTTAATCTCGGAAGCAAAGTCGCTGAATTTCTAAAGTTAAAAAGAATGAAAATCCAAAAGAATTAAAGGAAAATGAACAAAACTGCTTAGCTCTCATACAAAATGTAAAATGGCTGTGTAATTTAGAGTTTTTAGTGCACTTTTGAACGAACTTAACTGAAACTGCAATAGTGTTTAAAGTTTATTAGGCCTACTGTAGTGGACTGTGTGAAATCGTTTGTAAGAAAGCTGACCTTAAGCTACTGCAAATACAACTGAAGGACTGAAATTTAGCCCATTTTCTGGCTTTTACAGAGATGCATTGTATCGAACAGAGACGGACATGTTCTTGAACTTTTGGTTCCTGACAAATATTTCGAGATCATTGGCAGCCTGTTATTTGAATTTGCCCGCGATTCTTTGACTTCTGATTACACGAACAGTCATTTGCCAGAATTCATTTACTTCTGAGCTAGAGATTCTGCCAATTGTTTTGCAATTAGAACTGGATAGACTTGGCAGGAAAGTTCAGAGGAGCAAAAGTCATTTCATGCACTTAACTTGATGGAAATATGCTTTAGCTGAAATTTGGTTTTCATCAAGGGGAAATATTCCACATGCCATAATTCCAAGTTTTATGTTATGTTCAGTGATGGCTTCTGACCAAGCTTTTGACAACAGTTCACAAAAATTTGCATAGGATACTACTACTCCAGGATATTCATTCATAAGTTGTTGGCATACCTCAAAGAAAGAAGAAAACTGACAACGTGATGAGTGTAAAGGATTATACTTTGATTCAGAACATACCAAAGTCATGAAGAATTGGTGGAGTGTGTTGATTGTGAAGACGTGCGAAGTTGTGCGTTATCACAACTCTTATACATTTTTAGTTTAAAATTCAAGCACTTCATTAAACCTACTGCTTATTTAATGTTATTATATATACATGAGTAAGCCTGATAATTATTAGACCTTATATTTAAAAGCTATGCCTGAAAAGGCTTCGCAATTTGGCACTCGCATGGTATCCCTGTAACCCGCAAGCTCTCGCTGTGTCACTAAAGTGGCCCTCGGTGTCCAAAACTTTGGGCACCCCTGCGGTAGAGCAATAAAGGTAGCTAATTAATAACAAATTAAAGAATAAACAAACCTCACCTACATGCATCTTCTATTTCAAGAGACTTTTGCAGAGGTTGTGTACCTGGGCTCCATTAAAAATTAGGTGGGGTGGGGAGTGGAAGCGGAGGGTAGGGGAAGTTGCTCCAATGACTTAGGGGGGGGGGATAGACGCCCCTGCAAATATGAATATCTAACCACCAGTGCTTAGAGGTTTGCATTGGCTTTCTGTGCTTTAAATTAAGGCTTGTAGTTTACAAAACACTGAATACTAGTCAGAGACAATATTGAAAGTCTGTTTTAATTCCTTAGACTTGTCGTCATTACTCAATGAGTTTCTCTACTTGTACCCTATGACTAAAACTGTTCTTGGTGAACAGATTTATCAGTGGTATGACCTGGATTTTGGAACTCTCTCCCTGTGTCTATTCCTTCTGTCAAGTCACTGTTGCCATTTCATTTTCAGATTAGGATTTAACCTAAGTTTCCAAATTAATCATCACTGATCATCAGTTTTTGCATTAGACATTAGAATAATAGAAGTTACATACTAAAATGTTGCAGCCTTGTATACAGTGTGATGTCCTTCTGTACTGAGCGACCTAATCCATGTGTTGCCTGATATCTCTGTTGATATACGATGTTCGGATGACATTTGTCTTTGGAAATGATGGTTGCATGAGCATTTATAGTACAGATTTAATAGACTTGTTATGCACTAGTTAACTTGTTAACAGGGATGAACCGAAACTGTGCTAGGTTTGGCTGAGTTTTAAAGTACTCTGCATTACTCGAACTCTAAAATATAATGGGTCCAAGTTTTAATAAAAATTGACTTTCTGGTTTTCTGTTTATAGTCATAAAAGTTGTGCAAACTGCAAACTAAAAATCAAGAGAATGTTACTTCTTAAACTCTGTACTCGAACTCTGCAGGAAATTGACACTCGGTTTATCTCTACTTGTTAAGTTATATTGATCCCATGTGTAATTGAAACAAACCAGCCACTCAGAGAAAGGGTTACACTGCAAAGTGTACCTCTGTCCTTTTTTCCTTCCCTGTGGTTCTCTGATAACCCTCATTCGACATATTTGACTCTATCGAACTGATCAGTTTGCATGCTTGATGGCACCAATGAAATATGTGGTTATTGATGGCCTTTTATTTTATTTGGTTCTGTGGCAGCCACACATTCTGAAATTGTGCTAATGTCTGTGTGGTGCTCGCCCTGTTCTGTTTTGTGAAACTAGTCCGGAAAGACAAAATTTGCACTCCCAAACATAGGCTGAAGTGGTGGCCAAATCTTTGACCTGTGCTTTCACATTACAAGTCCTACAAAGAACATGGCTTTTCCATCCATGTTGTACAGTGAATTCCAATGACATTAATTACTCAGGCATTTGTCACTGTATGAACTGTTTTACTTTTGACCAGATCAAACGCCAGAGGAAATGGAAAGGATGAAGCAGTTTGCCCTTGAGGTGATTGACCTGCTCCGTCACAGCCCACAGTGTCGTATGGCTTTCAGCAAATTCATTCCCGCTTACCATCATCACTTTGGAAAGCAATGTCGTGTAGCCGATTATGGATTTACTAAACTGATTGAGCTTTTTGAAGCGATACCAAATATTGTCAAGGTACTTCTTGATTCTGAGTAAGCTAATCTAGTGATGTTTGTTTGTAGGAGCACTCCTGAGTGGGTTTCTTGAAGGGTGCTATATAAATTCTCAGGATGAACAAATTGCCATAATGCACAAGGCATCAACTGATTGTTGTTTCAAGTGAAACCGTATTCAAAAAGAATTCATCTGGGGAAGACTGGAATTTGAGTTTTACAAGAAGCTAGTACTGAAGCAGCCTTGGGTATGAAGTGTTGTCAAGTTCATTTTCTTAGCCTTGGCAAACAAGGGTGGGTGGCATGTCCTCACCGTCACCTTCCCACCGACATTGTATCGTTGGTATGCTCTTAGCATTGGCTTAGGAGGCAATGTCGAGCAGAAATCTCAAAATATTTCTATCGTGGCAAGGATTTGAGCCCCAATCTCTCAGTTGCTAGCCAAGCACGCTAACCACTTGACCACCTTGCACCATTAAGTCGGAATTTGGATTTTGGTTTGTTGCTTCTATGCAGCCTACATGAAGCTGTTTGGCCACTTGACAACTTGACTAGTTACAGATTCCTGCAGTTGCCAAGCTTTGTTTCAGAATTGTTTGAGTATAATGTGTGAGAGATTCCATCAAAACCAGGCACAAGTCACATTTTGGTGAAATTGAGATTTTTTCATTTTATTTTACAACATTAAATCACCTTTCTTACAGTGTGTAAGAATTATTAAGAAATCCCCAGTAGAACCTAAGATGTACTAGTTTGAAGTCTTGTATAATGAGAATGCCAAAATCGAGAAAATTGCAATTATTGTATCCACTAGACAGCCATTGACAACATATGGTGATCTTCAACTAACTCTTCAATTCTTATGCAGAACACACAGATCACTAATTTGATTTCTCAAGCTCAATGTGCTCTTCTGAAGTAGACATGTTATTTATATTTCTGAACAATTTTTCAATAAATTATCACAGAAATTGAAATTATTTAAAATAATTAAGCATGTGGCCGATGACACGTGCAACCTTGAACTGCGCATGCGTAACCCATCTACTCGCCAATGAGACTTTCTAATATTGGTCATACGATCTTATCGGAGTCTCAGAATTCCTACAATGATTGCTTGGCTTTTGAAAAATCAGGTTTATTATGTTAGAATATCTAAAAATAGACATTCTGAGCTTTTTTATGTGTACAGAGGCTATGTTCACTAAGTGGAATGTAGAATGCGATATATTTGCATTAAAAATGGCCGTCTTTCATTTACTTTCTTCAGAATTCTTCTAAAATAATGTGATTTTAGCAGGTAAAATTGCAAAATTTCATCAGCCTGCAAATTTTTTTTTCGATAAAGTCATAACTTTGTTGCTCAAAACGTGATTAAAACTCGAAACACACGTTGTTGATCCAGCATGTCATTTTTGGCTGTTTTCTCAAAATTGTGTTGTGTGACATCCTCCTGCTTTTGATAGTGTCTCATGTACATGCTTGCCTACAAGTCAACCCATAAACAAGTTGATCCATAATTTAATTTGTATGAATGTCAGTAAAAAAAACATAATTGAATTATTATAATTATTAGTTATTAAATTCTATAATACTGGTGCCTTATTCATGAGGCATCCACTGATGGCACTCTGTAATTGGGTAAAATCCAGAAGATCAATCCATTGAGACGGAGATATAGCCAATGGCAAATGTGCACTCTGAACTAGGCATGTTCACCCAGGACAATTGTAGTGCATAGTGTAGTCATATGATCTGGCTGTGCTGTACAATCTACCACCTCTTGATAAGAATGTAAGTTAGAAGCTTGGGGAACTATACTGCATGCTTTATTCTATGACAAACATGATACATACATATATATATATATATATTATAGTAGCTAAACTAATACATGACGATACATTTTACTAACGACAAATGGTAATGATAATACTCAGTTCACAACGTCCATGTATCCTAGTTTAGTGTACGAAGATCGGTTTCTGCAAGGTAGATTTTCGCTGATAGGGCAAAGCCAAGGCTGACAAATGTATATTTAAAGTTTTTGTTCGTGCCAGCTTTCAAGCGAGAGTCAAGCCAGCATCCGTTACATAGAGCAGGGCTTTAAATATGCTACGAATGCATTGCAGTTAAGATGACCAATCAGAGAGCAGCTAGCATTGACCAACTAGCCTCTGGCCAATCATCAATGGGGGCTGACAGCTGAGGCCAGTCACTCTTGAGCATGGTGAAAAGATTGACAGTTCGTCTCCTGTTGCCTGGTTATTGTTCTATGTTGGTACAAGCTATATTGAATTCTAATTCATATTGTCCATCATACAATGACATACATGTATTATAATATAATGTGTAGAGTTATGTGGTTACAGTCATGCTTGATCTATCATGTATAAGAGCATTTATGTAGTTGTTATTGAAGTATGTGTTACTTGAAGAATTTGTTCATGCATGATGACCGTGCTGTTCTGCTGAGCAGACGTGTGGGGACAGCATAAAATGAGTCGGTTCAGTTTGTGTTGATCTAAAGTGATATTGGTAAACTTTGGTAAAGCTTGGCCCTCTCAGAATAACATTCTATCATTATATTATTTGTGTTTCTTGGTTTGCATTCAGTTCTTTGTTGCTAATTAATCTAATTTAAAATTTTCATGCCTAGGTACTTGATGAGCAGGACGAGAAGGTTCTAAGTTTGACGGAGGAGGAGCTGTTGCATGTTTTGGAGGATCAGGTGACAACTCTGCTTCGATCTTGCCCTCAAAATCGGATTTTGGTTTCTGATTTTCATGCAGCCTACATGAAGCTGTTTGGCCACACGCTTCATCTTGACGACTTTGACGTTAAGTCAATTGCCTGTCTAGTCAAAAAGATTCCTGCTGTTGCCAAGGTTTGTTTTAGAGTACCCCATATGCTTGCCTACAAGTCATCCTCAGGTACAAGTCGATTCCTAAATTTTGCTTGATGAAAAGGAGTATAGTCTGTGACCTGCATATAAATTGATGTGTTTGAACATAACTTTTGTGCATTAACAGTACTGTTTAAGCAGCAAATTTTGGTAATTTAGGCCCAAAATAATGAAATGTTTGCTCTCAACTAGGCCCGATATAGTATATCGTGGGTCCTAAAATAGTGAAGCTTATGCTCTAAGTTAGGCGCAAAATAATAGAATGTGTGCTCTAAGGCGATAGAGCTCGGGATAAATGAACCCCCCATCACTTCAAACTTAGTTTTCCACAGCAATATCTAACTTTTTGTCATCAAAGTTGACTCTGAACTGCGAGAAATTTACAGGATGTGATATATTGACAAATTGATATTATAAATAGTTTCTAGTCCGTTTCAATGCCTTTATTTGGTTCCTATGCACCCGATCTGGCGGGAATGGGTTAATGCTTCTAGAACTGAATTTATAAGGGTTGGTACTCTTTAGCAACTTCAGAAAATTGATTTT
The DNA here is from genome assembly GCA_959347315.1 of Bimastos eiseni. Classification (NCBI taxonomy): domain Eukaryota; kingdom Metazoa; phylum Annelida; class Clitellata; order Crassiclitellata; family Lumbricidae; genus Bimastos; species Bimastos eiseni. Next base: position 51,856,042 of record OY365806.1, on the reverse strand, counting down.
GTTCTCCTCTGAAAAGTTGCCACTCTGCTCTATTTTGTCAAGTGTTGCCCTTGACCATTTACTTTTACTTGCCTATTTGAGGCACATGTCTTATCTCTCACACTCCTCCTGTTTTTATTCAAGGCATCTTGGGGGTCATTCGTCTTTCTGTCTCCTCCTCCACCGTCGCTACTTTAGTTCATACTGTATAATGTTCTCCAATTGACTACTGCAATTACCTTCTCATTATGTTTGATGAACTTCATTGGCTCCCTCTCCATGCTCACATGCAATTTAAGATTCTTATCCTAGTCTTCAATCTTAGCAGGGTCTTGTCACAAAATATCTGGTTGATGTAATACTTTGGCCACTAAGTCTTGATCATTTGTTCAATTTGGAATGCACTTTCTCCTTCTGTTTGCTCCACAATTCTATCTAGTAGTCGTCTCTATTCTACTTTCAAATCTCTAAAAACCTGCATCCTCTCGCGGGGCCTAACACACTATGGATTATTCTGAACGGTTGACCTTGTTAGAGGAACTTTGAAGATGCTAAAAACAATATAATTACGAACTTTTAAGAATGTCTCACATTTTTAGCTAGTATTTATGATGAATCAAATTTCTCATAATTTTGCTTGACTGCTGCAGCTGGGGAAGCTGAATTATCTTGTCTCTCTGACAATGCAACTTACCTGTGCTTGTTAGTTTCGTTGCTTGTGAGTTTTCTGTATTACATTGTTGTGGGTGTTCTAGGTGTCAATTGGTGATGGATTGACATTCATTTGTCTGGTCGACCATTCTCGGATTCAGATGTTGGCCCGTAACGTTCTCTTGATTCTCATGGACCTGACTGAAGGCAACATCACAGTCAAGTCCCTTGTTGAACGATATGAGCAGCTGTTTAGCAACAAATTAGATGTGAATTTGCTGTTTGAATTGCATGGCCTGATTGAGGTGAGTGCAGAAATAGCCCATTGGTGAATAGCGTTTCCTCTAAGCTGTGCGCATGTGTGCGCACACGAGTTGTGGAGCCAGCGCACATAAGAATTTAGTGTGCGCATACAAATTTTTTTCCTGGAAAAACAAATATTATTAAGGTGAACTCTAAACCAATAGTTAGCTGGTCAGAATAGAAAATTGCAAATAAATTGAAAGCTAATTACAATATGACGCACGATTATCTACTCTAAAACACGTTTTAGCTTATTCTTTAGCGCGTATAGCCGGGATGCTATTGCCAGGTTTTTAGGGGACTGAGGTTCATCGGCTCATGTTGTTTTTGTTGCTCTTGCACGGCCAGGATGCCCATATAATTTTTTACTTATTAGCTCAGCTAATATGTAACATATTAGCTCAGCTAATATCAATCAATCAGTCAAAAATACTTGATATAGCTCCTCTTCAAGACTCAGAGGTGCCATCGATAAACTTTCCGCTAAAATAATGACTAAAATAATGTCATCTGCTGCTCTGTTAGTTGAAGTCAGTTTTTGCTCATTTCTTTTGTAATAATTGAGAAATGTAGGGTGTTTAACAGTAGTAATGAAGGATTTTAAATCAACCATCTAAAAATGTCTCTATCTGACATTCTGAAATGGAAAAATGTTCGGCGTCATTCAACAACGAATGGCTTAATGAAATAGTAGAAACTGATACACCGAGTGCAATGAAAAGAAATTACCCGAAAATGAAGTTCAAGAAAATGAAGTTCAAGATCAGACCTAATCAACTTTTGATTGTGAAGCACAATGTAGGCCAATTTTAATTTTGGTGTTAAACAAAAGAGTCTCTCCTCAAAATAAAAAAATCGGATCTTCTGGGAAACGATGACATTGGTGCTATTACTCAACAGTACAACAACGTATAAGTTTGTTGTAGCTGAGAGGATTAAAAGTACAATGATCTCTAATTATCCAGATATATTTGCATTTCAGAGTGAAAATTTCAAGATATTTCAAAAGCTGATGGATGTTGCATGAACTTTTTTAGCTTCAAGTGTTGACTTTGAACAGGGTTCAGTTTAATTAATAATCTTAAAATTTAACTACGCATGTTTTAACCGTGTAGAAGAATTTCATCTACAAATGTTCATGCTAATTAAAAGTTACATTCTAGGTGGCAGAGTAGTAAGTCTAGACAAGGTTTATTTTGAGTGGGCAAATTCCAAAGATCATAGAGAAAAACAATGAATGTACAGATTGTCATTGTCAGTTTGTCAATGATTTAGTTTTTATAATTATAAGACTCTAAAGCATGAACTTATAATTTACCTGGGCCTCTCATCTGCAGCTGTTTTAGAACACTTCATTTCATCTATCTATATAATTACCCAAGTCACGTGCTTTGTCCGTCACTTCTAAGGCGCGTGATTGGACAGAAGTTGAATCTAAGACGAATGATTGGACAGAAGTTGACAGAAATATTAGAAGTTGACCTACATGTTGCCACACAAAGGCGCGTGATTGGACAGAAGTTGACCTCGATTTTTGCAAAAGTCACTGTAAACAAACGTTTGACTAGCGTTTCAAAACTTTTTTACTTGCGTATATGTAAGTATATTTGCAATTATTCAAACATAATGGAAACTTAATGGGTAATGTGTTTTTTTTGCGTATTTTAGTATTGACCGCTTCGAACTTGCTATGTTACAATAGGCGACGCACAGTTCGTCGACTGTTCCATTTAATTAATGTGTAAGCCTATTTTAGCTCTGCGTCAAAATGTCTTCACAACTACAATAGCAACGTTAAAATCAAGTATGACCCGCAGGACCGTACTGAGGGGGCCAGCGGGGCCATGGCCCAGGGTGCAAATGGGGAAAGGCTGCAAATTTCAGGTTGAAATAACTTATTATTCCATAAAATACACTATTTTCAAAATGTGGGGGCACCAGATTGATGATAGGAACAGGGTGCTCGGTACGGCCTTGATGACCGTGATTATTCACGAGTTTACAGCTAGAACTAACAGTTGCAGTTGAATCGTGAGCTAAAATACTATCCAACTCGTGATTCTTCTCGAGTTGACAGCTAGTCATTAATAAGGCATACAAAACTCTCAGAGGTTTATGAAAGCGATTAGGCCTATGTGCAAATAATGTTGATAAGAATTTAGAAATATATCACATAATAAGTTTACAAATTATAAATTGTTTTAAAATTTACTTTTTACTTAGGATATAAGAACTTAACCACCATTGGCTTAGATATGGTCTTATTTTAACTATCTATCACATTCAGCTGGGACCTGTGCACAAAAGTGAGAACCATTTGTAAAATGTTGCGCCCACAAAATTTGCTTGCATGCACGACCTTCAGAAAATTAGAGGGAACACTGGTAACGAATTGATCGTCTTCTGGCAATATTTTGCTGTAAACTGAAAACTTTCCCTTTCCAGTAAGGTGATGGGTCAGAGCATGTTGGCCATGCTTCAAAGCACATCGATGAACTGTTGCATTGTATTGACAAATGTTCTCTATCTCTTCCTTACCAATCTCTTCGTTTTCTGATTTTTAACAACCAGGTTGTTGAGCTGTAAGGTATAGTTAAACTCTCATTTTGTTAATTAGGTTTCTTCTGTAACGGAAAGTGAGACCGTTGTAAAGCTGACCGCGCTTCAGATGTTTGCTCGTGACATACGAATGCTGCTGCTTGAAGTCAACAGTCATCTCCAGCTGAGTCAGTTTGAGGCAACATACAGTCAACGCTTTGGAGTGGTGCTGTCGCCGGCGTCGTATGGATTCCCAACAGTCGTGGCACTCCTTCAGTCAGTTCCGCATGTTGTTGCTTTGAGGGGTAAAGGATGCAGACGTACACTCATTCTGATGCAGCATTTCCAAGGTTTGGGTTGCTTTCTGTTATGATTTTCTTTTTTATTAGTGTGGTTCCTTTGCTAACATATACAGGACCATAATTTATTGATATAGTATTAACTGGCATTGAGTGTCAAATACATCAGGCTCTAAAATGCAGTTGCTTTCCAATTTGTCTTTGAAGAGCCTGGCAAGAGCAATGATTAGTCTTTTCATTTTATGATACGACTTCAGAATGCAAGCAGGTAATTGTGGCTTTGATTTGATGCTAACAGAGAAGCTGCAGAATGTATCTCTAAGCAAGTCTTTTGGTGAGTCTTCCACCAAAGACACCAAGTCTGACACGCCTTCATCCGACTCGGGATGTGTCGATACTCGAGGTAATTAGCTGACAAGTGGTTATTCATTTATCCATTCATTCCTACTTGGCTTTCATTTTGATGGAGCTATGGCATATACAGCTGGCCAGGGTTTCTACCTGCATCTGTTGTCAACATTTGAAAACTCTTAACCTTACTTTGTTTAGTGTAGGAGAAATGTGTCAACATTTTGATTCTGGTGCATGAGCCCATTCCGAGCGGGTATCTAGTTACCCGTCGCTTCATCGTAGGATCAATACCATACTGTAAACTATGAAAGGATCACATGCAATTATACGCTGCATTAGGGAGAACCAGAAATTGCCTCAGACACTCGCCTTGCCCGAATATCCAATTTTTATGCATCATTTGGAAGGATTCGCCTTGGCAAATACTAGACACAAATAGTTGCAAATAAATGTTTTTAAATAATTCAATAAACTAGCATATATAAATGTTCAGCCTTTGATCGTGAGGGACGAGTCCTTCATTTCATTGTTGAGGATGCTAGGGACAAGATAGCTACCCACATTATTATTAATGAAATTTTGCATCCCGTTCTCGCAGAAATGGGCCTTTGTCTTTTCATTGCTTAAGCACTAAAGCAGTGTAAACAAATTTCTTTTCTTAGCAAATTGTGTATGCATGAGTTTTGATGCATTTTGCAGGAGATGACGAAGAACTGATGTCAGTGTTGCAGGGTCATTTTGTTGCTACTGATCTGCTTTCTGATCCAGTTCCTTCTAGTGTTCCATCTCCAGAACTTCACCCACAACCTCAGAGGCCTCCGTCAAGTTTAATGCACTTCGATACCATGTCCCGCAATCCTGGTCAGTCGATCCTGCATTATATTTTCTCTCAGCCTGAGACACATAGTGCTGAATAATATGTGAGGCCAGGGCTTGTCGCTTCCTAGATTTTGAGATAAAGGCTGAAATAGGCAAGAGGGATCAAAAACACAGAAAATTGTTTTATGGCATATTTTTACAAAACAATATGTTTTCAATATCTGAAATAAAAAATGTTGAATTTAAATATTTAGTTGGAGAAAAAGTACTTTTAATGCATGTGGTGTCAAGATGTGCATTGTTAAAATATGCATGTTTTCAGAGGTGAATGGCCTAGATTTCATATGTGGACCTGCCTTAATTTGCAAAGTGGCAAACAGATTTTGATGTCTTGTGCTTTATTTCATACATAAAATAGCCGTTTATTGCCCAGCAGAGTAATAAAGTAATGATTGCAAAGATCTTTGGTGACTGGAATATTCTGAAACTTTTACTTTGATTTTCTCAGTTGTTAGGATTATACTAATAAAACAGCAAAACGAATATAACGTAATTAAATAAAATATATTTCTATTTTATAAAAGTATTTTGAAGCAGATGCATTGCAGAAAATGATTAAAAAAATCAAAAACGACAGGTTATGGGTTTTGACCCCTTGGCCTCACATTTGGTCTATAAATATAATGTTTATTTTGTTAAAATGGAGATGGTACATGGAAATAATTTGTTATTATTATAATTATTTTGATATGATTATAAAGAAAAGTAATTATAGCTATAAAAATATTCGAAGCCATAATAGTAAAACAAAGAGTAATGGAGAAAGTATAATTATTGCAATCTTATGCACTCCTCTAGGTGAAAGGCTCTGGCAGAATCATTACAATTATTTAAAAAAATGTGTAATGACAATAACTCGAAAAAAATTCAAACTTTGTGCCTCTCCATTCTCCCATGGCAAAGCAAAATGCTCCTTCATGGAAAAAACAATATCCAATCCACACACTCATCATTTTCTTCGTTTCAGCGACTCTCTTGTATCCTGTGCGTTTGGGTGGTATAATTGATTCCTTCGTGTTTGTTACAGAATGGCTGTCTCACTTCCAAAACCCCAAAATTGATGCAGAGTATAAAGCAAGCAATAAAAAAATTAGACAAACAATAATCGTAATTAGTGTTGTTAAATTGTGGTAACTGTTAGTTATGTGAAACTTGTTTAATTGAGTAAAATTTTTAATAAAGTTGTGCAGTTTGATGTGACAATGTGACGTCACATTTCGTCGAACCCCTCCCTCTCGTCACACATTGTCACAAATGCTGGTACAATAACACTTACTAATTACAACTTTGAAATCACAGCTATAGCAGTACAAATATACTACATGACTACTGCCACGAATAACGATCAGTATAACGTTTCAAGGGCATGTTGGTGTACTTCTGAGCATTAAAGCACTGGGTTGATGGACATATGTAAGTCATGCTCCGATAAAGGAATACTCGATGGCAGCGTCATCGTGTGCTGCGTGCACAACCACTTACATCACTTACATCACTACATGGCCCATACTGTCAATGCAACTTGTTCAAGAAAAATACTAAATATGATGTTATCTGTCAACTGTGATTGGGAAGTTGTTGATTGGGTGAGCTACATTTGCCTGCCACTGGTGACTTCCAGTTTTCTCTACATTGCTTTACCTCTAAAGGATATTTACAGTTCACAATGACACTTAGGATCATCTAGGTCATTGCAAAGGGTCTGTCCATAATTAGTTTGCTGTTGAAGTGGCACTATTTAAAATCAACAGTTGAGGAATTGATTAATAGATCAATTGAATGTAAGAAATTTACTTGATTCTTGATCCTATGATGCAGGCCAGGACTTTCTTATGCTGACTGAGGAAGAAAAGTATGGTCTATGCACTCCACTTTGTCAGACACCAGTTTCTGAACTTCTAGCATTTGCCGCCCAACTACTTCCGGCGGGACATGGTGAAGAACAGATTGCCAGGGGCAAGTCACCTGAAAGTGTTGCCAAGCAGTCAACAACAATTTCTTTGCTGCGAAAAGAAATTATTCTGCTGTCATCGAACATTGCTGATAGCGGAAAATCCAAGGATTGCAATGATGTTGAGAGGAGTAGTCTGAACAGTGTTTGTACTGTCACTGGTGAGGAGGTTTTCTCTCAGTCAGAAGACCTGCAGGATTTGGAGATGTCTACTTATCCTTCAGATAACAAGGCAATTTGCACTGATATCAGAGAGTCTGAATGTGGGAAACCTAAGGGTGACTACTATGCTGCAGTTTCAGCTGAAGCAAAGACTCTGTCAGAATTGCCCAACCAAATGCAGGCAGTTGCAATCACCAGTTGTAGCAATATTGCCGAACAGAGCTCTCCCTTTTCCCTACGTTTTTCATCCTGTGGTACACAATCACCAAGTGACATGACACCTACACCTTCCTTTGAGTCCACAAGCTGCAGCAAATCGTTCACAGTGCCAAATTCTGAGATGGTTCGAAGGCCTGAATCAACCAGGCGGTCGCGAATTGCAGCTCGATTCGACATATCTCCGAATTCTTCTGACTCAGCTTCATGTTCATGAACTTGTGATGCCTGCCAATTCTAACCCTATTGTTAAATTAATTTTTGGAAGATTAATCCAGATTTTTAGTGAGCTGTGTTCACTGATTTAATTTATATAAATTTCATTCTGTACAATTTCTGATGTGAAAGTTGCTGGTTCTATTCTCATACTAGAGTGGAAGGAATTTAGTGTTTGGAAACTTATGTTGCATGTACATAAAATTCAAACTTAAATAACCAGAATACTAGAAGCATTTATTGGTTTGTAACCTTAGAAATGACAGATGGTGATAATATATGGCTCTGGTTCATTTGTCTGCATCCATGGCATTGCTAGATTTGAAGGATGTTCTTGATAGAACTAGCGAATTCAAATACCTACTATTGATGCTGGGTATCAACAATCTTGTCACTTGTTGTTGATGTCGTACGTGAAGGTCATCTTCATTAAGGTTTTATTGTGCACTGTCCAATGTACATCAAACTCTGATTGAATTCTATGAAGATTTTGAGAAAAAATACAAGAGACTGCTTGGCTTAGCATTGATTTTGTGCAAAAAATTGTGTAGTCCATTGTGGAGTATTGCTTTTGGAAAAACTGTCCATAAATTCGAGTTTGTGGTGTGACTTTGCATTTATTTTGCAAAGAATACTTGCATGTTCTGATAAAGAAAAAAAGCACCTTCTATGTAGGCATTCATGCATGCATGCATGTATGCATGCATGTATATAATGTATATAAATGTATGTGTCTGGCAATTTGCGTAGACTTCTATGCTGGTACCGTATGGATTTTGCTCTTTAGTTACACACTTTATTTTTCTTGGAAGGTATGTGAAGGCAGCTTTTTCTTGATCAGTCCTTATTTCTCAGGAGTTTTTTTATTGACTAACTGCTGAGGACAATTGGCTTTCAATAGTATTCAGAAATGTTTGTAGCTTAAGCTATTTAAACAGTATTTTGACATAGTACATGTGAAGCAACTGCTGTCGATATTCTAATTTAAATGTTTAATTGACAATAGTCAATGATTTTTTGTCTTAGTTTTCCTAGATTTTGGATTTGACTTGTGTTTAGACATTGCATAGATTTTTCATCTGCTCTAATTTTGTGCAATTGATTCCAATTGCTGCATTAGAAATTATTTTATTTAGTACCAGCTAATATGGCATCAACATGAAAATGCTCTGTAACTGGAAGATGGGCTATCAGTGTTTGAGAATTTCTCTCTTATCTGTAAGTATGACTGTTAGGGAGAATATCTGCTGCACAACATAGGCATCCTTTAGTGTCTGCCCACAAAATGGTTTTGTTCCAATACTCCTTTCCAATAGCCTATTACATGGATCTTTAGCCGTCGTTTTGATCTACGAAGTTTGATACTATCCTGTTCATATTTCTAGTGGGGCAGTTGGGAGCCTCCTCAGCAACTGCCTCAATACAATGATTAGTGGTTCATTTGCAACATTTCTTCTTGGCCAATAATTTTTAGGTAAGTGATTATCTGCTTCAATTAAATCTGATATGCACCAAAAAATGTACCATTCTTGGGATAGCCCTTCATGAGACAGATGCTTATTTGACAGTGAATTTTTAAGCAGTTTAATTTTCAGCTCGGTTCACGTTGTGGATTGTAATGGGGTAATACTGCAACTTGTGTGTAACTTGTCATCTTCACTTGGTTTCTTGTAGGATTGCTACATAAATGTCTCTGCCATGATTCATACTACCAGTTGCATCGGCTCAGCACTTTTGCTCGTTCACTTACTCCAGCTGCTTCTTCTTCACAGCCCGATTAGGTCACTTCTGCTCATTCTATGTTGGCCTCCCAGCTGGATGATTGGGGTGCGTGGATGTGTCCTGCATTCTGCCAAACGTTTTGTCTGGTGCATTCAGAAATTTGGCCACATCTTCAGTCATATGCTGGATGTGCTGCATTAGCTCCCCATCTAGCTGCAGATCTCATCATATCTTTGCTTTGCTCTGGCATTCCCTGATTAATTTCATGACTTGAGTGTATTTGGTTTCCGCTGAACAGAGCAAGGCGTGCTCATCGTAACATTTGCCAGCACAACTTCTATGTAAAATCATGCCTTCTCGGTGAAACAAGATTGCACTTGGTCCCCAGTATCCACTATGACACTTCATACTCTTCTTGAAACTATGCCTTTCATAGATATTGGTTGATATTGGATGTGCTACCAAATAGTAATCTTGAAGGCACTATATAAATTTTGGTAATGAATGAATGAAAGTGTGTGATTATTTCACCTTGTTAGAAATCTTACTGTTGATTGGTGATGTTTATTTATTATACAGCTAGCCTCTTTGTTTTGCACTTACGTTTAGTCACATGGAACTGGACATTTTGACTGATTCTCTTATTCATTTTGGTGGCTACATGACTAGAATTAAGCTTATTTTGTTCATTCACCATCTTTTTGGATTGGTGACCTCTTCAATTTTGAGTATCACAAACCAATTGTCTAGTGAGTATCAAGGTTTTTGAATGTTTTCGTTTCGTTTTTCCTGAAGTTTGAACACTAGATCATGTTTGAAATTCAGGTTCTTTGCTAAAGCACGTAGGTTTTTGGTGTTTGCACTTTTCGATATAATTTGGCTCTGTTGTGGAATTCCTAATTATTTTGACAAATGGTTTTATTAATGACAGGTTTATTATACAAAAGCATTGACAAAAATGAAAAGGTTTGTAATATTTGACAGAAAATGTTTCTGAAATTTCAGTATGTTAATGTTAATAGAACTGGAAATATTTATATTTATAGTACTTTCTGTTTCTGATGTCGATTTTGACCATAATTAGTAGAACAGTGTATGCTTAATTCCTTATGATGGCTGATTCCAATGAAGGAATCTTTGAGACATTTTCTGTAGTTTTATTTATTGTTACAGGTTGGCACAACACTTCAACTTCTTATTAGACTGTCACTGTACTGTGTAACAATGAATAAGGATGTGTACCAGATACAACACCTCACCAGTTGTATCTGACATGATCAATGGATAGTTCAGTTGAGGTCAAGGCTCTCTTGCATTGTTTTGCAGACTTTTATGTTCTCCTACATAATCAGCATTTCAGTAATCAGATTTTCAAAGGAATTCCTGCACGAAAAGTATCCTTACGCTAGCCGTTATTGATGTGGTATCAGTGGGACTTCAATCAGATTTCCATGGTAGTCTTTGCAATTGATTCCATTGCTCAAATATGGTTTAAAGGTTTTATTAAGCACATGTAACTAGGCATTAACTTCTACAAATTTATTTGCAATCATCAAGGAACTTGATTGAATTGCTCAGGATGAAGATGTCATGGATACCTCCATTTTTCTTCGTGATACTAACTTCTATAGCACCATAGTGATTTTTGCTCAAGTTATCGTTTAATGGTCACTACAAGTCAAGGTCATGACACATGCAAAAATTTCAAGGCAAGTTCAGTCACAAGCCAAGAATAAAAAAATTAACATAAACAGCCAATGGCAGATAACAAGGCAGTATCTGGTCTATTCTGGAACATTCACAGCGATTGTATGTGGACCTGCTTGGAGCAGCCATGCTGATGCAAGACTTTGAGGGCAGTCACCATTATGCTACATAATTGCACGTAGTTTATATTGGTATACTTGATACAGTTTTGCTGCAATGGTGCAAAAGTCGGATGATTTGTTATTTATTTGGAGTGCTCTATTTTAATTAAACTCATAAATTATATATATAAACTAAGCTTTATTAACCTACTTCTTTGATTTGGAATTATACTTGATAACTTTCTCTATTTGGTATCTTCATTATGAACTTTGTTGGACTATTACTAATAGTAAAATGGCAGCATAATATGTCAGATAAGCTCTAACTTAGTGTTGCATATCTTTAAATGGAGCAACATTTTATACTTTAACTGAATTTTATCACTAGAAATTTATCTAAATAGTATACAGGTGATTTTGCCTTTGCTAACAAACATTGATTAGTGTTCTCAACTTAAATGCATGCATCAGAGGATGACATTACTTATCCAGTGATGAAGTGATGGGTAGCTAGGTACCCAGACTTAAAATATATAGACAATCGCTGATAGAAAGAAAAATGGTATAGGAAAGCATTAGTTTAATTGGATCTTTGTGAGTTGATGTCCGTGCATCTGTACATCAGTTTAGATTTCTAGTTGTTAATCCAGTACTGTTGTTGTACAGTTTTGTGCAGTAGATGTTCATTCACACTTGACAAAATTCTTTGGTAGTTATGTAGTAGATTTACTGTTGTCTAGAGACATTTTATTGGTATTCAAGAGAACTTTAGGATTTTGAAAGCTGCACATCTTGGAATATCATAAATATTGCTATATATTGAATTAAGAGATCTACGAAACTGTTTATCTGTATCTGCAAAATATCTACAGGAAATAGAATCCTTGGATTGTGACACACGAATTGGTGTATGTCACAATCCAATCACGTGAAGTGTGAATGTTAATATTTCACTTTGATTTGGATTTTTCTTCAGCCTTTTTTCATTTGAAGGTACTGAAACATGAGGAGACATTGGCAATAGAATCAACTGATTGTAACAATAGAATCAAGCAACATGGAGCTTGCTTGCTTTTATTGATTTGTGAGAATCTGTTAATGTTAAAACTTAAAAATGACAGGTATTGCATCGTTATTTGCTTCCCTGTATTACTGTAGAGCCCAATACCTCAGATGTCATGAGTCTACTGTATGAAGATGAGATGTTCTGTGTTTGAGGTGCCATTTGGTTTCTTTATTGTTTAAGTTTAATGCATTTGTTTAGTGGATGTTAGTTTGTTGTTCTGGCTGTTTCCCCGTTTGCTAAGACATGGACTTCCGACCTAGTAGGGGTTTGTGCTGGAATATATGTGTCATTAACATATTGACATATATATGATATATATGACATATATATTAACATATATTAACATATATATGTGTCATTAACATATTGATGCACATACCTGAAAGAAATTCCGAGTCTCTTATTGTATTGCATGTCCCATTTCTCTTCAGACAAAAACGTTTATTTTTATTATTGTTGACAGAGTCTTGAAAGAGGTCTTCCTTCTGAACTTTGCTATGTAAATAAAATTTCCAGCATTTTCCCAATGCAATTTATTTTCACTGTTGAAACCTTGTTTGTCCTTGGTTTAGTGAGCTGATACATAAATGTGCTAAGCTTTGATTGAGAGCTGACTGTCTTGTTATGTTTTCTATGCGTTTAGTATTGTATTCCACATTTATGGTTTGCTGAACAACTTTGGTTCATCAGTGTTTCCAGTTCTACTAGGGTCTCATACTAAATGCATTGCATGCATTTGTGAGGAAGTTTCTTCTTTGACTGTCAAAACTCATCTTGGGCGTTATGCACTAAAAATTAATTAATTAGAGAGGTATTGTGAAGCAGGGGGTCATTTTCCTGTAACTGATCATTTATGTAGCACCTCTAAGATGACCTTCTTATGAAGTAATATTGCAGGATGCTAAAAAATATTGAGATAAGTATTTTGGTTTCTATTGTGCATATAGTCAATCACAAATTACTTAAAATATTCTTGAATTAAATGTTGCATTGACTTCCAACATGTTCCTTGACCAAACATTAAAAAATTATTCATATGAAGCCTCAATAATAAGTTAATAACATGAGAGGGAGCTTTAAGAATCTTAGATTCAGTTATTGCATTTGAGCAGCCATCGTTGGTGAAATTGTCATTCAGCTCCAGTAGTTTTGATGACCATCTTCAAACACTCTACTTTATTGATTGGGTTGAACTGGTGGACTTGTGGTTTTTGAAAGGAAATAAACACAAGCAAATTTTCCAGAGCTGATGTCTGACAGATTAATCAATTGTTTGGATGCCAACCATTTTTTTTAGTTTTTTAATGGTCGAAATTAGGAATGCCGTGTAAGACTGCATTGTTTGCATATCCCTGGAGCACATTGCAGTGTTTGGGAGAATTCAAAGTAGTTAAGTGGTTACCCATTCACACAAATAGACAAATTTTCTTAATGAGACTTGCCTTAAGACCTTGCCTGACTGTTAAATATTAAGACAATAGTGCTTTATAGGTGAAATTAGAAAGTTTGTGACGGGTGTCTGTGTTTATTCTAATTAGAATTTTTAGACCAACATCTTCAAAAGATAATACAATAGTTTGCAGTTTGAAAAGTCCATGCGTTAAATTTGGTTGTTGTAAAATTATTTCAAATGGGTTTGTAATATGATATTCAGCATTCATTTAATACTGTGTGTGATTTGTGATAAAAATATATATATGATTAAATGCACTGTGAACAAATGATGACCAAGTTATTACAGAAGTTGAATTTAACCGTCAACTGCCACGCAGTTCGCCCATTATGCTATACATCTAATTTTAACCAATGCCACTGCCTAGATTAATCAATTTTTTGGATGCCAACCATTTTTTTTAGTTTTTTAATGGTCGAAATTAGGAATGCCGTGTAAGACTGCATTGTTTGCATATCCCTGGAGCACATTGCAGTGTTTGGGAGAACTCAAAGTAGTTAAGTGGTTACCCATTCACACGAAGTTCTAGTCAACCTTACAGGTGTTACGTGTTACGTGTCTCAAACTCTGTTCCTAATACAGTGTGTTGTCTGTTACTCTATGCCCCCACTCCCGATGTAAGTATGTTTCACTAACTTGTTACTATAGTCTTTTTGCATAGGGTTGTCCATATTGGTCATCCATAAATTACACACACAGATGATACCAGTTTTCCTAACTCCACATCTTTTCCGCTCTAGTCGCATGTGGCTTCACCCCCTCGGCTGCAGACGTCCACATCTGGTATTGTGCGCTGCTCTCATCAGCACTATGATGTAGCTCAAAATAACAAAAAGTATAAAAGTATTTTCTGTACAAAAGTCTTCATTGCCACTTCAGCATGCTTGTTCTCTGCTGCATGCCTTTGAATACGTTTTGCAACCTGAGATAGAAAGTACAGGCCTTACTCATTTATATGCTTGCTCAAATCAGGGGTGCAAAAAAACAAGATTTTAAAAAAATCAGAAGTTGATTTTTTGGTGTTATTAGTTTTTTGGGTTTTTATTTTGCCTTTGGATTTTGTCATAACAGTTTTATTATAAAGAGAATCAAACATGGCATGAATAAGGAGCTACAACTCGTTTTAATAATTAATTCGGTTTCATTTCTGACTGAATAACACACAATAGTAATATTAGTAAATTGAATCAAAACATTTAATATACGAAAAAGCGAAATATTGTCATTTTTCATATCTTGTGGGTTTTTAGAAAAAACCAACATGTTTACAGCCCTGGCTCAAATACGCAAGGATTACATGTTGGCCACTTAATCAACCTCGAGTATTGGGAGACGGACCCAGTGGATTCCAAGAGGATATGGTTAAATAAGCGCACTGATTAGACACCTTTAAAACTGTCCCCAAGATTTTTATCGCCAGAACCGAAACGAATCAAAGTGCATGAACCATATTCAGGCGTCGCAGTACATTCTAGACAAGTAAGGTCTATCATCAAATATCATGAGGCACGTGCTCCTAGTAGGTTTTGATGGAGATATGTAGGGCCAGATTTAGACTTGATGAGGCCCCAGTGGCATAGTGAGGCAAAGCGCCGCCTGGGGCGAAGGTACAAAATGCCGCCTCTGCCTATTTTTCCATCACTTCGTTCTTGTATATTATAGGCCTACCCCGAGATATGCACAAGGCGATAGGGCGCCTGCTTTGAGTGCTTTCATTATAAGCTCTTTTATACATTATGATTATTATATTCAGTATTCAAATAATTGTAGAGCCTATAGCTGTTACTGTCGACATTAAAGCGGTATGTCCTTTGACTAATTAAAATGCATTATCATCAGATATAAAGATATGAAAATAGAATAAGATTGCATTAATTAAGAAATTAACCAGTTATAAAACAAACAAATAAAGCAAGCCTCCCAATAAAGTTACTAAATGTCTTGCAGGCTAGATCGAAAATTATAAAAATTAAAATAAAACAATACAAATCATAGGGCATAATCTTTCTCTATACGCAGTGGCGTAGCAAGGTATTTTGGCGCCCGAGGGCAACGTACATTTTGTGGCGCCCCCTCCCCCGACACCCTTCCGCTCCGCCCCTCTCTCCGCGCGCTAAATTTGACTGTCCGATCCATGTCGCCAACACCCAAACAATACCATAATTTTTTTAAATAATAAAGATTTCTTAATTAGTTTATTCATGCATGCATGATCCTGTACTGCAAACTGTGCTGCCGAAACACGTCGAAAAGTTTAATGAGCCATGCCACTTAAAATAGGTTAATAACATGTATACATTGACATCTTCTGAGTACATATGGTAATTAGGTAAATCATCATTGCAGTAATGCAGTCTACAGAAGATTAATTTTTCGGGCCTTTGCGGCAGAAAATTTATCAATGATTGCATCAAAGTTTATAGTTTCCAACATTTGTCTTTCAACACTGAGAAGGGCCAGATCAGTAAGACGATCTTGCCCCATAGACGCTCGTAGATATGACAGAATGAGTTTCAGTTTGCTGAAAGATCTTTCACAGCTGGCGATTGACACTGCAGTTGTAAGTAATATCTGCAGTGCAATGCGTAGGTTGGGGAAAGTGTCGTCTCCATATGAAATGATGAATGAAACTAGATCCAAAGGAGTCTTGGGCAGAGTATCACCGCGAGCGTTGAGTAGCATCTTGCAGTCAATGATCTCATTGTAAAGTTCTTCACCTTCAACATCAGTGTCATAGAAACTGCCAAACTTTGTACAGTCACTGCGAAGAACTTTCAACTCATTTTCATTGCGGTCACGTAGAAGATCACTGATGTCAAGCAGGAATCCAAACTTTGAATTCAAGTCCTTTAATTGACAAAAGCGATTCTGAAGCTCCTGTCGAAATCTATCGATCGCATTCTTCATGACGCGTGTCACTTCCTGTTCAGCTGAAAGACCAGCATCTCGTGCCAATTCTCCGGGCATCCGAGGTCGCCTCCGAATCCGTCGTTCAACTTGTATACCCCACTCTTGACACTTCACCTTCGCTTTCTCCACAGAATCCAGACACAATTTGTCACGAAGATTATTCAGTTCAATTTCCAGAGATTCCATATCCAGTGACGCATCCTTGAAATTATTGTTGGGTCCTGTAGTCGTTTCTGGACTCTGTCAATTCGCGCCAGTACATCTTGCCAAAAATAAAGTAGAACAAGAAAGCTAAAATTGAAAACATTCTGCAGCAAAATCGCTGCTTCTCCTGCTGTGTCATCTGTAACCTTATCTTCTCTTGGTGAATATAATTCTTCAAGCAGCTCCACAAGCTCATTCAGGCCGCCGTGAATTGCATTGACTGCCTCCGTTCTTGCGCTCCAGCGAGTTTCAGACTCACATTTCACTGTAGTTTGAAGAGCATTCTTCAACTTCTCCCACCGAATAGTTGAACGAGAAAACAATAGATAAACACTCTCAATTGTACCAAAAAAGGTTACGACAAGCGGATCCTGCTTTGCTGCGTGAACGCCAGCCAGATTCAAACTGTGATTGTCGCAGTTAACGAAGAGTGCACTGTGATTTCTATCAGAAATTCGTTTCTGAACGCCGGACAAATGTCCGGACATGACAGCTGCATTGTCGTAGCATTGAGATCTACAATCGTCACGAGGTATATTGTCGGTTTTAAGCTTTTCAACTATGATTGTTTCAATGGCTGTTGCATCCTTTTCATGAATTTGAATGTATCCAAGAAACGACTCTTTTACGTTAACCCGCTTGGTCTCAAAATCAACGTCCACAAACCTAATAACTTCCGACAACTGCTCCCTGTGTCCTAGATCAGGGGTTGAATCGAGCAAAATACCATAGAACTTGTTTTTTCGGATCTTATCGAGCAGCTGGTCACGTACTGTTTTAGCAAGAAGCTTTATGAATTCATTTTGAGTTTCTGGTGAAACGTAAGAAACGGATCCGGGATTTTCGCGAGCATGCTTCAAGTGGTCTGCCAACAGTGGGTCACACTCAGCTAAGAGCTGGAGAAGAGAGAGAAAGTTTCCTGTATTTGATCCGTCACCAGTAGTTAAACTTCCTTCATGGCCTCGCAGCGCAAAGTTTTGAGAAGCCAGGAACTTTATACAAGAAAGAATTCGTTTCAGTACTTCACGCCATCGTGCTTTTTCGGACTGAATTTGAGCTTCAACTTGTGCATCTATTCCTGTCCCAAGAGTCATCCTTCTTTCTGCTTCTTTCCACGTTGTAAACGCTTTTCGGTGACTTGGACTGTTCTCATGTATCACAATCTTTTTTGCTTTCTTCCAGTTATTGAATCCATTGGCTGTTTCAAAGGAGGATCGTGCATTGACACTGGATGACGTAAACAGCAAACAACAGAAACAATAGGCTGTTTTTTACGGGGAATACAATAGCCAAGATCGATTCACTAGATCACCATTGGCAAGGCGTCGCTTGAACCAAGATGTAGTCATGGCGCGTCCACACGTCGCTGCAAATGGTCCATCTTTATTTTGAAAGACGTGAGATCCACAAGAAATCATCTCATTATGCAGTGGATGTGGTACGTGTGATAGCTGTGTCGTCTGCTCGAATTCTATATAACCAACATCATGATACAGAATTACATCCGGCACTGCACTGCTAGAAGTTTCAGCATTCGCAGCGCCTTCATCTTGGTGACAACTTTCTTCATTATGATCGCTCTCACACGCGACATCGTCTGTAGCATCTTCAATGTGCGACAAATCTGACTGTTCACTGCCATAATCTAATTCATCGGCTGCAGCATCTTCATCTCCTTCAATTTCTTGCCCTTCATGGTCGTTCCCTTCCAGCTGAACAACACACCGATCATCTTTGTGTTCAGACTCCAACTGAGACTCTTCTACGCCCTGATCGTCCGCATGTTTGGCCTTTCTAAGGAAGGTGGCCATGAGCTTGCTATATTTTTCAGCCTGCTTCTCAACCTCCTGCTTTCTTTTACGGCCCTGTGAGCCACTTGCTTTTTTTCTTGGCATGTCAGCCTAGATAATTAATTATAAATTATTGTAGGTCTATGGTAAATATCAGCATATAATTAAGTGTTTGAATATAACAAACCGCATATGTCAGCGATACTATGCACAATTACACTGTTGAACGCTGCAGAGTGAACATGTCTGACTGCTAATTAATTATCATTTTATTAAAATCCTATAAACATGACTTCATGGCTCCCACGTGGGCTAGCCCACAAAGTTTATACCTGAGTGTAGTGAAGGTACAGGCACGATTAATACAGAAGTGGTGGTGGCGATGGTGGCGACGGTGATGGTGATGGAGCTATACTTTACATTGTAACGACGGTCAGCTTTGTGTAGTGTAGTTGTTGTGTATGTCGATTAGGTGATACCGTTTACATTGTGCATATGGGACCCATGAAGTCATGTTTATGGGGTACGTGAAAAAGAAATGCATGTATCTAATCAAACTTCATTCAATGATAAACCAGTGTACTTACAGCTGCTCGCTTCAGCTAATCACTGCTCAAGTGTTGTTATTAACTTGCAAATATATTTAAAACACTTTAAGACTGTATTTTTAACTTACTGTAGCAATACTATAATCGCGTTGAAAAGTGACGTATTTCGGCTAATTCGAAACCGGTAGTATGATCCGACTAAGCACCATCATAATCGATTTTCGTAAACTGAAACATCATTTATTTACATTGCAAATCGCATTAAAAACTAAATTGCCTAACTTAATTCCCGTACAATGTGATAAACATTGAACTCTAGCTGCAGCCATTGCAACTGTCAAGTCTTAAGTCGCAAGTCCTAAGATTGCAAGTCCGTCATCCGAGTCCGGGACTCGAGTACTACAAGTCTGATACTACGATCAGCTCTGTTTACTTATACTTGATGTGCGGTACTGCAAGTAGTATCCTCAACAAACCAGCACAGCATCACGTTTAGTTTGGACAGTCACTCTGGTGCAGGTTCTGAAGCAGGTTGAGTTGCTGCTAGGCTGCTAGCAGCCGCCATCTGACGCGAGTCGCATCATCGCGATTGGCGACGTGGAGCCTCGGCATCCCTTCAATGCCTTCATCGCCCTTTCCTCAATCTCTGACTTCCAGCAAATCTGCCAGCTGTTATAGTTAAACTGTAGTTTATAGGCCTAGTAGCCAGCGTGTGTTGTGTGTCACATCATCATATTATCCCAAGATAATATCCCAAGATAATATCCCAAGATTCAATCAAAATTCATCTGCCCCCGTCGCCCGGGGGCAGATGCCCCCTCCTGCCCCCTCGCTACGCCACTGTCTATACGTATTGAAAAGAAAGTCCTAGGCCTAAACAGGGACGGACTGGCTTGAAAAAGCGGCCCGGGAAATTTGGTCATGGCGGCCCACTTCATTATTCGTTTCATATGGATTTTTGTAATAATTTAATTTGTTTACGGATTTTTAAATTTAATTTTAAATTTACGTATATATTTTTGGTATTTATTAGTATTTTATATATAAAAAAGAAATTTTAAACTTACCAACTAAAATATTGATAAACAGAAATATTTCAAAAACACGTCTGTAAGTTGTAAGTGGCTTTTAATTTCTGCAAATAGAGGGGTAAATGCCGGGATTTGCTTTTTCGAACCACTACCTCGATATGTGCTTCTGACAACGGATCAAATTTGCTAACAAGCAAAAGAATCTCCAAAAAATTCCCATGATCCAGACTGTCATCGAGCAATGTGTACCCAGACTCTTCTGCACCCCTGTAACTACTTCCACGCTTACCAATAACTTTTAAAGTTTCTATGATTTTTTCTAAAATTAAACGATTCTTTTTAATCTCTTCAGCATTTCGACGCGTATAAATGCTTACAATATCTTTGGAATTGATTTTTAAAACATATGACTCTGTGCAGGCTGCATGAAGTGCACTGCTTTCATGTTCTGGTATTCTATGATAGATATGCTTGGAATTTGTAATGTTGTTGAGAAATTGTCGCACTAGGGGACCCCCTCCATTTCTAATCGGTGTTGTTCCCACGGTCAGCGCTCCTCGGTTTCCCCGATCGTGCACCCTCCCACTCAAGCTTCGCTCCTTCCTCTCGCTTTTCTGTCGTCAGCTCTCTTCTCAATGCTCTCTCTTTCTCACGCTTTATCTGTTGGCACTGCTCTTGCTTGTTCTTTCCTCCCTCGCTTTCTGTCGTCAGCCTGCTCTTCGCCTGTCGGCGATGCCTTTGTGTGGCCGTTTTTGGTGGGAATTTGCTCCCTGAAATCTTCGCCAGGTGTTCTCTTTCCCACGGTCGAGGGCGGTTTCAGCGCTATAAAAGGGGGCCCGGTTTTAGTCGAAAGGGAGTCCGAGGAAGACCGTCAGAAGGAGCAGTCGAAGCACGGCCTGATCGAACCGAAGAGAACAGTCTGATCTCCGCCAGCCGAGGGAACAGTTCGAATAAGTCCGACATAGCGACACGGGGTCTGCCGGTCAACAGTAGGCTACCTGAAAAAGAGTACGGCAGTGAGATTGTGAGGAGGTGACCACTCGTTCGTTGACAGGACGACCGGCCAGGGCGAGATTTGGCGTCTGTCAAGAAATACAGAAATATTGCAGAATTGTCGTGGTTAAGTCCTCTGCCGGACCGGAGAGGCCGAAATTCGCGCGTGACATCCTTGTAGTAGAGACCCCCAGATTTCGCCACATTGGTACCAGAAGAGGGGTGCGCGTTGGGTCTATATCGATTCGCGACGACAAGATCTGATGGAGGACGAATAGAGCACCATAATCTACACCCTGCTGGACCTCGCCGATCCACCGACGAGTAGCTCTACGCCTGCTGTTCGGAAACCGACTGCCGAGACGCCCAGAAGCAGAAATTGTCTGCTTGAGAGTATTGACTTTGTCGGACCGAGGTCGATATTGTTGGACGACCATGAGAAAAAGAAGGAGGCGACAACGATGTCGAAACAACCGGAATGTGTCGACGTCCACCTGGTGAACCGACCGACACCCATGAAATCCGGAAAGTTCGACGAGACGGGATCTCTGGAGTCGTTCCTCGCCCAGTTTGAAGTGTGTGCGAGACACAATCGTTGGACGGCTGTGGACAGCGTCGACTTTTTGAGATGCGCGCTGGAAAAAGCCGCAACGAAGCTCCTATGAGACTTCGGAGCTCGTCAAGATGTTACGTATGAAGAGTCGGTTGAGCGGTTACGGCAAAGGTATGGTGCAGAGGGCCAAGCAGAGACGTTCAGAGCCCAATTGTATTATCGTCGTCAACGCACCGAGGAGAATCTGAGCGATCTCTTGCACGAGATTCGCAGGCTTGTCGTTCTTGCTTATCCGGTTCCCTCAAATGAAACGACGCAGATAATTGCTCGAGACGCGTTCCTTGAGGCCATGCGGGATCGCGATCTGTCGCTTAAAGTTCGTGAAAGAGAACCGAAGACTCTCGATGAAGCTTACCGTACGGCACTGCGTCTAGAAGCGTACCAGCGAACAACGGACTCCGACGACCGACGACGTCCACCTAACCGAGTGAGGGCTACGCAAGAGGCAGACGTAAGCGCACAGATACAGTCGCAACTGGACCGATTCCTTGCGACGCAACGTCAGGAACAGGAGAAATGGCAGCGCTCAATGGAAAGCCGAATCGATAGACACTTGCAGGATCTGCAGCGTGCTCACGCCTTGCCGAACGACGGACCGGGTTCGAACGCCCATCCAGGAGGAATTCACGAAGGGACCGCCAGGCGAATGGTTACCTGCTACAACTGCGGCCGGACCGGCCATATCGCCCGAAATTGTCGCCATCCACGCCGCAGCAACGAGACAGCCGTCTCCGGGTCCGAAGAGCCAGAGCCTGTTGCAAGAAATCACATCACGAGGCCAGGGCAGCCGAATCGCGCAAGTAACAACGCCATTTACATCCGAGGCTCGATCAACGGCCAGCCGCAGACCTGTTTAATCGACACCGGGTCTGAGGTGAGTTTGGCACCTGCTCATATTGTCGGGGGGGGGGGGTAGACTTACGCCCTTGTCAACGGGTGTTGATGGCTGCCAATGGGACCGAAATTCGTGTTTTGGGGGAAATTACGTTCCCGATTAAGGTCCGCAATGGGTTTGTGCTACCTACCGACTTTTTGGTCTCCGACCAGATCACAGAACCCATGCTAGGTATGGATTGGTTGAGAGGGCATCGAGTCAGGTTGAGTTTTGGGACTGGATTTTTCTACGTAGGTCGTAGACGTATCTCCTTGGTGCGGGGAAATGGTTCCGCGTGGTGTCGGCGCGTGATCGTCGCCGAATAGGTCATAGTGTCGCCCAAAAGCCAGCAGGACGTCTCCGTTAGAACTCTTTATGGGAGTTTATCTGCCGTTTCATCGGCCTGGATGACAGAAGCTTGTGAGGTCCGACCAGCGGTTCATGTTGCTCGGGTAGTGTTAGGGGATAAACAGAACGACGCCCAGATTCGAGTGATGAATCTAACGGAGGAAGCAGTAACGTTGGATAAGGATCAGCTGCTAGGAGGTTTACACCCAGTTGAAGTCGACAGGTGTGTTGAACAGGACAACAGGAAAGTTGGGACGGTGTTGCCATGTGAGACGTTGCTGGCCGACTTACCTGAAGAGGTACCTCAAGAAATCAGAGTACGACTGGAGCGATTGCTGAAAGATTATCAAAACGTCTTTTCGGTGACAGAGGAAGATTTGGGACGTACCTCAATTAGTATGCATAAAATTGAAACAGGAGATGAACGGCCAATACGACAGCCACTGAGACGGCAACCTCTTCCTCACCGAACTGCCATTGACGAACATCTGAATAGGATGTTGGCAGAAGGAATTGTAGAACCAGCGGTGGGCGAATGGGCCGCGAATGTGGTTCTAGCACGAAAAAAGGATGGCACGTTGAGATTTTGTATCGATTATCGGCAACTCAACGATAAGACGAAGAAGGATTCTTACCCACTCCCAAGAATCGACGAATGTCTAGACGCTCTCGCAGGCGGAGGCTGGTTTAGTACTTTAGATTTGAGAAGCGGTTACCATCAGGTGGCTATGGATCCACGGGACGCGGACAAGACTGCTTTTGTCACGAGGAAAGGCATTTTTCGTTGGAAAGTAATGCCCTGTGGGCTATGTAACGCCCCGGCCACTTTTCAGAGACTGATGGATATCGTTTTGTCGGGTCTGAATTTCGAAGTCTGCTTGGTCTACCTCGACGACGTTATCATCTTCGGAAGCACACCGGAAGAACATCTAGAAAGACTGGAGCAAGTGTTCCAGCGATTA
Organism: Bimastos eiseni; assembly: GCA_959347315.1. Lineage (NCBI taxonomy): Eukaryota > Metazoa > Annelida > Clitellata > Crassiclitellata > Lumbricidae > Bimastos > Bimastos eiseni. The sequence continues at coordinate 51,832,175 of OY365806.1, read as the reverse complement.
CGAGAGGCCAACCTTAAGTTGAAGCTAAGCAAGTGCAAGTTGCTTCGTCGAACCGTAACGTTCTTGGGCCATGTTGTTACCCCGGATGGAGTTGCGGTTGATCCTTTCAAGATAAGAGACGTGGTCGAATGGCCTATTCCGGAAAGGCTAAGGGACGTGCGTGCTTTTCTGGATTTGTGTTCGTACTACCGGAGGTTCATACGTAATTTTTCTGTTTTAGCGGCACCGCTATTCGCACTTACTAAGAAGGGACGTGCTTTCACCTGGGACGACACTTGCCAGGATGCATTTGCTCGCCTGAAGGTTTTGTTGACTACAGTTCCGATTCTTGCGTTACCGACTGTTGAAGGTGTCTACTTGTTAGATTGCGAAGCCTGCGATGTGGGACTCGGTGCTGTTTTTTCGCAAAGAATAGACGGAGAAGAGAGAGTGATTGCCTACGGTAGCCGTCTATTATCCAACGCCGAACGCAATTACTGCGTCACCCGGAAGGAACTGTTAGCGGTCGTCTACTTTACGAAGTTATATCGGCAGTATTTGTTGGGGAAGCAGTTTGTCTTGAGAACCGACCATGCTGCTCTGCAGTGGTTGCAGCGCACTCCAGAACCTATTGGACAGCAGTCACGATGGCTGGAACGTCTTGCGAAATTTGACTTCCAGATAGTCCATCGGCCGGGTCGGAGGCATGGGAACGCGGATGCTCTTTCTCGTAGGCCAAGTCCTCAGTGTGGCCAGGAGGAGCGGAGTTTAGTAGCAGCTGTAACTACGATTGCTCAGGGTTTTTCGTTGAGCATGGAAGCTGAAACGCTGGAACGCTTGAAAAGGGCTCAGGCCGAAGACCCTGATCTCTCAAAGGTGCGTCCTTGGTTAGAGGAAGGAGCGCTGGTTCCGGAGTTGGTGGACATTCTATTCGAGAGTGCGATTGTGAAGACCTACTGGCATCAGCGCGAGGGGTTGTACTTGCGCGACGGCGTGATGTATCGGAAGAAACCGGACGGGTTAGAGCAACTACTACTGCCCAAGGCCCTTCGGAAGGAGTATTTGAGCCTTGCTCATACCGGAATGACTGGAGGTCATTTGGGCGTCCGAAGAACTAGATGGAAAGTTAAGCAACGATCGTATTGGGTAGGATGGTCGGAGGAAGTGAAAAGATTTTGTCGATGTTGCTCGCAATGAAACCAATATCATCGTGGTAAGCCTCCGCGTCAAGGACCGTTGCAACCATTGCCATGCGAGGGGTTGTACTTGCGCGACGGCGTGATGTATCGGAAGAAACCGGACGGGTTAGAGCAACTACTACTGCCCAAGGCCCTTCGGAAGGAGTATTTGAGCCTTGCCCATACCGGAATGACTGGAGGTCATTTGGGCGTCCGAAGAACTAGATGGAAAGTTAAGCAACGATCGTATTGGGTAGGATGGTCGGAGGAAGTGAAAAGATTTTGTCGATGTTGCTCGCAATGAAACCAATATCATCGTGGTAAGCCTCCGCGTCAAGGACCGTTGCAACCATTGCCATGTGGAGAGCCATGGGAGCGACTTGGTGTGGATTTAACTGGACCCCATCCCCGAAGTAGGCGCGGGCATGTCTACATATTAACCGTCACGGACTATTTTACGAAGTTCGTTGAGGCGATACCTATAGTGAACCAGGAAGCTTCGACCGTTGCTAAGGCCTTGGTGGAGAACGTCACTGTACGCTATGGAGCCTCATTGCAAATTCTAACAGACCAAGGGACCAATTTGGATGGAAACTTGTTCCGTGAACTCTGCAAGCTGTGGGGCATTGATAAGGTCAGAACTTCGAGTTACCATCCGAGCGGAAATGGGCTAATTGAACGATTTCACAGGATCCCTTAATGCCATGTTGGGGAAAACTATTTGCGACCATCAAAGGAACTGGGACGAGATGCTGCCTCTGACGCTCGCTGCCTATCGCTCCTCTCTACATGAGACGACCGGTTTTACGCCTAACCGTTTGATGTTCGGTCGCGAACTAAGGGCTCCTCTGGATCTCGTCTATGGAAGGTCGCCAGACTCAGACTCGGGACCCGCTACGTACTCGAGTTACGTCGATGAACTAGCCGAAAAGATGGAGTCAGCATATCGTATTGTACGCGAACGACTACGGGTGGCAGCGGAGCGGAGGAAGCAAACCTACGATATGCGCGTCAGTCCGGTCCAATTTTCGATAGGGGATCGTGTTTGGTACTACACTCCGAGGCGTTTTCGCGGAAGGAGTCATAAGTGGCAACGAATGTACACTGGACCCTACGTCATCGCGGAGCAGTGCGGAACGGTGAACTTCCGCATTCGGAAAACGGCCAACTCTCGACCTCTCGTAGTACATGTGGATAAGTTGCGTCCATGCTACGACGCAATGACTACTGAGTTGGACGAATCCGCGATTGAACCGACGCCTGTAAACTGAACAGACAGCCGACGACCGAGGCGTTCTATACGACGGCCGTTCCGGTTCCAGTAGGCTTCAGCGCGAAGTACTGGAGGAATTTTGCTGCCGAAAGATCCAGACTTGAGTCGAGATTGGACGGGAAAATTCTCCAACACTTGAAATTCTGCGACGATCGGAATTGGAATAGAAGGGGGAACCATTACGAAGGAAATGTTGCGAAACTTCGTGGGAAAGATGCAACAGGAGTGTTTTTAGTGAGACTGCGATGGAAGCCTAGCTTAAAAGGCGATAGTGAAGTAGTTCGCTTTTAAAGAAATCAGGAAATGATATTCGTGGAAAAGCCTATGACAGTCAGCATTATCGGGTATTTCTTCGTCGGCTACTTGCGTGGAGCGGAAGTCCGAAGAAATTATCTGATCCACCTGTGATAATCGGCTGTCCTGTCAAAGACACGAGGGGGCGCTTTAAAAGGATTCGCCATCGAGGAAGTACACACGAAAAAGCTATATTGAAAGGCCGCATGCAAGAAAGGCGAAAGAGATTATTCGATCGGCCTGTACTGATTGTCCGTTTCGGCCCAGAAAACTAAGGTCTGTTTCTGAGCAGATCAAAGGTCTGTTGCGGCATGGATCAACTTTGACGATCGACACTGGCGTCAATTTTCCCACGGTCGAAGGAAGGAAGACGGGAGGAGAGCCATCGCTTAGGTGGTCGACGATCAACTTTGGCGTCGATGTTCCTAAGGTTGAAGGGAGGAGGAATAAAGAAAGGGGCGTGGCATTGATACGCCGCACTAATCGACAATTACTAAAATATGCAATCGACGGCCATTATGTTGCATTGTCATAGTTGGACTGAGAGGCAAAGGTCTGTTGTTTGAATCATGGCTGGAAGACACTCGCAGTTGTGAACTATGCCCGACCGTTTTTATAGGCAGTGACCCGCAGTGGGCCTTGGAGCGCCATCGACGTGTGGTGCATCGAATTTACTGTCGTCGCGTCGAAGACACCGATGTGGCCTTGGGTCGGGACTACACTGGTCCTTCCCCTGCCCAGAGTTTTACGTGCGGCGCTGCTGTCGTCCGTGGGTCGTACGCTTCGGGTTCTGCTGCGGACAATCCCTTGCCGATCGACGATTCTCTGGTCGGAATGACTGTCGGGCAAGTGGCGCTTCTTGTCCTGGACGGACGTAGGCTGGCTCTGAGATCCAGCGAAGGACAGTTCCGTGACGCCGTTAACCGACGCGCTCCCCACTGTCCTCGGTGGTTGAGCGACGGAATTTATTGGGGATGTCGTCTCGACTCTGCACTTCTGCGGACGGGTTACCACCCGCCTTCTTCCCATTCATCCATGGATGGCGACGCCGGAAGCCCTTCGGTCTCCCACTTCAGTGAACCACCTGCCAGCCCTGAGACTGACATATCCTTTTTCGTCCCTGGAATGAATAGCGCGTCCGACCCTGGTGTAGAAATTGAAGTGATCACCGTGGACTCTGACAGTGATACCACCGAATCGGATTAGTATTACCGACACTGAAATAACTGACGGTGTAAAGACTTATAATTATATCGACCCGAATTAGGGCAATTCATTTAATTTGATAAATGAGGCATTAGTTATTCGTCTGTTTTGTTGAGTTGCTTGGTCGTTTCAGTTCTTGTTTTGTGTTATATGGCTAATGAATAGGGTAGCATTGGATTGGTACTTTTGCGAACATTAAGGAAGTTGTTTCCGATTATCAGCTTGAAGACTTTTAGGCGTTTCGCATCTATTATGCTTCGTTATGTTAATTGCTATGCTTTGTTATGTTAACTGTTACTGTTCACTTTCATCTGCGATGACGTAGTTAGCAGTCTCCACCGCTGTACTCTCCAAGGGATGTGGGAATCCCAATCATGCAGGTGAGGGAAGGTGTTGAGAAATTGTCGCACTAGGGGACCCCCTCCCTTTCTAGTCGGTGTTGTTCCCACGGTCAGCGCTCCTCGGTTTCCCCGATCGTGCACCCTCCCACTCAAGCTTCGCTCCTTCCTCTCGCTTTTCTGTCGTCAGCTCTCTTCTCAATGCTCTCTCTTTCTCACGCTTTATCTGTTGGCACTGCTCTTGTTTGTTCTTTCCTCCCTCGCTTTCTGTCGTCAGCCTGCTCTTCGCCTGTCGGCGATGCCTTTGTGTGGCCGTTTTTGGTGGGAATTTGCTCCCTGAAATCTTCGCCAGGTGTTCTCTTTCCCACGGTCGAGGGCGGTTTCAGCGCTATAAAAGGGGGCCCGGTTTTAGTCGAAAGGGAGTCCGAGGAAGACCGTCAGAAGGAGCAGTCGAAGCACGGCCTGATCGAACCGAAGAGAACAGTCTGATCTCCGCCAGCCGAGGGAACAGTTCGAATAAGTCCGACATAGCGACACGGGGTCTGCCGGTCAACAGTAGGCTACCTGAAAAAGAGTACGGCAGTGAGATTGTGAGGAGGTGACCACTCGTTCGTTGACAGGACGACCGGCCAGGGCGAGATTTGGCGTCTGTCAAGAAATACAGAAATATTGCAGAATTGTCGTGGTTAAGTCCTCTGCCGGACCGGAGAGGCCGAAATTCGCGCGTGACATCCTTGTAGTAGAGACCCCCAGATTTCGCCACAATGTTATATCCACTAATGAATGTTGATTGATCTGAGGCTTTGCTAAATGCCAGACAAAATGAACAAAACAATTTTTGTGTGTTTTTGTCGTAGGTCAGCCATTGACGAGGCTTATTTTTTCTGAAATAAACGTTCTGGTAATTGAGTTTAACGTTGAGATCAAAAATTTTTTTTCGGATGAAATTTAAAAAAAGTTCTCAAACAATCTGCTGGTGGTTTCAACAAATAATTATAATTGTTTTGAGTTTCTTCACTTGGCTCACACTGACTAATGTTCAAATTATATTGAACGTCAGAGTTGGGGTAAGCAGTTGGGCTTGCATTGACACCATTGGCATCGAAAGATTCATAACTATCTGCCGCTTTAATTTTAGAATCATGTGCCTCATTGGGTGGTAATAATAATACCGCATCAGCGGCATCGCAAATTGAATGAGGATCCGTAATTATTTCTGCTGTTGCTATATCAGCCGTACTGATATTAACAGTTGAGTTGGTACTGGAAGATGTTGCAAACATGTTCGTTAATTTTTGATATTTATGAGCATGGTTCTTTAAACTTGTTTTATTTCTTATTCGTTCTTTCTCAGCACCTCCTTTTCGTTTATTCATTTTTCTTTGGGGTAGAGTACGTATACCAGAAATTTTAAAAAAAATTAAAAAATTTAAACCAAATTTGTTTAAACACGTCAAAATCATTCTATTATTACTTAAAAGTAGACTAAATGTTGATACGCTGCCGCCAACTCCTCAAAAGTCAAAACGGAAACAGAATTTAAAAGAGTGAATAACCGACCAAAAGTAAAATATACAATGAGCTTGTTTTCAATTGCCATCTGGGCACGTTCGGAGCGCCCGTCCCTTTAACAATTAGATAAAAACTTCCGCCCTCCGACGGCAATTGAAAACAATTCCATTACAATTGAACAACTAAACTATAAATAGACGGAAGGCCGATAGGCTCACCAAGTTCCAGGCTATTTATAGTTCAGTAGATTGAACGTGTGACTGCGTTTTTTGAGTACTAATGCGCCGTTCAATGAGGGCGGCGCGAAATCAAGTTTATTAAACGATTTATGTGCGGCTGCCGTCAGATACGCTAGCCTATAATCAACGGTAAATTTAAATGTAATTAAACATATAATGACTTTTTTCTGGCAGTCCGCGGCCGCCGGCCCACCGGGAATCTCCCGGTATCCCGGCGGCCCAGTCCAAGCCTGAACGTAATCCGATTCCACCCTGCTTCTCATGTATCAAACTGTCGCGAGTTCGGTTCACATCCCCTAAGCTTCCGGTACCCAAGAAGGTGGTTCAGCAGATTTCCCGATTTCGATAGTCCGGTGAGTAAGTATGGCTTTTTGGCGCAATGTTGTAAATTTAAATGTAATTAAAAATATAATGACTTTTTTCTGACAGTCCGCGGCCGCCGGCCCACCGGGAATCTCTCGGTATCCCGGCGGCCCAGTCCAAGCCTGGGTCTAAACAATAATTTAATCATAGTGAGACCATAGTAAGTATGGTACTTAGAATAGATTAGTAACTGATAACTTTGACTAATTGGAGCGCTCATGAGTAGTTACCATGAAGGGCGCTATATAAATTTTCGTAATGACTGAATGAATGAACTTATCATACGGATGCGGTCTCATACTTTCATTATATCTGTCAAATGTTACAATTTACTTTTCTTGCTTTTTCTTCAAAAAAATTACTAATAAACTTATCAAAGTTAATTGTGCTTGACAAAGAGCGTTCAACTGAAAGAATTGCTAAATTGGAATGTAGTGATTCTCTAATTGTGGGTCTTAAGTAGGTTTTAATTTTGATTAGTTTTAGTTTTGAAAATCCAAATTCTGTTTAGGCAATAACTCTTTCATCAACCCTGATTCTAATTAAGAAAGACTTTTTGATAAATCCAAGTTCTATTAAGGTTAGATTTCGATTGTGAATTCCACTTTGCATTAATTTTGTCATCACTCAAAGTAGGCTAAAACGTCTTTCATTACTCAAATTTCTGTTTCATGAAACTTTATTTGCATCAATATATGATGCATTTTGCAATTTTTTTCATAAATCAAATTTATATTTAGGCAGAGATTGTCCTTAATTAATCCAACGTTTTACTTAGGAAAGAATGATTTTTCATCAATATAAGAATTTGCGCATTATCATAATTGCAAATTTTATTTCATTTTATAGGTGCGAAAGTCATGGCAAGATAGACAGAGGCGGCATTGCCGTTCTGCAGCATATCTATTAACACTAGGTACCATTCGATGGTCCTTCTGTATTTCGTATATGTTAGTTTTAAGTCGAGAAGAAGCAAGAAAGCATATGGTGCCTGGTTTAGACAAGAGCAGCAAGAATCTTGAAGATTGCAATTTATACAGTAAGAATTTTTATTTATTTTTTGCCAAAAATGCCGCCTCTAGGACAAGTGCCGCCTGGGGTCATTTTGCGCATTATTTTATTGCAAAATTTATTTCATTTTATAGGTGCGAAAGTCATGGCAAGATAGACAGAGGCGGCATTGCCATTTTGCAGCATGTCTATTGACACTGGGCGCCATTCGATGGTCATTCGGTATATCGTATATGTTAGTTTTAAGTCGAGAAATAGCAAAAAAGCTTTAGGTTTAGACAAGAGCACCAAGAATCTTGAAGAGTGCAAGTTATAAAAAAATTAATTTTTTTATTTTTTGCCAAAAATGCCGCCCCTAGGACAAGTGCCGCCTGGGGCGGTTCGCCCCACTCGCTACGCCATTGTGAGGCCCTATGCTATTTGAGATATGGGGTCCTTTATAAGTCCAGATATTCTATAATGTCGATGACAAATATGATTTTCGAATACCTAGAGGGTTAAACTGAAATACAATTAAGAATATAACTGATTCTGAAATAAATCTTTAACTCAAAATCATTTTTATTCACAACAAACTTAATGATGCAAACAAACTCTGGTAAAAAGAAAGTTCTTTTAAAATAAAAGATGCAATTGACAAAGGCTGATTACCTAATCTCTTTAAACTGTTATAAAGTTTAAAGAATTATAATATTAAACTAAAATATTTCAACACTTAAGTCACTGATGACATCATCAAATAAAAACTGTGTAGTTTGTCACTTTCTATGCACATGAGACTGAGGGAACATAATTTATCTTGAGTCATTGTTGTTCTAAATTCATTTTTTTATCCTCTTCAGCTGAGAAAAAGATCTTTCTCCAGAGCAATTTGCAACCATCATACTAAGAAACAATCTCAACATTGCTTCTTCTATTAAGGAATGCTGATTGGACATGATCGTTAAATATTACTCTATACAGATCCTGATGTGTCAGACTATCATGTTTCGGTGAACCATGGGCTTGATTAACATATTGATGTCCACATAGCTTGTGTAGATTATACATAAATCCTGCACTGCAGATATGGTTGTTACTGAGGGAATTGGAAGAAATTAGACTGCACATGATGTTGATTTTTTCCTTCCTAATGAAATTTTTTTCCTGTTATTGATAAAGCACTTACAGAACTGTACGCCAGATTTTCTGTCAAGAATACGAAACTATTGCGTGCGTTTCAGGCATTAATACGAGGTACGGAGGCAGTGTAGCGATGTTCCTATTAAAACCCACATTTCTTATGTATTATTAACATTATAATATGCAGTCAATGTTAATTAGTTAAATTAATTCAGAGTTAATTAATGCCAGCCTATAAATATAAAGTAAAGGCGCTATAAGATTAAATTAGAGCCCTTAGTAACAGTGTTGTTGGGGAGAACTGGTCGTTTGCAATTTGACATTCAGGAGGCAATGTTAAAAGGTCTGATTTTGGCCATCTGCTGGGGATTGTACGGCGGAAATGCGTTATCCGGGCTGCGAGAGTTTGCAATAAGATGTTCAGTATTGCTGGTGCTGAGAAAAAGTCAACACGTAATTCTCAAGTTGCGAACTCTCAAAGAAGTTTTAGGAGTTCGGACAGTTATTTGACCCAGGTTCGTCTAGAACTGCTGAGGGGTGCGAATGGTGTAGTGGCGAACAGTGCTGTGATCGTCGAGTAATGATGGATGTATTCTCCGTGTGTAATCATGAGTTATTTTCGTTCTCGAACTATCGGTCATGAGCGGTGGAATGCAGAAACTCTTTTCACGTTAATATAGATGGACTGAGAGATTAATATCGGCATCTACAGTGTGTCTCTTCTGACATACTTGTCAACGGAATCGAGGCTACGCAAGTATCACATTAAGTCCGATTCATCATTCGGACGTGACGAGTGCGAGTGGAGGACGGCACAGAAACATTTGAGGTGAAGAGGTTAGAGGCAACAATCATCCGAGAAGAAGCAATCGACAGAATTTACACAAAGAAAGAATCCAAATGAACACTACAGAAATACACTGCAGATCTGCTCCATTCCCGTGGGAGGTAGATATCTGACCTAAGAAGCGCTATTATCTAATCTAGGCTGGCTAGGTAGTCATAAGTTAGATTAGTTCATAATCAATCTATATCTTAGAATTCTATTTAAATATTTTGCTGATTTTGACTGTTTTTGCAATATAATTGACGATGAAAGTTTGCAGTTATTGATTAATTAATACTCAATTGAACTCATGAATATGTATATGAAGAGGCATGATGGCCTAACCAAGGCAGAATAAGTTGAACTGTGTATATGCATCGTTACAGGCAGTGCAAATTTTTTCTTACACAGTGAGATTCTTAATCCTTTTGCATGTAGGGCCAATTACATAGCCAACATGGAGGATGTAAATCTGGAATTGCGACAGTTGAAGAGAATGATTGAACGCAAAAAACAAAACGGGACATTGCCAACATTTGAAGGTGATGAACTGATTGAATTTGCTCGTTTCATCGCCAAATATGCTGAAGCCTTCTATGAGCTAAACAGGCGAGCTTTAATTGCATGCACTATTTCAGTTACATCTGCTCAATGATCAATCCGAGCGCTCATTCAGTTGTCTCAGACTATTAAAGACACACTTGAGAACTGAACTGGACACAAAAGGTAACAAACATTGAAGTAAGAAGAAGACTAAACATCAAAGAGAGTATCATACAAGCCATAATCAAAGGAAAATTGGGACCATTTGGACACATTTGAGAATAGATAATTTGAGAAAAATAAAGAGTGTAATGACAGGAATTATGGAGGGAAAGGGAAGCAGAGCATGACCTTGCAGAGAATGGCTAGATGACATTGAAGACTGATGTGGAACCGATATACATAACTTATTACAGCCAACCCAAGACAGAGGAGCATGGAGAACAATGGTCAAATGTGCAGTGGACACTTGCAGGCTTTCAGCCCATGGTGATGATTATGCAGTTCCCACTTTGATAAGTGGGAACTGCAATGCTGGATGAAAGATTTCCAGATGTAGCAGCTTTGACTATGCATTCTGCCAGAGCCCGCTCATTGGATTTTGACAACGTTTTGGACAAATTTATAGCTGTGTATCCCCATTGCCACATTCAGCTGACATTATAATTTCAAAATAGGCTAACTGTTGTCATGTGTCTGCTAGTGTGACACGAGTTGCTTAGGCATTGATATAAAGAGAACTTGACTCTGCATGGGGCTCTATTTCTTAAACTCTTTACGGTGAGCTTATATATGGGCAAGGGGCTTAACCGTTTTGGCGAACTTATGTGGTGACCACAATTTTAAGGTTGCAATTTTAGGCCTACTGTTATTATTTCATAGCCACAAATCGCCGTGCACTGGTAAAAAAACGACAGCCCTCGCTATGCCCTGGTTACCAAAAGAGTCTGGCCCCATCACTGGACGCACCTACAAGGTGGGCCAAGAAAAGTAAACCCCTAGTATTTTTTGCCAATATTTCGGCCAAAAGTAGGAAATATTAAATGATATTTAACAGGCTGAAAGCCAATTCATATTTGCATGTAACTGCCAAAATTTAATTAAATATTTCAAGCAGAACAAAAGTTATGTCACTTCTAATGAGTGCAACCATCGATTTTTGATGGTCAAAAAACATTTAACGCCGCAAAAGTTGTAAGAAAGCAAATTTATGAAGTCACATTTCAAGTAGGGCCTAGTTGTAGTAAAACACACTTCATGATTATTGTTATTGAGAAAAGAAACTGGATATAATCGCAAAAGGGATGTGTAACAAAATAAACATGGGCAAGGTGTCCATGACAGATAAAATGTGTACACAGACACTTCATGAATCATGATCATGATCTTGGAGCCAAAGCTGTAATCAAAGCCCACTCTGAGATCACTGGAGCTGAGCACTTATAAAAAATATGCGGTCGCGTTGATGATAGGGGTAGGTTGTAGAACGTCATAAGGGCAGCGGTAGGCAGAAATCTATCCGCACTCGAACAAATATTGAGCATGTTTACGAACTTATTTGCTCACAGAATAGCAACATTAAAATCCTCTCAGTACTCAGCGAATTCCAGCAGAGTTGAACATCAGCTGCACGTCTGCATGTTAGAAGATTTGCCAAAGAAGATCTGAACTTCACTGCTGGGCAAATTATCACTGATGCTATGGTCCCCAACCAAGTCATCAAAACTTGCCAAATAGACTCAGAATATGTGTGGCTACTGGTTTTGACACAGGTCTTAAAACAATATGATGTTTGCTTTATAACAATTACATGAGACGTAACTTCATAAAATCGTTTGTGTAACTTTTTGCTACGTAAGATGTTTTTTGACTACCAAAAATCAGTGGTTGCACTCACTAAAAGTGATATAACTTTTGTTCTGTGTGAAATATTTTAGTAAAATTTTGCGGTTATATGTAAATGTGAATTAGCTTAGCCCCTGTGAAATTTCATTTACTAGTCCCTGCGTTTGGCCGAAATATTAGCGAAAAACCTGAGGGGGTTACTTTTTAATGGCCCACCCTGTAGATAATTAATGCCAACCCATTTAAAGCGGACCATTTTTCAATGTGTTGCAAGAAAGAACGGACCGAAATGTGGCTCAAAACAAAGAAAAAATAATTATAACAGAAACAGTAGCATAGGCAAAGGGGGGGTTTGTGGGTTTAAACACCCCATTGGCATTGTTGCATTTTTTACTTACTGGAAGAAGAGACTGAGGGTTAAGGAAGTTAAGTCCTACTCATTTCGTCCAAAGCACATGTATATAGGCCCCTCAGTCTTTGATGTCATAATGTAATGCTTAGAAGCAGAGGCGGCGATCTCGTTTGACAGGTTGGGGGACACCCGATGAGAGGGGTAGGAAATGTGGGGGGACACACGTATAGCTTGGTAAAAAGTGGTGGAATTGTCCCCCTCTATCTCCCCCCGGATCGCCGCCTCTGCTTAGGAGCAATGCAGACAGAACAAACAAAGGCAAAGGGAAATGACTGAATGTTTAACTACGGTGACTGAACGACTAGACAATCTGACAGTCTATAGATATGGTCGAACGTCTGGCTAATCAACAGACAATATTATTGTAACAGAACATCAATCCGAAATTATAGCGCCATGCAGGTATCAACTCTTAAGTAATCTCTACAGGCAACTGAGCATAATTGAGTCATCCACCCTTCAACAATATCTGATGTGTGTAAGATGTTGTGAAGCGAGAACCTGAAAGTGGGAAAACCGTCTGATCCCTGTACCTTGGACCCAGGTGCGCAGTCGTCATTTTGGAAGACCTCTACATAGATTACGCCCTACACTGATTATAATAATAAACGAATAAAATTATCATCAAGTCGATTTTCAGCAAGTTTAAAGCGTACGTTTGTAGGCCTAGAGGAATTTAACACGGCGTAACGCTAATGAATCATGAATCATCGTGTTGACATGTTTGCGAGTTTGTTTAGCCCGGCAAATCAGACAATTCCATGACGTCATTGCGTGTTTTGTTTCTTTGGAAAGGCTAGCCATACTATGATCAGAGGTTGCGTGCGTGAGCACATCTTCTTTCTGATTCGGAGAGGGCAAGGGTGGGTGTCGTCGAGCTGTCGACCGTTGCACCTCTGGACAGCACGGCCTGACCTCTGATGGGCGGTGGCGTGTAGTAAATTCTTCGACTGTGGCTGATGGAACTCGAGGCACTGCCACGAATGGATGCCCATGGCGGACAGCAAGCGGTCAGCGCCGTCCGATATCCAGTGCGAAAGTTGGAGCTCATCCAATAGTAGACGATGGGGTTGCAGCAGCAGTTGCTCATTGCCAGCCAATGGGCACCGATCCAAGTGACTTGGATGTACTTGAAACTCCAGATGATGTTGTTTGTGTCTCCGACGAGGGTAATGGTGTGAAGCGGAAGCCAGCAGAGCGCGTAGATGACGACGACGTAAACCATCATCTTCACCATCTGCAACACAACAGAAAAACAGTCGTGACGCAACTTCAGCAGCATTATTATTACTATTAATATTATTGATGATGATGATAATAATAATAATAATATTAATAATAATAATAATAATAATACTAATTTTGGCCGTCAAGCAAGACACTGTAATATCAACGACCTTATCCATCGCAGCCTCAACAGAGCCGTTATTCAAGGAACCGTCGGGTCTTTCTAGATTAGATGGAAAGAGACCGGATGTACAGACTCTGATACCGTGGAGTGGGGGGCCTTACTTTTGGACGCGACGGTGGTGGACACAGTGGCCGCTTCTTATATCCCCGAGAAAGCTGCCACAGCCGGAGGAGCGGCGGAGATAGCAGCCATAAGGAAACACACAAAATATTCGGAACTGGAGAAGAAATACACTTTTGTTCCAATCGCTATAGAAACCTTCGGTCCCCTCAATAGTAAGGGCCTCGCCTTTTTGTCTGAGACTGGACGCCAACTTTCGACAACTACCGGTGACACCCGTGAGACAAGCTTCCTCTTCCAGAACTTGTCGGCATTGATCCAACGTTTCAATGCGGTGGCTTTTCAGGGCACTTTGTCAAGATTACAATCACCTGACAAGCGGCGACCTAGATGGCCTGATGATCCGTTGGTAATGCCAATGGTGAATAATATCATATGTGACATAATAATAAAAATAGTAATAATAATAATTATAATAATAATAATAATTTTTTATTATAATAATAATAATAGTAATAGCCTAATAATAATAATGTTATTATTATTATTATAGTTCCGTATGCGGACGATTCATCCCCGGACGATTCATCCCGGACGATTCATCCTCGGACGATTCATCCTCGGACGATTCATCCACAGGACGATTCATCCAGCGGACGATTCATCCGGAAAGTCAATCCAGGACCATTCATCCAAAATAAATAAATTAAAAAAGTCCTTTTTACATATTATATGAGGCGATTAGTAATTAAATTATAGTGTTTGACTTCCCCTTCGATAAGCAATATCAGAGGTTAGTTAATATCAGGTTCGTCATTACACCAGACATTCCATCTTAATTACTAAAATAATTCTTCTTACGTCCAAAAACATGACGTCACCAAAGTATGCGTTCAGTCTGTAAAGTGCGCGTGTTTTTTGATTCATAAACAACTAAATATCAATAAATAAATATGCTTTTTGATTAATTAATGAACAATAATTAATAAAAAGCAATAAAAGAAAACGTTATGACAACAGTAAATTTTGGAACATCGAAACGTGGAAAGCGAACGATCATACATCGAAACTATGAATACTGGAGAAAAGGAGAAAACGCACAAGGACAAACAAAATGGCGCTGTTGCAAACACCAGGTTTTCAACTGCAAAGCACGGCTATTAACAGATACAAACAACGTTGTGATCGGAGATCAGTCACCAGACCACACTCACAACGGGAATGTCGCAACAGCACTTGGACGGAAAGCTATCGGAGACATGAAGAAGAAAATGACAGAAACTATAGCGACACCAAGTTCGTCTTCTGGCGCGGTTATGGTTGATCTGGAGCCACATGTGTTGATGGCCTTGCCCAAAAAAACTTCACTAAACCGTGTTCTGCGTCGTCATCGCCAAGTTGCATTGTCAAGCGGTCAAAACCAGCAAACCTTACCACCGACACCAACAGATCTCAGCTTTGATTTCCCATCAAAATTTATCAATCTACTATTATTTGATTCTGGATCGGGAGATGATCGGCTTATCATCTTGGGCGATAGAATGCTTCTTGATGGTCTAGCCAGATCCGACATCTGGTTGGCTGATGGCACTTTCAAGGTGGTACCCTCCATCTTTTTCGAGATGTACAGTATACATTTTCAGTTCATAAACGGAATAAACCCGGCCGCAGTATATTGTTTATTGCCGAACAAGACCCGAGCAACCTACGACCGTCTTATAGTGGAATTGAAGAATCTTATGCCAAGTGCTGCACCAAAAACGATCTTAACCGATTTTGAGTCAGCGGCAATGGGAACATTTTCTCATGCATTTCCAGGAGCTTCGATAACAGGATGTTACTTTCATCTCAACCAGAGCGTTCTGCGCAAGGTCAATGAATTGGGTATGAAGAACGATTACGAAACTGACGACGTGCTGCGTGGAAGTGTTCGATGTTTATCAGCACTCGCACATGTACCGGTTGATGATGTTGCTGAATCATTCGACTTGCTAGCTGAAGACATGGCAGAACACGAAAGAATGAACGAACTTCTAGCCTATTTCGAGCACACCTACATTAGAGGTCGACGACTCCGAGGCAGAGGCGACAATTATGGCCCAGCTATGTTTCCAATCCCGATGTGGAACCAGTACGAATCTGCTGGAGATGGTATAGCACGTACAACAAACATAGTGGAAGGCTGGCATCATGGCATCCAATCACTCTTCATGTGCAGTCATCCTTCACTATGGGTGATGATTGAAGGGCTGGAGAAAGATAGTCAGAAACAGAAGGCAGCATTCATGCAAGCAACTACTGGTATCCAGGATATTGGTGTCAAGAAATATCGCGACTTGGTGGACAGAGTGAGACGCGCTGTTGGTGGATACGGAAGAACCACTGTGTTTATGTATCTTCGTGCAATTGCGCATTTGTCGCACAATTAAAACTTGAATTAAAACTTGGAAATGGACAAAATTTGTCACAACTTAATGATAAATAAAATACTAGAGGTTAATAAAATAAAAATGTTGTTTAACATATTTTTGTAAGTATGTAAAAGCCTTTTCTAGGGCCTGAAGAGAACACCTGGTGCTACATGAAACCACAGTCACCCATCTCTTTGAGTCACTCTTCTGTAAGTGCTAACCCTTCAAACTTACCGTTATTCTCAAGCCAAAATCCAGTGTGGAAATGCATTGCAAGAAATGGTCTTACTTGACCCTCGAAATAAAATACTTCTCCTCCAAGTATACAAAAGCCCCTTATAGGGTCTAAAGAGAACCCTTGGTGCCACCCAAAACGACAAGCACCCATCTGTTACAATCATTCTTCTCTAAGTGGTAACACACCAACGGTAGAAGGTTGCTGTTCAATGGCCCTTACAACGGCGATTTATTATTGCATTTAAAGACACTTTGGATGAATGGTCCTGGATTGACTGGATTGATGATTGGTCCGGATGAATCGTCCGGGGATGAATCGTCCTGTGGATGAATCGTCCGAGGATGAATCGTCCGGGGACGAATCGTCCCCAAATCTATAGTTCATATGTTAAGCTTATATCTGCTCGAGAGAGCCTCTGAAGGCAACGGCATTGAATCGTTAGATGCAGACTGATAGACGTTGGAATAGGTAGCTAGTTTCTCTAGGGTCCCTGTGTCAGGAGATGACCCAAGTTTTTTTATGAAGTCGATTCCAAAGAGATAGGTGGCGGCGTGCTGGCTGTACTTGACGTTCTTCCTGGTGGTTGCCACCTCCGTTGCAGCCCTCACCAAAGATTATGTCGCTTGGAGATATGATGAAGCCACGGTGTCAATCACCGTCACATCCCAGATCCGGTTCGGTCCTCTTCGCCATCAGACCATCATGGCGTTTTCCGTCCGTTCTGGAGAGTGCGGGGGTTCCTTAATGTTTGGGAAACCAGCGTGTGTGAGGCTACGACTGATTATGTCGTTTAAAACGGTGTGCCTTGCGAACCGCCCTGGCCCAAGTCCACAAGAAAGCTCGTGTACTCCATCTGCGTTGACCTATTATTATTATTATTGTTGTTGTTGTTGTCGTCGTCGTCATCATCATCATCATTATTATTGTTATTATTATTATTATTATTATTATTATTATTATTATTATTATTATTACTATTAATATTATTGTTATATACATATATGTTTCACATTATGCTGTTATCGCCCATGTTTTCGAGCTAAGTGAATGGTGGCAATGTTCCGAAGAGACAGGCTGCGTTCCCACGCTGAAGAACAACCTAGATACGTTGGAACAGATATGATGTTTCCATTGGATCATGGGTTGCAGCACTCGTTCGACTGCCTAACTCTAAGATGAACTGCAGTTCTTAACTGCTCCAAGCGCCGCCGGATTCCAAGGCGAGGGCTACGAAGTCGTAGGTGTTGGTTATGATGGAATACTTGACCCCCTGAGTCTTAGCTGCGCGTTCGGCTGCTTCGCCAGCTCTAGCGGATGTGTCGACAAGATGGGATTTGGCTTAGCTGTCGGGCACTGTCACATCCCATGCCAGACATCGACCACGTGTCCAAGGGATGAGCGTGACGCCGTCCGGTCGCTTTCCATCTTCACTTAGCAAGCCGAGAGGTTCCTTTAGCGCTGGAATCTTCGCTCTGCCAAGAGCTCTCCAAATGACGTCATTCAACATGCTATGTCTTTGATATTTTCCGCTGCCTGTTCTACAAATTAGTCCATGGGCCCTTTTGCGTCGACGCTCTCTCGACATTGGTGACACAAATGTGGCTCGCAGAGCGTCGTTCCTAGCCTCAACCCGGCTGGTATTCGTACATAATCATTGAGAGGCGCAGGCCTAGGGCAGTCACAAGGGGCGCTAGCATCCAGTCTCCAGAATGAGGTGCTCGTAACGCCAGCAGGCGAGCACGGTCACAAGGACTGTTATCGGACTCCAGCAGACCTGTCAATGCCTTGTCTGTGAATCGGAGGTCCCATTCTTTCTGGCGATGACTCGCTGCTCCTGTTGTGATTCTGCATCTGTCAAGGTCTTCTTAGCGTTGAGTGCTGAACTCGCAAGTTCATACGGTTCCTCAGCAGACTCTGTTGGTAGGATGCATGCCTGGAGTTCGCTTGTACTAGCAGCAGAAGCCAGAAAGGCAGAAAGTGGCAGCGTAGATGCACAACGAACTCCCAGACCACCATCTCTCACCGGCAAAGAAGCCTGGTGCCAACGGTCATTGTGAAGATCCACATTTAAAGTGGTTGACAGTCCTTCTCTCAACAGTTGATCAAACCGAGCCAAGCCGGGAAATCACCGCAGACGGCTTTGCGCAGGCTGTACAAAAGCTTCGGTACACTTAGACTGTTACTCAGCAGAACCAGAGCGTCATATGTATAAAGCAAGGACAATCTTCCGATTGCCCTCGCGAGGTCATTAGCCTTTGAATTAGCGACCATGTTCACAGCTGGACCTGGAATCAGAGGTCCACCCAAAAAGGTCATTTCCTCTAGGGCTATTCTCGTGAACTCTTGAAACGCAGGGTCATTGTTCGCATTTTGGTGTTGTGACACGCGATTTCGCATTTACTGCGGTTCAAGAGCAATCCCAGATTCTTTGATTCCTGCTCGATTACTTGAACGTCGTCGATCGGCCACTGTTTCCTTTTTACCTCCCAATGTCAGGTCATCCAGATATCCGATACGCAGATCCGATCGAAGCTTCATCAGAATCGGTTGAAACACAAGACAGAATTCCAGAGGTCCCAAAGGTTCGCCTTGCTGCGTTCCTTCTTCGGATCGAATTATGTTTGAACCATAGCACAACAGTGGACGGTTTGAATAGGCAGCGTGAGCAAAGTGGTAGAGGTCTGGGATCTCTCTAGCAACTGCCTCTAGAAGAGAATCTTTGCGCAGAGTGTTAAAGGCATTGGCGAAGTCGAGCTTCACTAGGACGCTGTCTTCAGGCATTGTGGTTATCCAACGACGTGTCGCATGGACAGCTGCCTCAGCGCCTCCTGGAATGCGTACCCCAAGCTGAATGGGGGCTAGCAGTTGAGACAGTCTTGCTACCACATGCGAATTAGCGCCATGTGTAGCCCACCGCGATCGGTCTTATGCCTCCGTCCTTCTTGCTTCGGACTAAAAGGTTTGTCCCATAGAGGACCTCATTCATCTCTCCGGATAGACCTTCCTTTAGGAGCAGATTGACAAGGTCGGATAGATGTTGCCCGATGTTGTCTTCTACTCCATAGGCCATTAAGTGTTATGGGGTTATGCCATCTGGACCATCAGCCGAGCCCGCAGGGAAGTATGAGATTGCCCTAGCGACGTCTTCTTTAGAAACTTGAAGCGGGATGAAGCGATCCGAACTGTCTGGATCACACGGTGTTCTCCTGTCTACTGGTGCAGGCGGGTGCTATTTCTTTAGCGCGGCCAGAGTTTCCGGTGTGTCCAGCGCCGGCTTATCCTCGCTGCAGATGAGACGGATGGCTGGCTGCTTTGAAATTGTCTTCCTCCAGCTTGCTTGCAACTGTTGAGGCTAAATACCTGGCGTGATCGCATTTAGCGGACTTGAGTTTACGGCTTGACGTCTTTGGCAATTCATCGTTAGTCGACTGGTCTGGTCCCTGCAGTCCCCACTCAGCAATGCGGGACAAAATCATCTTGGTCATGTTGTGCTTTCGTCCACTTCTTTTTGGCTTCACCACAACCTTCACAGTTCCACCGAAAGCCAGCAAATCGAACCATTTTTGCAACGCAATTTGGTTCTCTTACGATTGCTTTGATTATGTCGGCCAGGAGAGCAGCACAAGATGGCCTTGCTGCTTTTGGGATTCCCTTACTGAGAAGTTCGGGTGAAGCAGGATGTGAGAGGCGAGCAGCGATCGGCCCAACGTTCGTTGACAGATCCCGTGAGAAAGAGAGTTGCACGCTAGTGGTAGAGGACGACTGTCTTGTGGTATTATGCTTTAAAGGACCGTCCGCCGGTGGCTGGTCAGAGCCTGGACAAGGGGCGGTTCGAGGGCCCTGCCGGTGCATCGTGCCATCTGAGGCATGGGTTTTGAACGACAACTAACACACACACCCACCCACCCCCAAACCCTCTGACCCTTACAAGGTTTTTGACTCATCTGAGTTTCAATTCGTTTTTTTTTCAATTGCGCCGCCATTTAAGCAGTAATCGTAGCCATTGACGTCGCTGGCCTTAAAACATGGCAAGCGGCCATCAATTCAAATGCACGGCTACATATAAGTTGAAACGAAAGTAACCATTATTATTATTTTGATTATTATTATTTTGACTATTATTATTATTATTATTATTATTATTATTATGGGAAATGGTAGTAGCAGGGAAAGTAGTAGGTGGAGTAGGGGAAGTAGTAGTAGTAGTAGTATTACTATTTTTATATCCGTCAGCGCACTTGCACGAACAACAGTCCTGTGCATGGCAGTACCGAGGGGGCATCGGGGCCGTGGCCCCGTGCGCAAATGTGGAAAGGGCGAAAATTTAAGGATGGAATAACTTATTATTTCATAAAATACACTATTTTCAAAATGTGGGGGCGCCAGATTGATGCCAGGCACAGGGCGCAATTAATACAATTATAGCTTGGTACGGTCCTGCTTTTGCGCTTTTCCACAATACTGACAAGTTGACTGACATTACTTTAATAGTCGATCCCGGTGGGCTGTTTGAACGTGCCTCTGAACGCTCCGGCGTTGCATAACAAATACCCTTTTCATCGATCTAGGTTCTATTTTCACAGAATTACTTTCGTCAGTTCTGCTCCTGCTTAGACGAAGTGTGGTAAACGAAATGTGTGCAAACGAATTGTCGTGAAACACCCAAACGCCGACCAAATGCGTTAGATATATGTTCAGCGCCCACCATAATGGGGCTCTTTTGACGGGCGCTCTTTTGTTGGGTCACGGTTACTACTATTTAACAACACTAATTATGATTATTGTATCCTTAATTTTTGGATTGTTTACTTTTACGCTTGGTGTCAACAGTGGGGTTCTTGAAGTAAGGCAGCCATTAGGTATAGGCCCAACACACAGGTATAGGAATCAATTATCCCGCCCAAGCGCGTACGCCACAGAGTCGGCAACGTGAACTAATGGTTTTAATCGCAAACAAAAGCAATCGAGAGAGTGTGGATTAGATAGACGAAGAAGAGCTTGATCTGCAGATGAATGGAATATTCATTTATTACAGAACGATGAGGTTCAAGGTCTCCCTATCTATTCCATGAAGAAGCAATGTGCATCGCCGTGGGAGAATGGATAGCCTGGATAATAATAAAAATAAAAAATAAATATTAATAATAATAATAGTAGCAATAATAATAACAAAGACAATTTATATGGCGCCTTTACACAGCCATACCGCTACAAAGGCGCCTCACAAACAACTAGCAATCGGGATAAGCCTTCGAAAAGAGATGAGTCTGGAGCCTTGACTTGAGTCGACTGATCTGCATAAGGCATAATATTTAAAGTTCGGATTGTTTCAAGTTATTGCTATTTAACACTATTTTTATAAATGGTAATGATTCCACCAGAGCTTTTCATCTTGTGGAATGCATAATGATTGTAATATGCATGTATTAGGCTATTTATATAGCGCCTTATGAGAACCTCTCGAAGGCTCAAAACGTAGCTACCCAACAGATCTAAACAAATGCGATTTCAGTATTTTGAAAAGTTGGCTGCAAGCTGTGCAATGTTGCGAAGTTGTAAAGGAAGAGCGTTCCAGAATGACGGTCCAATGCATGAGAATGCACGGTTTGTCCGCATCGATGTACGGGAGCGCGGGACCATCAAGTCCTCACGGGCTGCAACACTCAAGGATCGACGACCTGGCTGGCTGGAGACGGGAAGACAAAGCTTTTTGATGTATTCTGGAGCCGTGCCGACCACTGCATGCTGTCCGTAATACTTGGACTATACTTTCTCCAATTTTCTTCGGTCTACGTAAGTGTACAAAATTTAATGTTTTATAGTTGCCATTACTTTGTTTGATAATTATATGAAAATTTGCATATAACATTATGGACATCTGGTTTTTTCGAGGGGTCAGAGCTATGTGACGCCATATTTGATGGGGTCATGACTTTTGAGACGACGTGTGACGAATGGGGAAGGGTGGGGTCAAAATTCGTCAAAAATTGCGTGATGTCATTTATGGACGGCCCCTTATCAGAACAATTTTGATTTAAATTATAATAATGACATCTTTCAATTACAATTTCTCTTGTGCTGTAAGTTTTACAATACACTAATTTATTATTAATAGCATGAATACTGTTCTTAATCGACTTAATGTGCAGCATAATGCTAACCAGAGTAGCCTGCAAGTAGCTTAGACTGCATAGTTAGATGTGTAAAATTTGCACGCTATCATATCGGATAAGTAAATTAGGAATAATCGACTCCTTAAATTTTTATTAATTTTTAATCATCATCGCATTTTTTAAATAAATTTAATACTTCCTAAATAATTTTTAAAATTATTTCAGAGGCTCTGGATTAGGCCTACTAAGAACAAATTGGCATCAACCTAAATATTTCATGAATTCTATTATATTTGTGCAAATTTGAAATCAGGTTTGTTCCAAAGTCTCAACACCACGTTTTAGGATTGGATGTCTTTACTAACTGAAAGGCCTAAAGCGTTTTTATTCGGTGCTTCTTTATTTTGAATAAATTTTCTTATATTCAAATAAAGTCAACACAAAACTTGGCATGGATTACAATTTGTTTTGATATGACGTTCAAAGGACACAATCTTCACATCAAACAATTTTTATAAGCAGAAAATGCACGTTGTTGTCGAGTAAGATATTACGCGTGAAGTCGATTGATGCGTCCGAAAGTCTGAAGACACATAATTATGGCAAAATCGAAAAACATGCATGGGGGTTTGTAATACGCAGAGTGTCTAAGCCAGCAATAGGCATATCGCTCTCAAAATAAATTGCGGGTCTTTCTTCCTCTTACAGTTGCTGCATGAGCTCTATAAAATTATGTTAATCGCACGTCTCAATGTTATTTCTCCATTTGAACAACGTGAATAATATGATAATAACGTGCCATACACGTCAGCACTTAAATCAGAGGATTTCCTGTCCTGTGCCAATAATCTCAGCCTGTTAACAGGCACAAATCCCCGACATCGTTCAGTCTTCTTCGTTATCGGTTAACGATCTTTGAACCTCTGCGCCGTCCTTCATTCCAAATGTGGCTGTCTGAGCGTCCTGCTGTTTTTATCCATCCTGCAAATGTGTCTATAGAAATTGAGCTACTTTTCCAGTAGTTGTTGCACGATGTTTTGTAGCCACCAATTCATTCCTACCCAATCGTCTGTCACCTTGTGATTACCCATTCCTTCCTACCCACATCGTCTGTAATCTTGTGACCGCCCATTCATTCCTACCCAATCATCTGCCATCTTGTGACCACCCATTCATTCCTACCCAATCATCTGCCATCTTGTGACCGCCCATTCATTTCTACCCAATCGACTGTCAGCTTCTGACCACCCATTCATTCCACCCAATCATCTGCCATCTTGTGACCACCCATTCATTCCTACCCAATCATCTGCCATCTTGTGACCGCCCATTCATTTCTACCCAATCGACTGTCATCTTCTGACCACCTATTCATTCCACCCAATCATCTGCCATATTCTGACCGCCCATTCATTCCTACCCAATCATCTGCCATCTTCTGACCACTCATTCATTCCTACCCCCATCGTCTGTCATCTTCTGACCACCCATTCATTCCACCCAATCATCTGCCATCTTCTGACCACCCATTCATTTCTACCCAATCGTCTGTCATGCTGACCACCCATTCATTCCTACCAAATCGTTTGTCATCTTTCGATCATCCATTCATTCCTACCCAATCAATCAACCAATCAATGAAACTTAATATAGCGCCTCTTCAAGTAATTTACTCGGTCCAACTTCTGTCATATAAGACAGTTTTCAGAGTGAAATAAAAAATAGGGTAGAGAGTTTTTAGGTAAACGAGTCGAAGATCCAAAGGGAGACTATTCCAAGGGTTGGGCCCATAACCGAAAAAAAACGATACTGCATCGTAGAGGTCCTAGAGAAAGGGACTGTGAGGCAGAGCGCAGCGTCCGTGCCAGCATTTCTATTACCGGCAACAGGACAGCTGTTAAGCTCCCTAAGGTAAGTAGGTGCTGCACCACAAAGACAGCGCCAGACATGGGAAGAACTCTCACATGCAATGCGCTGGGGAATGGGTAACCAATGTAAAAATATGCCGCATATACGCGGTCACGCGGCCAGTCCTAGAGATGCCTCTGTGGCGGAGTCGTTTTCTCCCCGCTTCTGGGGTCAATTTGTAACGTAATCAGGGTCGGACTGGCTTGAAAAAGCGGCCCGGGAAATTTGGTCATGGCGGCCCACTTCATCATTCGTTTCATATGGATTTTTGTAATAATTTAATTTGTTTACGGATTTTTAAATTTAATTTTAAATTTATATATATATTTTTGGTATTTATTATTATTTTATATATAAAAAATAAATTTTAAACTTACCAACTAAAATATTGATAAAAAGAAATATTTCAAAAACACGTCTGTAAGTTAGTTGTAAGTGCCTTTTAATTTCTGCAAATAGAGGGGTAAATTCCGGGATTTGCTTTTTCGAACCACTACCTCGATATGTGCTTCCAACAACGGTTCAAATTTGCTAACGAGCAAAAGAATCTCCAAAAAATTCCCATGATCCAGACTGTCATCGAGCAATGTGTACCCAGACTCTTCTGCACCCCTGTAGCTAAGTCCACGCTTACCAATAACTTTTAAAGTTTCTATGGTTCTTTCTAAAATTAAACGATTCTTTTTAATCTCTTCAGCATTTCGACGCGTATAAATGCGTACAATATCTTTGGAATTGATTTTTAAAACATATGACTCTGTGCAGGCTGCATGTAGTGCACTGCTTTCATGTTCTGATATTCTTTGATAGATATGCTTGGAATTTGTAATGTTATATCCACTAATGAATGTTGATTGATCTGAGGCTTTGCTAAATGCCAGACAAAATGAACAAAACAATTTTTGTGTGTTGTTGTCGTAGGTCAGCCATTGACGAGGCTTATTTTTTCTGAAATAAACGTTCTGGTAATTGAGTTTAACGTTGAGATCAAAATTTTTTTTTCGGATGAAATTTAAAAAAAGTTCTCAAACAATCTGCTGGTGGTTTCAACAAATAATTATAATTGTTTTGAGTTTCTTCACTTGGCTCACACTGACTAATGTTCAAATTATATTGAACGTCAGAGTTGGGGTAAGCAGTTGGGCTTGCATTGACACCATTGGCATCGAAAGATTCATAACTATCTGCCGCTTTAATTTTAGAATCATGTGCCTCATTGGGTGGTAATAATAATACCGCATCAGCGGCATCGCAAATTGAATGAGGATCCGTAATTATTTCTGCTGTTGCTATATCAGCCGTACTGATATTAACAGTTGAGTTGGTACTGGAAGATGTTGCAAACATGTTCGTTAATTTTTGATATTTATGAGCATGGTTCTTTAAACTTGTTTTATTTCTTATTCGTTCTTTCTCAGCACCTCCTTTTCGTTTATTCATTTTTCTTTGGGGTAGAGTACGTATACCAGAAATTTTAAAAAAAATTAAAAAATTTAAACCAAATTTGTTTAAACACGTCAAAATCATTCTATTATTACTTAAAAGTAGACTAAATGTTGATACGCTGCCGCCAACTCCTCAAAAGTCAAAACGGAAACAGAATTTAAAAGAGTGAATAACCGACCAAAAGTAAAATATACAATGAGCTTGTTTTCAATTGCCATCTGGGCACGTTCGGAGCGCCCGTCCCTTTAACAATTAGATAAAAACTTCCGCCCTCCGACGGCAATTGAAAACAATTCCATTACAATTGAACAACTAAACTATAAATAGACGGAAGGCCGATAGGCTCACCAAGTTCCAGGCTATTTATAGTTCAGTAGATTGAACGTGTGACTGCGTTTTTTGAGTACTAATGCGCCGTTCAATGAGGGCGGCGCGAAATCAAGTTTATTAAACGATTTATGTGCGGCTGCCGTCAGATACGCTAGCCTATAATCAACGGTAAATTTAAATGTAATTAAAAATATAATGACTTTTTTCTGGCAGTCCGCGGCCGCCGGCCCACCGGGAATCTCCCGGTATCCCGGCGGCCCAGTCCAAGCCTGAACGTAATCCGATTCCACCCTGCTTCTCATGTATCAAACTGTCGCGAGTTCGGTTCACATCCCCTAAGCTTCCGGTACCCCAGAAGGTGGTTCAGCAGATTTCCCGATTTCGATAGTCCGGTGAGTAAGTATGGCTTTTTGGCGCAATGTTGAGAGCAATTATCAATGTCGGCGACGCAGTTTAGTTTCAAGGAACAGACTGACAAGCGTTCTACGAACTTCATATTTATTCATAAAACTCAACAGAATTATCGCCGAACTCCAAATCAACTCAAATACATGCTTGATTAAAATCCTCTTAAACTGTACTCTAAACAGTGCTTAAAGCGTACATGGACAGGTGATGGACGGCGTCCATGCACTTATTTTCGTGGCTGGACGCCGTCCTGCCACTTATTTGGCCAGAGCTGCCTGGACGTGCGTCCATACAGCAGTGCAATTCTCGGCCAGCTGCGCTATCATGGCATTTAATTTAAATGGCATTTTATTTTTTATTATTCCACTAAAATTTCCTATTTTTATTAGACCTACTAACTGGCGTGTCCTGTGTTTATATTGGATGTCAATCATTCGTGTTATAGTGTTATACACTCTAGTTAGCTTTTCATCCCTCTGTACAGTACATGTTCCTATTTTAGCTAATAATGGACGCGCTCGTCTTATATGCGCTTCCGGTTTAATCGTCTGTTGGATTTGTTGATTTATTTTCGGATATTGAAAGCAAAAAGTTGTTTCAACTAATTTTCTAAAACGTTTGACAAGCGAAGCGGGTTATATTAAGTAATTAAAATAATTAAGTTGCAATACTACCATAGCACGCATAAAATCGAATTGATTGTCTTAAATTTTCTTCTATAATACAATATTTCGATTTGCGAAACGTGTGTGTCTAGCTAGATAGGACATATCCACTGTTAGTGCATAATGTGTGGATCATCGACGAAAAAAATTGAAAAGAATAGTTGCACCATCGGAGCAGACTTGTTGTCGTTTTGGAAAAGATCATGTACTGGAAAACATAAACGAATTGGTTGAAAATTTCCTGTATTTTTTAATCTTAGGGGGATATCTTGACTGCCTGACACTTGGAACCAGTTTGTTTGCCTCCATCAGTTAGAGGGTGATTGACGCACCTGGCCTAACTTATATAAGAAATCGTGTCACAGATAACACACATACGCTCTGCATAGACTCACCTGACGCGTCTGAAAAAGCTGTGTCACAGATAGCCTGCATTACGCACAGTGGTGCCTCCAGTGTACATAGACCTATCATACATTAACAACAAAAAAGACTAAGGAACTAATTAACTGTTTGCTATTTAAGTTTTGGACGACGATACCTGAGTAACCGCATCAGACTTTGAAATGACGCATATGACACATGCTTTACTTCAGACTTTAAAGTAAACACACGGTTCTAAAATAAAAGTAACAAAAATGTATTCTTAGCGTTTTTTGTCCTACTTAGGGGGTTTTGTCAGAGGGTTTTTGTCAGAGGGGGTTTTGTCCGCGACCCCTTTGTTCATCGTGTAATTGTCTAATATTGCCTTCACTTGAAGAAAATGTTTATGATCCCAGTGATGGTATACTTGTTGCTTTTACTAGGATTGCACTAGAGTACAGTTTTCTAATTTTGAACTTATACAAGTTGTAGACCTACTGGCCTACATGTATATGAGTACTTATATTTATTGATTCACTTTACAAGTAAAACTGAGGTCAACCTGTTGAGAAATAGGAATTTTGAGAATGGCCTTTTTACATTAGAATTTTTTATAGTAAATTATGATAGTAGTTAACTAGTTGTCAGTCAGTAACTATACCTTGCATGACTTGGAAGCAGCTTCGGATCTATAAATTAACTGAAAATGAACTGGGTCGAGGCGAGACGGTTGCTATATAAAACCAACATGTGCATTCAATTTCATATTTATGGTTCCCCACATCAAATAGGGAAGCACGGCACCTCGACTGAACCCGCTTTTGATTGTACACAAATGACTACCAAATGGCTTCCCTTCGAATTCCTTGCCCTGCCGTCGGTATATATTGCCTATGCGTTGGCATATTGTCATGCTAGGCTAAGCGTCCAAGCAAATGATCATTTGACTGCTTTGTTCTTTAGGGATGGCCGCTCAGATGTACGTAGTATCCAATGAGCCTGAATACAAGTCTTCCATAATCTTTACACGCACTCACATAGAAGCACATACTTGTGTCTAAACTGTTATGTTTAGTGCGTCCAATGACTCATCAGAGACGCTGAGATTTTACTATGTAACACTAGGCCCACGCTACCAGGAATACTGTAGGCCCGTTAATTGTTGTTGTTATACTCACATATAGGTAAACTGTTATGAATATGTAGATGCAATATTATGCATGTATGTGGTGCATTCTAGCTCGTTACGCAAACACAGTCATAGGTCATATGCATGACTAATAGACTATACGCATTACTAATTAATACATCCAGTTGAAAAACATGCTCTTCTGGACTCAGCACTCAGGAGATGATTATTACGCCAACTGATAACCTTTCACCAATCCTGCCAGAGACATAAACTCTCTCTCTCTCTCTCTGTCACACACACACGCACGCACGCGCGCGCGCGCGCGCGCGCGCACACACACACACACACACACACACACAAGAGCACACATACACGCAGCAATACTTTCCTAATTCACGCAAACACAGTCATAGGATGTTTTTACTTTTATGAATAAACCCATTAAGAAGGATTCCGAGATGGTCGAACGCAGTTTGGATATATGCATATTCCTGTTCTTGAAGCCGTAGTTCTACAGTATTATGTATTATATTACTGAGGTCCTACAACTTTATGTGGCGCCCAATTGAGATAAGTGAGTGATTTTCAACTGGTTCGATAGGCAAATGGAAGATTCTATCTGACAGTCATTCGAAATATCAATCCATGTGTTTGTGCGTATTTGTGTCCGTCGGCTTCGTTTGTGTGTTTTCTATGCAATCCGTGCTCTACATAGATTGGTGTCTGATATTGTCGTCGTTTTGGATGATCGTTATTCAGACCCATCCTGAAATTCTTGATCTTCTGCTTGAACACGTCACATGTAGTGGTGTAGACGGAATGGTCCGAAACTCAGGTCTTCATATTATTTAGCAGGTAACCGCCAGAGTTCAGTTCATGGCCACGAGTCCTACTTAGTTAGTATCATGATAATCTTTGCTGTCATACTTAATATAATCCTTGATGCCCTACTAAATATAATCCTTGATATCCTATTTAATATAATCTTTGCTGTCGACCTGGGACCTTTGCTAGGCAGGTGAACGGGGAATAAGGAAGCACCTAGGGTAGCACGGCGCGTTCTCTGTCTCTGGACCAACGACCTGGCATGGGCTTCGTCTACACTTCGTCTGTCATCAATAGTTAACTCTGCCCTGCTTTTCGTTGACTGTATTGTTCATACAAAGTTGAAAGTTGGGCTGGAAACGCCCGTGATTAGACAATCTAGACTGTAGGCCTATAAGATGGGGTCTGCTCTAAGGTCGGCTCAGCCTTTTGGAAAGGTTGCAGGGTGACTACCTAGGGTCGCGAGAGGTCTATAGACTCATTAGATTGTACAGAGTGGGAGGCATAGAAAGAAGAAATATGACTAAAGAAAGATCATTATATATTACCCTACCATAAATGCAGATAATGTTTTTTTATCCGTCCCAATAAAGGTTCGCTAGGGAAACGCTCTGGCAATACGAAAATATTTACAAGACATTCTTGTGCAAATTTCTAGGTCAGCAATGACTATTTTCAGCACACAATTTACCATAGATTCCGATATTTGGAAATGCTCACTTTCGAATTGCCAAAGCTTCCGACATTTAGTCTAAATAAATAACGGTGGCTTCTTGCATTTATGTCATATGAGGCGGGGCTAATTTAAATCAGGCGCGTTTGTTAGAAAACCACGGCGCGAATCGGGCGTCCACAAAATTTTGCCTACAGCTCGCGATCGAGATATCATCGGAAATTTAGCTCAGTTCAAAATTCAATCACAAGCGGAGCTGGGTTGCAAGGATAGTACATAAATATTAATGTATGATATACATCATATGGCTTAAATATATTATTCGGTTCTTATAGGGCCCTAAGACACTTTCAGATAGATCATGAAGAGAGGGAGAGGCTGAGTCAATTAGTATCAGAGTGGAAAACTCGACAGGTCTATCTTACAATATACAGTGCATCGAGTTTTATTTAGTTAATTTAAATTTAATTTTACACATTTCTCGTATTACATGAAGCTCACATACGATTAAGCCTTTCGTAAAAATTACGGGCGCAGACGGTTAAATAGAATCTCTAACACAATTAGACGCTGTCGCCACTTTAGTCCACTACGACAAGTTTGAGCTTGGCGTCGTCATACATTTAGGGCCTACAAGCAAGAAGTGCCTTGAGCTAAATCCGCCACTGTGTCTGTATGTGTCTGAATATCTGTCTAGAATTGTGGGCTCGATGCCTCAGGCTGCCCACATCACGCCCAGAAGGGATTAGACCTAGCAGCCCATTAACTAACATTTGCAATACCCAATTTTTTTGTGGACGATGATTGGGTCCGAGGGCTTGGGCTGCCCACATCACGCCCAGATGGGATTACGCTTAGCAGCCCATTAACCAACTTTTGCAATATCTGACTTTTTAGTAGGCGATGAGTGGATTCGTGGGCCTGGGCTGCCCACATCACACCCAGTTGGGATTATGCTTTGCGGCCCATTAAATAACTGTTCCAATATCCGACATTTTAGTAGGTAATGATTGGGTTCCTGGGCTTGGGCTGCCCACATCACACCCAGATGGGATTACGCTTAGCAGCCCATTAACCAACATTTGAAATATCCAACTTTATAGTAGGCAATGATTGGGCTCAAGGGCTTGGGTTGTCCACATCACACCCCAGATGGGATTATGCTTAGCAGCCCATTAACCAACTTTTGCAATATCTGACTTTTTAGCAGGCGATGAGTGGGTTCGTGGGTTTGGGCTGCCCAGATCACACCCAGATGGGATTATGCTTAGCAGCCCACTAACCAACATTTGAAATATCCAACTTTTTTGTGGGCGATGAGTGGGTTCGCTCGCTTGGGCTGTCCGCATCACACCCAGATGGGATTATGCTTAGCAGCCCACTAACCAACATTTGAAATATCCAACTTTTTTGTGGGCGATGAGTGGGTTCGCTCGCTTGGGCTGCCCGCATCACACCCAGATGGGATTATGCTTAGCAGCCCATTATCCAACATTTGCAAAATCCGACTTTTGGGTCTGCGATGAGTGGGCTCGAGGGCTTGGGCTGCCCACATCACACCCAGATTGAATCATGCTTAGCAGCTCATTAACCAGCATTTGCATTATCCAACTTTTTGTGGCCGATGATTGGGCTCAAGGGCTTGGGTTGCTCACATCAGGCCCAGATGGGATTATGCTTAGCAGCCCATTAACCAACTTTTGCAACATCCGACTTTTTAGTAGGCGATTAGGGGGTTCGTGGGCTTGGGCTGCCCACATCACACCCAGATGGGATCATGCTTAGCAGCCCATTAACCAACTTTTGCAATATCCAAATTTTTTGTGGACGATGATTGGGCTCGAGGGCTTTGGCTGCCCACATCACGCCCAGATGGGATTACGCTTCGCAGCCCATTAGCCAACTTTTGCAGTATCGGACTTTTTAGTAGGCGATGAGTGAGTTCGTGGGCTTTGGCTGCCCACATCACACCCAGATGGGATCATGCTTAGCAGCCCATTAACCAACTTTTGCAATATCCAAATTTTTTTGGGACGATGATTGGGCCCGAGGGCTTTGGCTGCCCACATCACGCCCAGATGGGATTACGCTTCGCAGCCCATTAGCCAACTTTTGCAGTATCGGACTTTTTAGTAGGCGATGAGTGGGTTCGTGGGCTTTGGCTGCCCAGATCACACCCAGATGGGATTTTGCTTCGCAGCCCATTATCCAACATTTGCAATATCCGACTTTTGGGTCTGCGATGAGTGGGCTCGTGGGCATTGGCTGCCCACATCATATCCACCTGGATCTTATATCAGCTGTTTATTAGCCGACATTTGCGACTCAAAACCGTGTTTTTTTTAATACTGAAATTGCGACAAGAAGAATGTTTAATTAAGCAGGAGCTTCTAGATTTATAAATAGGCCAATGTTAATTTACACTACAGAGCAATACAATCAGGTCTTCAGTTTTGACTTGAAGAGTGCAACTGACTTGCTTGACGGACTGTGGTCGGGAGATCATTCCATTCCATGGGTCCTGATATTGAGAAAGCACGGGTTCTTAACTTCCTCTCTTGAGCACTTTGTTTAATCCCCGTTTATTCTAAATGTTTCGAGAATAGTTTGCGTAGACCTATCGTAAATGTTCTATTGTGATAATGGTATCCTGGTGATAATCGATTGTAAAATAGCATTAACGTTCATAAAATGTATTTCCACATTATTATAGTGTAACATTCAATTTTATTCACAATTTAGCTCAAACATTTCTTAACTACCACATTGCTTGACGACGATCGCTCCTACCAAAAGATTAACTGCAAATGCGTAGGCCTACGTCGAACTGATCATGCGAGCTGGAGTACTACCATTAACCTATAAAAATTACTCCCCTCATCTGAAGACAGCTTAATTGGAAACAAACCTGACCCTTATAATTAATGAATCATTTGGATACTTAAGTCAAAGGAAACCATCTTGATTAATATGATTATAGACATTGAATAAGTATTGTGCTTGATTAACTACATCGGTATTTTGACTGCGTTCTTACTTATTAGCGTATGGTAGTTCTAATCATTGAACCATGCTGACGCTAAACGGCGCTCGAGCACGCGTTCGCCATTGTTAAAAAATGACGAACAAGATCGACAGGTGTGTGCGTTAATTTTGGTCAAGAATTTTTTGAATTTCTGATTTAACGAGCGTAAGTATAATCTCAGTGGCATAATCTTAATCATGAATTCATGTCATATATTAAAATTTTGTGCTATTGAAAACGTATGCTTGGCCCAGAAGTAATTTCGCATGGAGAATCAGATCGTGTTCACACTTCGTAATAATATTTAAGTTTTCTAGTTAATATCTAGCAGCCATTCAAGCACTTGCGTGATTTGAAATTATGTTACAAGTTACAATCTGTGTGGCATTTTAATGAAATTTTTCGTTGAACGGTAATTGATGGTTGTTTTTTTACGCTAAATTAAGGTTTACCTGGAAATACATTCTGTCGCATAGATCATTGCCACATTTTCTTACGTTGCTGATCCACAATAACCCCAACAATATTTATAAACTTTTCTGTCATCCTTCTGAACATCTTCTCGACATGAATAATGAATAATTGGTCCACTTGTCGGTCGATTCTCAATTGCATTTACTGCTTGCGTAGTAAATAACTCGTAGATATCACTCATGTTTTCACTATATTCAAATGAAATTTATCCTAACTTTCCAAATTTCAACATTTCATTGGGTAGGTTTTTATATATAGAGTGTGATGTCTAGGGTCAGTCAACTATTTCTGACTGACTTTACTGATAAACAGTGCTGTCTGTTTGTTGATATTAATGCTTTTTGAACTAAGTCTGTTATTATTATTCAAGCCAATATTGAAGACAGTATTGAAAACGACAAAGTTCTGATTAACTTTGACTAATACATTAGTAGCCCTATGATGATCAATGCTTCATAAACAGTGCTGTTGATTTTGACTATATTGAAGACAACAAAGCTCTAATTAACTGTCATTAATGCAATTAGTGCATTGATCAATGCTTCATGAACTATGTTTGTTGTTATTTAAACCAATAAGGCTTACAGGCTTCATAAATACTCTGTTAATTTTACAAATCAACATTTGGCCAATCAGCAGTTTACCATTCACCTTGCTGATTGTGTGCTTGGTAAGATGCTGACCGATCAGCAAGTTCCGATCAGCACTTTACCTACCCCGATCAGCAGATCAGCAAATCAGCATTTTACCCGTGCCCCCTATGCACAAGCGTAGCATTCGGCGCATGCTCACTGTTAAAATACCTAGAATCTTTGTTAGGGTAGGATCAGGTTAGGCATCATGAAATAGTTAGAGTCAGATTATGTGTTGTGAGGGTCGGTTAAGGTTAGGACTAGTGTCGCTTTCCGATATGCAGATAATATGCTTTCACGACGCATGATAATATGAATAATAATAATGTAGCTGTTTTCAATATGTGTTAGTTGTCATTTTAGGGCTCTGTTCTAAACTGAATTTGATAATGATTCTATTGTGTATGTTTAATATTGCTTACTAATAGTTCTCATGTTTTGAAATAGGCCTACTGACTGTGACATAGCTTTTTTGTTGATATTATTCTTTGTATCATCAGGTTCGCAGTTATTGGTCATACTGGAGGTCGCATGTTGAACTGTAAGAAGATGCATCCAACACCTTGTGAAAAACAACCTAACATTGCACTTCAATTTCTGTGGTCACCATGGCAAATGACGTTTCGGTACATCAAAGCTTTTTATTGTCATGAATGATATTTTTATATTATTATGCTATATTTAGAACTATGTGAATGACCTTCAGTTTGCATAGAGGATGAATCTAAAGCGTCAGACTGCAACATAATGAAAATTTCACTTCTACGTCCAAACGAATAAAAAAAATCAGCGGGTGGAAACCTTTGCACAGTCTTGACCTTGGGCACATGCACGCTGTTAAAGCACCTTATTTTTCAACATGCATCCTGAGAGTCGGTTAGGGTCAGGTTATGCATCATGAGAGTTTGGTTAGGGTTAGTGCAGTTTTAGACGATATGAAATGTAGATGTAATTTTCTTATGATTAGATTTATAGAGCATTGTTAATGGTATAATAGGTGCTTTGGTGCTAATCTTGATAACTAGGCTGCATAACGAGTTCTAACATCGCAATCCTCTAATGATGCAGAAATGAAAAATTGTCAGGAGAGGGAAAAGACGATTTTTGTAAAAAAAAATGCACTACTTTGTCATAGAGGGAAATAGCCAGATTGTTTATTTTGTTTCAACAAGTGATACTGTCATTGTATGTTATGCAGCAACATAGTACAAGTAACTGAAAAGATGACCAAAAGTCATATAATACATCTGTGCAGTAGAATGTTTTGATGATAAACAACATATACCTCGTATGTGCACAAACACGAGCATTCCAAAGGTAGAAAAAGTTTTTGCAACAACCTTGTTATTGTTTTATACAAAGTGAATTTGCCAGAGTGCATATTTTAACAGCAAACAATACTTTTGCAGCAGCTTAGTGCAAAGAATTACGATTTTGCTTAACTGGGCTGAGAATGCTCCTGATTTGGTTCTTGAAAGGACGCTATGTAAATGCTCAGAATGAATGAATGAAAGTAGGCGTTGCAGTGTATTATAGGTTGGTTTCTAATCGAAACTGTGATTCATTTAGTTGGCCAATCGCCTCTAACTTCGCCTCTAACTAGTACCCTCTGACAATCATTGCAAGAAATGTTAAAAAAGTATGTATTAGTATTATCCATTCAACAAGTCATACTGAGTAAACTCTTTTTTGATGCTGCATTGAACATGCTGGAAGCAACATGTCGTAGCAAAACAATCCTTATTTTTCTTTAGGAACTATTGAATGGCACACATAAAGCAGATGTGCAAGCTTGGCACGATTGGTATGGATGGATGGAACACTGATATATTTTTAGTCATTCTGTCGGTCTAAATTCCGGTAGCCAGAGGTTTGCAAGTTGCAACCACTGTTTCATGAGTCAGTGTGTACTCCATCCCATGTTTAGAGTATTGTAGATGTTTAACATAAGTTACCATGGCATCTCCAGAAGTTTTTCCGGGACACATATATTTGAGAAGTACATTAGAGGGTTTCCAGAATGGATGACAGGAAATACCCTCTGAGCTCAACCAAGCGTTTTCAGACATTGAATGTAAGGTATTGATGCAGATTATATTTAGCCTACCAAGGAAAATGTGGAACAACAGGTGGAAGGGTTAATAACTGATTAAATCCAGGAATAGATGAACTGCATTCTAAATTCTCACATGAAGTCAGAGAAGAAATTGGAGCAGTATTAGCACATATATTCAATTAATCTGGAGTGGTGTCGCGGGAATGGAGAGATACTGTCATAGTTTCATTGTTCAAAGAAGTAAACAGAGATGCACCATGTCACTTTAACCAGTATTGTGTACATTGACAATTGAGAAAATTGTTGAGGATAATATAGTGGAGCATTTGAATGAGCATAATATTATTTTGGGCCGTGAACGTTCACGGATCTACACAGACTGTGCTATAGAGATAAGATGTAAAAGGTGTGGACTAGCAGCGTTGGAGGTTGAGAGGTGCCGAGGATACTCGATTTCCACCAAGAAAGGCAACTCGGGGGCATATGTATAAATTATTGGGCACATAGGATAAGTAATTAGGTATCTTGATTATTTAAGAAAACGAAAGGAACAATATAGGCAGAAATTCTTCAGTGCAAGAGTTGTCGAATTGTGGAATGGTTTGGATGATAATGGTGTCTCGATGTACATTATCACAGCCTTTAAGAGGAACAAACCTGGGGCTGTTAAGCGTGTTCCAGGTCAATTTGTGGTGGTTCTAAAACAGAGCAGCTGTCTTCTGAACCCCTTGTTTGTGTGATGTTATTCTCCAGAGAATGTAAATTGTATGGCTTGGCATGTTTGACAGTTTTACAGATAATAGTCTCCGATTCCATTGGTGATTAGACTTCAAAATGTTGATCCATTTACGTTCCATGATGCTTTACATGTGCTACAGCAATATCTTCTAACTATGATGCATCCAATTTTATTTGGAAATGCTTTCACATTCTTCTCTGTAAATTTCTTTTGTGATGCATTCTCTTCAATTGGTAAATATTGTGTTTCCATGGTCTGCGTAACTTTTTTTGTTTCGTTTCTGTTACTATATACTCGGTTGGTGAGAATATGTCTTGCTGTATGCATTATTTGTACCAATGACAACCTCAGAGCTATGTTCGAGACCTGTTGCTCTCTGACAATGGGCCACATTGTCCTCGATGACTGACCCAACTGGGACATTCTCCACATTGATTGCTTCAGTTGCAGTTTTTGCCTAATGAATTCCGCTTCTTCGTCCATCGGCTTCTACTTCAGTGACCATATACCTTTGCCTTCATGATTCTCTTGATACCACTGTCATCAATAACCTGCTCCACAAGACCATAAAACCTCAATCAGCCCTCTCGTATCTTGTCCGATATGCACACCACTCCCAGTGATTTCCTGATATCATCATTACTTTTCCTATCCATTAGTGATATCCCCAGTATGCATTGTAGCATTCTCATTTCAGTTCTTTCCTCCTTTTAGTGTCCACACCTCTGCCCTATACATCAACACAGGTACAATCATTGTCTCAACCTAAACCAGGGGCTTCTACACACATGTCCGTGGAAGTAGACTGCTTCCAATAATTCCTTGGGGGGGGGGATTATAATCAGTGATCTTGGAGGGGAATAATTTTTAATTAATTATTTTATTTATTTATTATTAATTAAATTATTTATTTAACTAATACAATTAATTTATAAGAAAGGCCTATTTTCACAAGAATAATTACTTGATGGAATTGAACATGCACATTACGCCGGTAAGAAGATGGTAATGAACATTCTAAGTCCATCATATGTAGGCCTACAGCAACTCGTGTAGGTCATGAAGGTCTTGATAATAGAGCAAATTTTTGGTCACATAAGGCAGAAGAGGTGTTTTATTATTGCCGATGGCACGTACGACAGCAGCAAGAAAGAAGCAGCGGTGTTGCTAGGTCACTCCAGGGGTGTCAATCCCCCTGAGTGATATAGGCAAAACCCCGTCCCAAGAGCCAGGAAGGCAAGATATTCCCTAAGACGCAAAATATGTCCCACCCCTCCCCCCTACATAAAATTGAAAGCATTTGCTTCTAAACACCCTTTTCAGGACGCTCTTGGGTCACTACGTAGAAATGGACGACTACGGCCTTCCGTAACCAGCTCGAGCAACTTGTCAATGTCTCTTGTTTTGGAAACTGTTCAGGAACGTGGCTTTGTGAATTGATTCTTGATGCATTGACAGAAACAACCACAAACATTGATTCGGTAGCTGGACAAGGTTAGATGGAGCTGGGAACATAACATAACAAGGGTTGAAGGTGGTTCAATTTGACCTTTCACGATTAATAGCCCTATTTTCCAAGTTCCCACTTAATTGCTGTTATAGTGTCCACTGAGACAGTAGGCTACTATCATCCAAACCACTCCACAAGTCTACAACTCTTCGCTGAATTATTATAAAGGGTTAAGGACTAAGATACAAGATTTAAATTCTACAGCTTAATCCATAAATTTTGATGGTCATCGCTTCAACCTTGTCATGCAATCAACAGTTTCGAGTTGTACTGAAATAAAGAATGCCCTCGGGCTGTTGGAAGAACTCTTTAGGTTTTCCTGCAGGCATATGAAAAAATTTATGCTACCTATTTGGACGCCCAGAACAATGGAGGGCAAAGTCGTCAACTGAAGTAGGTTGCCTATACAAGCTGGAATAGTAGAATAGTAGCTTGCAGTTAATACGACCATCCAAAGATTCTGTGTAGTAGACTACTATCCATGGGATTCCAGCCTCGAAGCCCTCTCTTCGTATACGGGTTACTACTCAGCGTCAGTTTCTGGAGCCCATGACTTCTCGCAACGCGTCAAAAATGTCAGATTCATTATTAGGCCTACTTTGTTTTCCCTCAACTGCAAGACATCAGTTCTGTAGGTCTGTGTAGATCTGGAAATGGCAGCAAAGTTGATGTCAAACTGTAAGGCAAAATTTGAAGCCATGCGCCGAGATGGCAACGTCCACGTCACGTGGCAGCTGTTACTGCAGAAATCTACTTAATTTGTGAATGACCATCTCATTGATGTACACATTGACGAAAGAAGGCAGAAATTATGATGAAGTGCATGCAGGATGCCATTGGATGCATGGAGAGGGTTTGCAGCAACGAGCCCATAGAACTGAAGAGAGAGTAGGCCTATTCAGCAAGACATGTGCGTTCTAGTACTATACCAGCAGGCCCGAAGGCAAAGGATTGTGAAAAGTGACCAATTAAAACGAAATCTGATCACTGCCTAGATTCTAGAAAGTTACTCAAACTAAATGAGTTTCCAACATTAACTTAGCTATTATAATCATAGGCCTAAACCAAGAGGTTAAGTTCAACATGTTGGCATTGTAACTGGGATAATCGGAAAATGAACACTTCATGCATCCATGTATATTAATTACCATGTATATTAATTAAGTAACGTTACTATGTTTTAAAGTACTTTCCAAGTGTAACAATGTTACTTACAATAGTAGTGTTATTTTCTATTGTAAGGTACTTTGTTAAGTAACATTACAATTATCAATTTTTAGACAAGGCAATGTCGAAATTCTGAATAGTCATAAACTGCTACAAAAGTTGCTAATTATCTCTGAAATAATCTGCATTTAATCAGGACTCCGTCATCCACTCCAAGGCTTGGTGGGGTGATCTTGCTTCCATCACCTTGACCTAAATTTCACCTGCCTTATTAGCTGCCCCTTTTTTCTGGAAACCGGGAAACTTCTTTGTCCTGATGCAATGCTCGTGAATATGTTTGTATTCTGGCGGCTTTAGAAGTTTGCAGATTGTGGTCGTTGAGCTGCCTCTAAATTTTTATCAAGAGCAATCTTATTTTGGACTAATATTTGTTAAGGATAGAAAAAACACATGAGTGTCAACTTCAGAAATGAGCTCTACCCTGCTATGCATATTTGTGTCTGTACACTTGCTATATTTTTATTGCAAGCATTTTTAGCTGTTTGTATAAGATAGTTATTGTTTATTGTAACATACAATTTAGCTAGGAAGCTATTTTATGCTGTTTGATAATGAACACAACTGAGATTTGATATCCTAGGTGCATCTTAAAAGAATCCACCGCTTGAGACAACGATGAAGGATGTAGAAGTAACCGTTGACAAGTGACTAACTGGTGTACGAGATCGTGGAAGCAGTCGATGAAAGTGAAGCAATGCAGGAAACAAAGTCAGACGATGCAGCTGAAGACTGACTATTATTGATCTTATGCCTTATTTTGCTCTGTAAATTGACATTTAATTCATTTTGAATTTGTCATTGACAGATTTTTACATAATTGCCTTTTGAGAGCTTCATTTGGCACTTTATAGGATGTCTTCATTTTAGTCTCTTAAGATTTCAGTTTCTTGATTTTTTATATCTGTGGACACTTCTGGAACTGAGAATGCGTTTCTAATTGTTCAGTTCTGATTTATTTTAATATAATGGTTAAAAATTTACAATCTGGTCTTCACGTCCGAAACAGCAACTGCATTATTGCTTTTAGTCACAAGTTTTATTTCTGCTGAACTTAATAATTTTAATAAGCGTCATGCTTGTGTTAATGAAACTTGAGTAATGTGAATTATGTTTGAAATTTTCAGTTACATAATATGGGTTATTCATTGGTGAAATTGGCAGCCTACTTGGGATGATTTTGTAGGCTGCATTCCATGTAGGCTTATTTGTGGGCTGCCGACTTGGGACTAAGATTGAGCTCTTAGCCAAAGTGACATTGACCCAGATGGGCTTCCCACTTTGGGCCCATATTGGAAGCCCATATATGTTCCACACATGGAGCCCATCTAGAGCCCACATGGGCTGCCAAATTTGGCCAGGGTAGAATCCGTCGCCAAATTGACATCGAGCCCAGATGAGCTGCCAACATGGCCGATATTGGAAGCCCATATGGGCTTCCCACCTGGGGCCTAACTTTAGCCCACATAGGCCCATTTGTGGGTTGCCCACTTTGGACCAATGGTAAGCCCACGGCCAAATTGACATCGAGCCCAGATGGGCTACCCACATGGGGCCCCTATTGGAAGCCCACATGACCTTCTCACGTGGGGCCCATCTTGTGCTCATGTGGGCTTATTTGTACGCTGCCCACTTGAGACCTATGTGGAGCCCGCGGCCAAATTGACATCGAGCCCAGATGGGCTGCCCACGTGGGGCCCATCTTAAGCCCACGTAGGCTGTCCTATTAGCCACGTTGGAGGCCATTTGGGCTTCCAACTTGGAGCCCATCTTGAGCCTACGTAGGCTCTTTTCTGGGCTGCCCACTTGGGACCTAAGTGGAGCCCGCTGCCAAATTGACATCGATCCCAGACGGGCCGCCCATGTGGGCCCCACAAAGTTGCCCAAATGGGACCCAGATTGGTAGCACTTGTGCATGTTGGCTGGGCATCTATCATCCCTTTCTGATATATATATATATATATATATATATACATACATATATATATCTATATATATATATATATACACACACAGAGACCTATGTGAGCATCATCGATCGAAGCGTCGAACAGTTCTGCTAGCGTGATCTTGACCGAGAGAACGCTTCGTCAACGTCGCATCAGATTCGTTCCTCGATCCTTCTTCCACTTCCTGTCGTAGATTTCGTGCTTCCGTCCCCCTTCCCACGAGTAAAACGGTGAAACGCATTAGGTGCACTGGGTTAAACTGGTTCTTACCGAGGCCTTGCTTAGTTCTGTTTTTGTCCTGTGCAGGGATGAAACAAGTAGACCGCTATTTCATAAACCTGAATGTGCTCATATCCAGTGCGATTTATCTTCCCCTTTTGCGATTCGTGTCCCTTCTCGTTTGCAAACATGATAATTATGTGAAATTTCTCAGCGCGACGCAAAACTGCGTTGGCCGTCAGGAAACCAGTCTCTTCTGCGAAATTGTTTGGTCGAGATGTGACCTTCAACCTCCTTTGTCTTAACTGTCTATTCGTATAATCGAAAACTCCTCGTTTCTTCAACGCTCAAAGATTGCCAAGAAGTCGTGGAAGCAGCTGATTCGCAATCGTTCCAACTATTTCTTCCTTCGGCTGCTGTCGTTATTTTTCGTCCAGAAATTTGGAGGCAATGTCAACGATCTTTTGTGTATGTAGCAGCCTAAAACAGTCCTACCACTGGTGTCTTCTGCGTATATTTTATAATTTTCTCCTTTGTTTGCAAACTGTTGTTTGTTGGCTAATGAATAGGCATAATATGCCTATTCATTATTCAACATTACTCAATATTATTGAGTCATCATTGACATTGTGTATGGCTTAATATAGCGCATAGCGTATAACCAGGCTTTGTGAAAGGTTTTTTCTTACAAGTACAGTCCCAGTAGGTCTTTATTTCAGCAATCACGAGCAGAGAAAATGCTATTTAATTAACATTCGACGAGTGCATTATAACCCAATGGCAAAACCGTGCATCTCGTTCAGTATTGAGCGTTGTGTATGGAGACTTAATTGATGGAACAGAACAGACAACTCACTAAAGAATGTGGCTGCCGGAAGATGGTGACAGAAAAGAGGGTGGCTGATGGAAATTGTGGCTATGG
Source organism: Bimastos eiseni (assembly GCA_959347315.1). Classification (NCBI taxonomy): domain Eukaryota; kingdom Metazoa; phylum Annelida; class Clitellata; order Crassiclitellata; family Lumbricidae; genus Bimastos; species Bimastos eiseni. The sequence goes on along the minus strand of OY365806.1, from coordinate 51,789,301 downwards.
AAGACGGTGGATGATGGAAGATGGTGGCCGAGGGAAGAGGGTGGCTGATGGAAAATGGTGGCTGATGGAAGATGGTGACTGAGGAAAGAGGGTGGCTGATGAAAGATGGTGGCTGATGGAAGATGGTGACTGAAGGAAGATGGTGGCTGATGGAAGAGGGTGGCTGGCTAAGGATGGTGGCTGAGGAAAGATGATGGCTGATGGAAGATGGTGGCTGAGGGAAGAGGGTGGCTGATGCAAGAGGGTGGCTGGCAAAGGATGGTGGCAGATGAAAGATGGTGGCTGATGGAAGATGGTGGCTGATGGAAGATGGTGGCTGATGGAAGATGGTGGCTGATGAAAGATGGTGGCTGAGGGAAGAGGGTGGCTGATGGAAGATGGTGTCTGAGGGAAGAGGGTGGCTGATGGAAGAGGGTGGCTGGCTAAGGATGGTGGCTGAGGGAAGATGGTGGCTGATGAAAGATGGTGGCTGATGGAAGATGGTGACTGAGGGAAGAGGGTGGCTGATGGAAGAGGGTGGCTGGCTAAGGATGGTGGCAGAGGGAAGATGGTGGCTGATGAAAGATGGTGGCTGATGGAAGATGGTGGCTGAGGGAAGAGGGTGGCTGATGGAAGAGGGTGGCTGGCTAAGGATGGTGGCTGAGGGAAGATGGTGGCTGATGAATGATGGTGACTGAGGGAAGATGGTGACTGAAGGAAGAGGGTGACTGATGAAAGATGGTGGCTGAGGGAAGATGGTGGCTGATGGAAGATGGTGACTGAGGAAAGAGGGTGACTGATGGAAATTGTGGCTATGGAAGACGGTGGATGATGGAAGATGGTGGCCGAGGGAAGAGGGTGGCTGATGGAAAATGGTGGCTGATGGAAGATGGTGACTGAGGGAAGAGGGTGGCTGATGGAAAATGGTGGCTGATGGAAGATGGTGGCTGAAGGAAGAGGGTGGCTGATGGAAGATGGTGGCTGATGGAAGATGGTGACTGAGGAAAGAGGGTGACTGATGGAAATTGTGGCTATGGAAGACGGTGGATGATGGAAGATGGTGGCCGAGGGAAGAGGGTGGCTGATGGAAAAAGGTGGCTGATGGAAGATGGTGACTGAGGGAAGAGGGTGGCCGATGGAAAATGGTGGCTGATGGAAGATGGTGGCTGAAGGAAGAGGGTGGCTGATGGAAGATGGTGGCTGATGGAAGATGGTGGCTGATGAAAGATGGTGACTGAGGGAAGATGGTGGCTGATGGAAGATGGTGGCTGAGAGAAGATGGTGGCTGATGGAAGATGGTGCCTGATGGAAGATGGTGGCTGATGGAAGATGGTGGCTGTTGGAAGATGGTGGCTGATGAAAAATGGTGGCTGATGGAAGATGGTGGCTGATGAAAGATGGTGACTGAGGGAAGATGGTGGCTGATGGAAGATGGTGGCTGATGGAAGATGGTGGCTGATGGAAGATGGTGGCTGATGGAAGATGGTGGCTGATGGAAGATGGTGGCTGATGAAAGATGGTGGCTGATGGAAGATGGTGACTGAGGGAAGAGGGTGGCTGATGGAAGAGGGTGGCTGGCTAAGGATGGTGGCAGAGGGAAGATGGTGGCTGATGAAAGATGGTGGCTGATGGAAGATGGTGGCTGAGGGAAGAGGGTGGCTGATGGAAGAGGGTGGCTGGCTAAGGATGGTGGCTGAGGGAAGATGGTGGCTGATGAATGATGGTGACTGAGGGAAGATGGTGACTGAAGGAAGAGGGTGACTGATGAAAGATGGTGGCTGAGGGAAGATGGTGGCTGATGGAAGAGGGTGGCTGATGAAAGATGGTGGCTGATGGAAGATGGTGACTGAGGGAAGAGGGTGACTGATGGAAATTGTGGCTATGGAAGACGGTGGATGATGGAAGATGGTGGCCGAGGGAAGAGGGTGGCTGATGGAAAATGGTGGCTGATGGAAGATGGTGACTGAGGGAAGAGGGTGGCTGATGGAAAATGGTGGCTGATGGAAGATGGTGGCTGAGGGAAGAGGGTGGCCGATGGAAGATGGTGGCTGATGGAAGATGGTGGCTGATGAAAGATCGTGACTGAGGGAAGATGGTGGCTGATGGAAGATGGTGGCTGATGGAAGATGGTGGCTGATGGAAGATGGTGGCTGATGGAAGATGGTGGCTGATGAAAGATGGTGGCTGATGGAAGATGGTGGCTGAGGGAAGAGGGTGGCTGATGGAAGAGGGTGGCTGGCTAAGGATGGTGGCTGATGGAAGATGGTGGCTGATGAAAGATGGTGGCTGATGGAAGATGGTGGCTGACGGAAGAGGGTGGCTGACGGAAGAGGGTGGCTGGGTAAGAATGGTGGCTGAGGGAAGATGGTGGCTGATGAAAGATGGTGGCTGATGGAAGATGGTGACAAAGGGAAGAGGGTGACTGATGAAAGATGGTGGCTGAGGGAAGATGGTGGCTGATGGAAGAGGGTGGCTGAGAGACCGTGGTGGCTGCCGAAAGATGGTGACAGAGAAGAGGGTGGCTGATGGAAATTGTGGCTATGGAAGACGGTGGATGATGGAAGATGGTGGCCGAGGGAAGAGGGTGGCTGATGGAAGATGGTGACTGAGGGATGAGGGTGGCTGATGGAAAATGGTGACTGATGGAAGATGGTGGCTGAGGGAAGAGGGTGGCTGATGGAAGAGGGTGGCTGGCTAAGGATGGTGGCTGAGGGAAGATGGTGGCTGATGAAAGATGGTGGCTGATGGAAGATGGTGACTGAGAGAAGAGGGTGACTGATGAAAGATGGTGACTGAGGGAAGATGGTTGCTGATGGAAGAGGGTGGCTGGCTAAGGATGGTGGCTGAGGGAAGATGGTGGCTGATGAAAGATGGTGGCTGATGGAAGATGGTGACTGAGGGAAGAGGGTGACTGATGAAAGATGGTGGCCGAGGGAAGAGGGTGGCTGATGGAAAATGGTGGCTGATGGAAGATGGTGACTGATGGAAGATGGTGGCTGATGGAAGATGGTGGCTGATGAAAGATGGTGACTGAGGGAAGATGGTGGCTGATGGAAGATGGTGGCTGAGGAAGATGGTGGCTGATGGAAGATGGTGGCTGAGGAAGATGGTGGCTGATGGAAGATGGTGGCTGAGGGAAGAGGGTGGCTGATGGAAGATGGTGGCTGATGAAAGTTGGTGGCTGATGGAAGATGGTGGCTGAGGGAAGAGGGTGGCTGATGAAAGATGGTGGCTGATGGAAGATGGTGGCTGAGGGAAGAGGGTGGCTGATGGAAGAGAGTGGCTGGCTAAGGATGGTGGCTGAGGGAAGATGGTGGCTGATGAAAGATGGTGGCTGATGGAAGATGGTGACTGATGAAAGATGGTGGCCGAGGGAAGATGGTGGCTGAGGGAAGATGGTGGCTGATGGAAGAGGGTGGCTGGCTAAGGATGGTGGCTGAGGGAAGATGGTGGCTGATGAAAGATGGTGGCTGATGGAAGATGGTGACTGAGAGAAGAGGGTGACTGATGAAAGATGGTGGCCGAGGGAAGAGGGTGGCTGATGGAAAATGGTGGCTGATGGAAGATGGTGACTGAGGGAAGATGGTGGCTGATGGAAGATGGTGGCTGATGAAAGATGGTGACTGAGGGAAGATGGTGGCTGATGGAAGATGGTGGCTGATGGAAGATGGTGGGTGATGGAAGAAGGTGACTGAGGGAAAAGAATGACTGATGAAAGATGGTGGCTGAGGGAAGATGGTGGCTGATGGAAGATGGTGGCTGAGGGAAGAGGGTGGCTGATGGAAGATGGTGGCTGATGAAAGTTGGTGGCTGATGGAAGATGGTGGCAGAGGGAAGAGGGTGGCTGATGAAAGATGGTGGCTGATGGAAGATGGTGGCTGAGGGAAGAGGGTGGCTGATGGAAGATGGTGGCTGATGGAAGATGGTGGCTGAGGGAAGAGAGTGGCTGATGGAAGAGGGTGGCTGGCTAAGAATAGTGGCTGAGAGAAGATGGTGGCTGATGAAAGATGGTGGCTGATGGAAGATGGTGACTGAGGGAAGAGGGTTACTGATGAAAGATGGTGGCTGAGGGAAGATGGTGGCTGATGGAAAAAGGTGGCTGAGAGAACATGGTGGCTGCCGAAAGATGGTGACAGAGAAGAGGGTGGCTGATGGAAATTGTGGCGATGGAAGACGGTGGATGATGGAAGATGGTGGCCGAGGGAAGAGGGTGGCTGATGGAAAATGGTGGCTGAAGGAAGATGGTGACTGAGGGAAGAGGGTGCCTGATGGAAAATGGTGACTGATGGAAGATGGTGGCTGAGGGAAGAGAATAGCTGATGGAAGAGGGTGGCAGGCTAAGGATGGTGGCTGAGGAAAGATGGTGGCTGATGGAAGATGGTGGCTGAGGGAAGATGGTGGCTGATGAAAGATGGTGGCTGATGGAAGATGGTGGCTGATGGAAGATGGTGGCTGAGGGAAGAGGGTGGCTGATGAAAGATGGTGGCTGATGGAAGATGGTGGCTGAGGGAAGAGGGTGGCTGATGGAAGAGAGTGGCTGGCTAAGGATGGTGGCTGAGGGAAGATGGTGGCTGATGAAAGATGGTGGCTGATGGAAGATGGTGACTGATGAAAGATGGTGGCCGAGGGAAGATGGTGGCTGAGGGAAGATGGTGGCTGATGGAAGAGGGTGGCTGGCTAAGGATGGTGGCTGAGGGAAGATGGTGGCTGATGAAAGATGGTGGCTGATGGAAGATGGTGACTGAGGGAAGAGGGTGTCTGAGGGAAGAGGGTGGCTGGCTAAGGATGGTGGCTGAGGGAAGATGGTGGCTGATGGAAGAGGGTGGCTGAGAGAACATGGTGGCTGCCGAAAGATGGTGACAGAGAAGAGGGTGTCTGATGGAAATTGTGGCTATGGAAGACGGTGGCTGATGGAAGATGGTGGCCGAGGGAAGAGGGTGGCTGATGGAAAATGGTGGCTGATGGAAGATGTTGACTGACGGAAGAGGGTGGCTGATGGAAGATGGTGGCTGATGGAAGATGGTGGCTGAGAAAATATGGTGGCTGATGGAAGATGGTGGCTGATGAAAGATGGTGGCTGATGGAAGATGGTGGCTGAAGAAAGATGGTGACTGAGGGAAGATGGTGGCTGATGGAAGATGGTGGCTGATGGAAGATGGTGGCTGATGGAAGATGGTGGCTGGCTAAGGATGGTGGCTGAGGGAAGATGGTGGCTGATGAAAGATGGTGGCTGATGGAAGACGGTGGCTGAGGGAAGATGGTGGCTGAGGGAAGAGAGTGGCTGATGGAAGAGGGTGGCTGGCTAAGAATAGTGGCTGAGAGAAGATGGTGGCTGATGAAAGATGGTGGCTGATGGAAGATGGTGACTGAGGGAAGAGGGTTACTGATGAAAGATGGTGGCTGAGGGAAGATGGTGGCTGATGGAAAAAGGTGGCTGAGAGAACATGGTGGCTGCCGAAAGATGGTGACAGAGAAGAGGGTGGCTGATGGAAATTGTGGCGATGGAAGACGGTGGATGATGGAAGATGGTGGCCGAGGGAAGAGGGTGGCTGATGGAAAATGGTGGCTGAAGGAAGATGGTGACTGAGGGAAGAGGGTGCCTGATGGAAAATGGTGACTGATGGAAGATGGTGGCTGAGGGAAGAGAATAGCTGATGGAAGAGGGTGGCAGGCTAAGGATGGTGGCTGAGGAAAGATGGTGGCTGATGGAAGATGGTGGCTGAGGGAAGATGGTGGCTGATGAAAGATGGTGGCTGATGGAAGATGGTGGCTGATGGAAGATGGTGGCTGAGGGAAGAGGGTGGCTGATGAAAGATGGTGGCTGATGGAAGATGGTGGCTGAGGGAAGAGGGTGGCTGATGGAAGAGAGTGGCTGGCTAAGGATGGTGGCTGAGGGAAGATGGTGGCTGATGAAAGATGGTGGCTGATGGAAGATGGTGACTGATGAAAGATGGTGGCCGAGGGAAGATGGTGGCTGAGGGAAGATGGTGGCTGATGGAAGAGGGTGGCTGGCTAAGGATGGTGGCTGAGGGAAGATGGTGGCTGATGAAAGATGGTGGCTGATGGAAGATGGTGACTGAGGGAAGAGGGTGTCTGAGGGAAGAGGGTGGCTGGCTAAGGATGGTGGCTGAGGGAAGATGGTGGCTGATGGAAGAGGGTGGCTGAGAGAACATGGTGGCTGCCGAAAGATGGTGACAGAGAAGAGGGTGTCTGATGGAAATTGTGGCTATGGAAGACGGTGGCTGATGGAAGATGGTGGCCGAGGGAAGAGGGTGGCTGATGGAAAATGGTGGCTGATGGAAGATGTTGACTGACGGAAGAGGGTGGCTGATGGAAGATGGTGGCTGATGGAAGATGGTGGCTGAGAAAATATGGTGGCTGATGGAAGATGGTGGCTGATGAAAGATGGTGGCTGATGGAAGATGGTGGCTGAAGAAAGATGGTGACTGATGGAAGATGGTGACTGAGGGAAGAGGGTGGCTGATGGAAGAGGGTGGCTGGCTAAGGATGGTGGCAGAGGGAAGATGGTGGCTGATGAAAGATGGTGGCTGATGGAAGATGGTGGCTGAGGGAAGAGGGTGGCTGATGGAAGAGGGTGGCTGGCTAAGGATGGTGGCTGAGGGAAGATGGTGGCTGATGAATGATGGTGACTGAGGGAAGATGGTGACTGAAGGAAGAGGGTGACTGATGAAAGATGGTGGCTGAGGGAAGATGGTGGCTGATGGAAGATGGTGACTGAGGAAAGAGGGTGACTGATGGAAATTGTGGCTATGGAAGACGGTGGATGATGGAAGATGGTGGCCGAGGGAAGAGGGTGGCTGATGGAAAATGGTGGCTGATGGAAGATGGTGACTGAGGGAAGAGGGTGGCTGATGGAAAATGGTGGCTGATGGAAGATGGTGGCTGAAGGAAGAGGGTGGCTGATGGAAGATGGTGGCTGATGGAAGATGGTGACTGAGGAAAGAGGGTGACTGATGGAAATTGTGGCTATGGAAGACGGTGGATGATGGAAGATGGTGGCCGAGGGAAGAGGGTGGCTGATGGAAAAAGGTGGCTGATGGAAGATGGTGACTGAGGGAAGAGGGTGGCTGATGGAAAATGGTGGCTGATGGAAGATGGTGGCTGAAGGAAGAGGGTGGCTGATGGAAGATGGTGGCTGATGGAAGATGGTGGCTGATGAAAGATGGTGACTGAGGGAAGATGGTGGCTGATGGAAGATGGTGGCTGAGAGAAGATGGTGGCTGATGGAAGATGGTGCCTGATGGAAGATGGTGGCTGATGGAAGATGGTGGCTGTTGGAAGATGGTGGCTGATGAAAAATGGTGGCTGATGGAAGATGGTGGCTGATGAAAGATGGTGACTGAGGGAAGATGGTGGCTGATGGAAGATGGTGGCTGATGGAAGATGGTGGCTGATGGAAGATGGTGGCTGATGGAAGATGGTGGCTGATGGAAGATGGTGGCTGATGAAAGATGGTGGCTGATGGAAGATGGTGACTGAGGGAAGAGGGTGGCTGATGGAAGAGGGTGGCTGGCTAAGGATGGTGGCAGAGGGAAGATGGTGGCTGATGAAAGATGGTGGCTGATGGAAGATGGTGGCTGAGGGAAGAGGGTGGCTGATGGAAGAGGGTGGCTGGCTAAGGATGGTGGCTGAGGGAAGATGGTGGCTGATGAATGATGGTGACTGAGGGAAGATGGTGACTGAAGGAAGAGGGTGACTGATGAAAGATGGTGGCTGAGGGAAGATGGTGGCTGATGGAAGAGGGTGGCTGATGAAAGATGGTGGCTGATGGAAGATGGTGACTGAGGGAAGAGGGTGACTGATGGAAATTGTGGCTATGGAAGACGGTGGATGATGGAAGATGGTGGCCGAGGGAAGAGGGTGGCTGATGGAAAATGGTGGCTGATGGAAGATGGTGACTGAGGGAAGAGGGTGGCTGATGGAAGAGGGTGGCTGGCTAAGGATGGTGGCAGAGGGAAGATGGTGGCTGATGAAAGATGGTGGCTGATGGAAGATGGTGGCTGAGGGAAGAGGGTGGCTGATGGAAGAGGGTGGCTGGCTAAGGATGGTGGCTGAGGGAAGATGGTGGCTGATGAATGATGGTGACTGAGGGAAGATGGTGACTGAAGGAAGAGGGTGACTGATGAAAGATGGTGGCTGAGGGAAGATGGTGGCTGATGGAAGATGGTGACTGAGGAAAGAGGGTGACTGATGGAAATTGTGGCTATGGAAGACGGTGGATGATGGAAGATGGTGGCCGAGGGAAGAGGGTGGCTGATGGAAAATGGTGGCTGATGGAAGATGGTGACTGAGGGAAGAGGGTGGCTGATGGAAAATGGTGGCTGATGGAAGATGGTGGCTGAAGGAAGAGGGTGGCTGATGGAAGATGGTGGCTGATGGAAGATGGTGACTGAGGAAAGAGGGTGACTGATGGAAATTGTGGCTATGGAAGACGGTGGATGATGGAAGATGGTGGCCGAGGGAAGAGGGTGGCTGATGGAAAAAGGTGGCTGATGGAAGATGGTGACTGAGGGAAGAGGGTGGCTGATGGAAAATGGTGGCTGATGGAAGATGGTGGCTGAAGGAAGAGGGTGGCTGATGGAAGATGGTGGCTGATGGAAGATGGTGGCTGATGAAAGATGGTGACTGAGGGAAGATGGTGGCTGATGGAAGATGGTGGCTGAGAGAAGATGGTGGCTGATGGAAGATGGTGCCTGATGGAAGATGGTGGCTGATGGAAGATGGTGGCTGTTGGAAGATGGTGGCTGATGAAAAATGGTGGCTGATGGAAGATGGTGGCTGATGGAAGATGGTGGCTGATGGAAGATGGTGGCTGATGAAAGATGGTGGCTGATGGAAGATGGTGACTGAGGGAAGAGGGTGGCTGATGGAAGAGGGTGGCTGGCTAAGGATGGTGGCAGAGGGAAGATGGTGGCTGATGAAAGATGGTGGCTGATGGAAGATGGTGGCTGAGGGAAGAGGGTGGCTGATGGAAGAGGGTGGCTGGCTAAGGATGGTGGCTGAGGGAAGATGGTGGCTGATGAATGATGGTGACTGAGGGAAGATGGTGACTGAAGGAAGAGGGTGACTGATGAAAGATGGTGGCTGATGGAAGATGGTGACTGAGGGAAGAGGGTGACTGATGGAAATTGTGGCTATGGAAGACGGTGGATGATGGAAGATGGTGGCCGAGGGAAGAGGGTGGCTGATGGAAAATGGTGGCTGATGGAAGATGGTGACTGAGGGAAGAGGGTGGCTGATGGAAAATGGTGGCTGATGGAAGATGGTGGCTGAGGGAAGAGGGTGGCCGATGGAAGATGGTGGCTGATGGAAGATGGTGGCTGATGAAAGATCGTGACTGAGGGAAGATGGTGGCTGATGGAAGATGGTGGCTGATGGAAGATGGTGGCTGATGGAAGATGGTGGCTGATGGAAGATGGTGGCTGATGAAAGATGGTGGCTGATGGAAGATGGTGGCTGAGGGAAGAGGGTGGCTGATGGAAGAGGGTGGCTGGCTAAGGATGGTGGCTGATGGAAGATGGTGGCTGATGAAAGATGGTGGCTGATGGAAGATGGTGGCTGACGGAAGAGGGTGGCTGACGGAAGAGGGTGGCTGGGTAAGAATGGTGGCTGAGGGAAGATGGTGGCTGATGAAAGATGGTGGCTGATGGAAGATGGTGACAAAGGGAAGAGGGTGACTGATGAAAGATGGTGGCTGAGGGAAGATGGTGGCTGATGGAAGAGGGTGGCTGAGAGACCGTGGTGGCTGCCGAAAGATGGTGACAGAGAAGAGGGTGGCTGATGGAAATTGTGGCTATGGAAGACGGTGGATGATGGAAGATGGTGGCCGAGGGAAGAGGGTGGCTGATGGAAGATGGTGACTGAGGGATGAGGGTGGCTGATGGAAAATGGTGACTGATGGAAGATGGTGGCTGAGGGAAGAGGGTGGCTGATGGAAGAGGGTGGCTGGCTAAGGATGGTGGCTGAGGGAAGATGGTGGCTGATGAAAGATGGTGGCTGATGGAAGATGGTGACTGAGAGAAGAGGGTGACTGATGAAAGATGGTGACTGAGGGAAGATGGTTGCTGATGGAAGAGGGTGGCTGGCTAAGGATGGTGGCTGAGGGAAGATGGTGGCTGATGAAAGATGGTGGCTGATGGAAGATGGTGACTGAGGGAAGAGGGTGACTGATGAAAGATGGTGGCCGAGGGAAGAGGGTGGCTGATGGAAAATGGTGGCTGATGGAAGATGGTGACTGATGGAAGATGGTGGCTGATGGAAGATGGTGGCTGATGAAAGATGGTGACTGAGGGAAGATGGTGGCTGATGGAAGATGGTGGCTGAGGAAGATGGTGGCTGATGGAAGATGGTGGCTGAGGAAGATGGTGGCTGATGGAAGATGGTGGCTGAGGGAAGAGGGTGGCTGATGGAAGATGGTGGCTGATGAAAGTTGGTGGCTGATGGAAGATGGTGGCTGAGGGAAGAGGGTGGCTGATGAAAGATGGTGGCTGATGGAAGATGGTGGCTGAGGGAAGAGGGTGGCTGATGGAAGAGAGTGGCTGGCTAAGGATGGTGGCTGAGGGAAGATGGTGGCTGATGAAAGATGGTGGCTGATGGAAGATGGTGACTGATGAAAGATGGTGGCCGAGGGAAGATGGTGGCTGAGGGAAGATGGTGGCTGATGGAAGAGGGTGGCTGGCTAAGGATGGTGGCTGAGGGAAGATGGTGGCTGATGAAAGATGGTGGCTGATGGAAGATGGTGACTGAGAGAAGAGGGTGACTGATGAAAGATGGTGGCCGAGGGAAGAGGGTGGCTGATGGAAAATGGTGGCTGATGGAAGATGGTGACTGAGGGAAGATGGTGGCTGATGGAAGATGGTGGCTGATGAAAGATGGTGACTGAGGGAAGATGGTGGCTGATGGAAGATGGTGGCTGATGGAAGATGGTGGGTGATGGAAGAAGGTGACTGAGGGAAAAGAATGACTGATGAAAGATGGTGGCTGAGGGAAGATGGTGGCTGATGGAAGATGGTGGCTGAGGGAAGAGGGTGGCTGATGGAAGATGGTGGCTGATGAAAGTTGGTGGCTGATGGAAGATGGTGGCAGAGGGAAGAGGGTGGCTGATGAAAGATGGTGGCTGATGGAAGATGGTGGCTGAGGGAAGAGGGTGGCTGATGGAAGATGGTGGCTGATGGAAGATGGTGGCTGAGGGAAGAGAGTGGCTGATGGAAGAGGGTGGCTGGCTAAGAATAGTGGCTGAGAGAAGATGGTGGCTGATGAAAGATGGTGGCTGATGGAAGATGGTGACTGAGGGAAGAGGGTTACTGATGAAAGATGGTGGCTGAGGGAAGATGGTGGCTGATGGAAAAAGGTGGCTGAGAGAACATGGTGGCTGCCGAAAGATGGTGACAGAGAAGAGGGTGGCTGATGGAAATTGTGGCGATGGAAGACGGTGGATGATGGAAGATGGTGGCCGAGGGAAGAGGGTGGCTGATGGAAAATGGTGGCTGAAGGAAGATGGTGACTGAGGGAAGAGGGTGCCTGATGGAAAATGGTGACTGATGGAAGATGGTGGCTGAGGGAAGAGAATAGCTGATGGAAGAGGGTGGCAGGCTAAGGATGGTGGCTGAGGAAAGATGGTGGCTGATGGAAGATGGTGGCTGAGGGAAGATGGTGGCTGATGAAAGATGGTGGCTGATGGAAGATGGTGGCTGATGGAAGATGGTGGCTGAGGGAAGAGGGTGGCTGATGAAAGATGGTGGCTGATGGAAGATGGTGGCTGAGGGAAGAGGGTGGCTGATGGAAGAGAGTGGCTGGCTAAGGATGGTGGCTGAGGGAAGATGGTGGCTGATGAAAGATGGTGGCTGATGGAAGATGGTGACTGATGAAAGATGGTGGCCGAGGGAAGATGGTGGCTGAGGGAAGATGGTGGCTGATGGAAGAGGGTGGCTGGCTAAGGATGGTGGCTGAGGGAAGATGGTGGCTGATGAAAGATGGTGGCTGATGGAAGATGGTGACTGAGGGAAGAGGGTGTCTGAGGGAAGAGGGTGGCTGGCTAAGGATGGTGGCTGAGGGAAGATGGTGGCTGATGGAAGAGGGTGGCTGAGAGAACATGGTGGCTGCCGAAAGATGGTGACAGAGAAGAGGGTGTCTGATGGAAATTGTGGCTATGGAAGACGGTGGCTGATGGAAGATGGTGGCCGAGGGAAGAGGGTGGCTGATGGAAAATGGTGGCTGATGGAAGATGTTGACTGACGGAAGAGGGTGGCTGATGGAAGATGGTGGCTGATGGAAGATGGTGGCTGAGAAAATATGGTGGCTGATGGAAGATGGTGGCTGATGAAAGATGGTGGCTGATGGAAGATGGTGGCTGAAGAAAGATGGTGACTGAGGGAAGATGGTGGCTGATGGAAGATGGTGGCTGATGGAAGATGGTGGCTGATGGAAGATGGTGGCTGGCTAAGGATGGTGGCTGAGGGAAGATGGTGGCTGATGAAAGATGGTGGCTGATGGAAGACGGTGGCTGAGGGAAGATGGTGGCTGAGGGAAGAGAGTGGCTGATGGAAGAGGGTGGCTGGCTAAGAATAGTGGCTGAGAGAAGATGGTGGCTGATGAAAGATGGTGGCTGATGGAAGATGGTGACTGAGGGAAGAGGGTTACTGATGAAAGATGGTGGCTGAGGGAAGATGGTGGCTGATGGAAAAAGGTGGCTGAGAGAACATGGTGGCTGCCGAAAGATGGTGACAGAGAAGAGGGTGGCTGATGGAAATTGTGGCGATGGAAGACGGTGGATGATGGAAGATGGTGGCCGAGGGAAGAGGGTGGCTGATGGAAAATGGTGGCTGAAGGAAGATGGTGACTGAGGGAAGAGGGTGCCTGATGGAAAATGGTGACTGATGGAAGATGGTGGCTGAGGGAAGAGAATAGCTGATGGAAGAGGGTGGCAGGCTAAGGATGGTGGCTGAGGAAAGATGGTGGCTGATGGAAGATGGTGGCTGAGGGAAGATGGTGGCTGATGAAAGATGGTGGCTGATGGAAGATGGTGGCTGATGGAAGATGGTGGCTGAGGGAAGAGGGTGGCTGATGAAAGATGGTGGCTGATGGAAGATGGTGGCTGAGGGAAGAGGGTGGCTGATGGAAGAGAGTGGCTGGCTAAGGATGGTGGCTGAGGGAAGATGGTGGCTGATGAAAGATGGTGGCTGATGGAAGATGGTGACTGATGAAAGATGGTGGCCGAGGGAAGATGGTGGCTGAGGGAAGATGGTGGCTGATGGAAGAGGGTGGCTGGCTAAGGATGGTGGCTGAGGGAAGATGGTGGCTGATGAAAGATGGTGGCTGATGGAAGATGGTGACTGAGGGAAGAGGGTGTCTGAGGGAAGAGGGTGGCTGGCTAAGGATGGTGGCTGAGGGAAGAGGGTGGCTGATGGAAGATGGTGGCTGATGGAAGATGGTGGCTGAGGGAAGAGAGTGGCTGATGGAAGAGGGTGGCTGGCTAAGAATAGTGGCTGAGAGAAGATGGTGGCTGATGAAAGATGGTGGCTGATGGGAGATGGTGACTGAGGGAAGAGGGTTACTGATGAAAGATGGTGGCTGTGGGAAGATGGTGGCTGATGGAAAAGGGTGGCTGAGAGAACATGGTGGCTGCCCAAAGATGGTGACAAAGAAGAGGGTGGCTGATGGAAATTGTGGCTATGGAAGACGGTGGATGATGGAAGATGGTGGCCGAGGGAAGAGGGTGGCTGATGGAAAATGCTGGCTGAAGGAAGATGGTGACTGAGGGAAGAGGGTGCCTGATGGAAAATGGTGACTGATGGAAGATGGTGGCTGAGGGAAGAGAATAGCTGATGGAAGAGGGTGGCAGGCTAAGGATGGTGGCTGAGGAAAGATGGTGGCTGATGGAAGATGGTGGCTGAGGGAAGATGGTGGCTGATGAAAGATGGTGGCTGATGGAAGATGGTGACTGAGGGAAGAGGGTGTCTGAGGGAAGAGGGTGGCTGGCTAAGGATGGTGGCTGAGGGAAGATGGTGGCTGATGGAGGAGGGTGGCTGAGAGAACATGGTGGCTGCCGAAAGATGGTGACAGAGAAGAGGGTGGCTGATGGAAATTGTGGCTATGGAAGACGGTGGCTGATGGAAGATGGTGACTGAGGGAAGAGGGTGGCTGATGGAAAATGGTGGCTGATGGAAGATGTTGACTGACGGAAGACGGTACCTGATGGAAGATGGTGGCTGATGGAAGATGGTGGCTGAGGGAATATGGTGGCTGATGGAAGATGGTGGCTGATGAGACATGGTGGCTGATGGAAGATGGTGGCTGATGAAAGATGGTGACTGAGGGAAGATGGTGGCTGATGGAAGATGGTGGCTGATGGAAGATGGTAGCTGAAGGAAGATGGTGGCTGGCTAAGGATGGTGGCTGAGGGAAGATGGTGGCTGATGAAAGATGGTGGCTGATGGAAGATGGTGGCTGAGGGAAGAGGGTGGCTGATGGAAGAGGGTGGCTGGCTAAGGATGGTGGCTGAGGGAAGATGGGGGCTGATGAAAGATGGTGGCTGATGGAAGATGGTGACTGAGGGAAGAGGGTGCCTGATGGAAAATGGTGACTGATGGAAGATGGTGGCTGAGGGAAGAGAATAGCTGATGGAAGAGGGTGGCAGGCTAAGGATGGTGGCTGAGGAAAGATGGTGGCTGATGGAAGATGGTGGCTGAGAAAAGATGGTGGCTGATGAAAGATGGTGGCTGATGGAAGATGGTGACTGAGGGAAGAGGGTGTCTGAGGGAAGAGGGTGGCTGGCTAAGGATGGTGGCTGAGGGAAGATGGTGGCTGATGGAAGAGGGTGGCTGAGAGAACATGGTGGCTGCCGAAAGATGGTGACAGAGAAGAGGGTGGCTGATGGAAATTGTGGCTATGGAAGACGGTGGCTGATGGAAGATGGTGACTGAGGGAAGAGGGTGGCTGATGGAAAATGGTGGCTGATGGAAGATGTTGACTGACGGAAGACGGTACCTGATGGAAGATGGTGGCTGATGGAAGATGGTGGCTGAGGGAATATGGTGGCTGATGGAAGATGGTGGCTGATGAGAGATGGTGGCTGATGGAAGATGGTGGCTGATGAAAGATGGTGACTGAGGGAAGATGGTGGCTGATGGAAGATGGTGGCTGATGGAAGATGGTAGCTGAAGGAAGATGGTGGCTGGCTAAGGATGGTGGCTGAGGGAAGATGGTGGCTGATGAAAGATGGTGGCTGATGGAAGATGGTGGCTGAGGGAAGAGGGTGGCTGATGGAAGAGGGTGGCTGGCTAAGGATGGTGGCTGAGGGAAGATGGTGGCTGATGAAAGATGGTGGCTGATGGAAGATGGTGACTGAGGGAAGAGGGTGACTGATGAAAGATGGTGGCTGAGGGAAGATGGAGGCTGATGGAAGAGGGTGGCTGAGTGAACATCGTGGCTGCCGAAAGATGGTGACAGAGAAGAGGGTGGCTGATGGAAATTGTGGCTATGGAAGACGGTGGATGATGGAAGATGGTGGCCGAGGGTAGAGGGTGGCTGATGGAAAATGGTGACTGATGGAAGATGGTGGCTGAGGGAAGAGGGTGGCTGATGGAAGAGGGTGGCTGGCCAACGATGGTGGCTGAGGAAAGATGGTGGCTGATGGAAGATGGTGGCTGAGGGAAGTGGGTGGCTGATGGAAGAGGGTGGCTGGCTAAGGATGGTGGCTAAGGGAAGATGGTGGCTGATGAAAGATGGTGGCTGTTGGTAGATGGTGACTGAGGGAAGAGGGTGACTGATGAAAGATGGTGACTGAGGGACGATGGTGACTGAGGGAAGAGAGTGGCTGAGGGAAGAGGGTGGCTGATGGAAGAGGGTGGCTGGCCAACGATGGTGGCTGAGGAAAGATGGTGGCTGATGGAAGATGGTGGCTGAGGGAAGTGGGTGGCTGATGGAAGAGGGTGGCTGGCTAAGGATGGTGGCTAAGGGAAGATGGTGGCTGATGAAAGATGGTGGCTGTTGGAAAATGGTGACTGAGGGAAGAGGGTGACTGATGAAAGATGGTGACTGAGGGACGATGGTGACTGAGGGAAGAGAGTGGCTGGCTAAGGATGGTGGCTGAGGGAAGATGGTGGCTGATGGAAGAGGGTGGCTGAGAGAACATGGTGGCTGCCGAAAGATGGTGACAGAGAAGAGGGTGCCTGATGGAAATTGTGGCTATGGAAGACGGTGGCTGATGGAAGATGGTGGCCGAGGGAAGAGGGTGGCTGATGGAAGATGGTGGCTGATGGAAGATGGTGGCTGAGGGAAGAGGGTGGCTGATGGAAGAGGGTGGCTGGCTAAGGATGGTGGCTAAGGGAAGATGGTGGCTGATGAAAGATGGTGGCTGTTGGAAGATGGTGACTGAGGGAAGAGGGTGACTGATGAAAGATGGTGACTGAGGGACGATGGTGACTGAGGGAAGAGAGTGGCTGAGGGAAGAGGGTGGCTGATGGAAGAGGGTGGCTGGCCAACGATGGTGGCTGAGGAAAGATGGTGGCTGATGGAAGATGGTGGCTGAGGGAAGTGGGTGGCTGATGGAAGAGGGTGGCTGGCTAAGGATGGTGGCTAAGGGAAGATGGTGGCTGATGAAAGATGGTGGCTGTTGGAAGATGGTGACTGAGGGAAGAGGGTGACTGATGAAAGATGGTGACTGAGGGACGATGGTGACTGAGGGAAGAGAGTGGCTGGCTAAGGATGGTGGCTGAGGGAAGATGGTGGCTGATGGAAGAGGGTGGCTGAGGGAACATGGTGGCTGCCGAAAGATGGTGACAGAGAAGAGGGTGGCTGATGGAAATTGTGGCTATGGAAGACGGTGGCTGATGGAAGATGGTGGCCGAGGGAAGAGGGTGGCTGATGGAAGATGGTGGCTGATGGAAGATGGTGGCTGAGGGAAGAGGGTGGCTGATGGAAGATGGTGGCTGATGGAAGATGGTGGCTGAGGAAAGATGGTGACTGAGGGAAGAGGGTGACTGATGAAAGATGGTGGCTGAGGGAAGATGGTGGCTGATAAAAGATGGTGGCTGATTGAAGATGGTGGCTGATGGAAGATGGTGGCTGTTGAAAGATGGTGGCTGATGGAAGATGGTGGCTGAGGGAAGAGGGTGGCTGATGGAAGAGAATGGCTGGCTAAGGATGGTGGCTGAGGGAAGATGGTGGCTGATGAAAGATGGTGGCTGATGGAAGATGGTGACTGAGGGAAGAGGGTTGCTGATGAAAGATGGTGGCTGAGGGAAGATGGTGGCTGATGAAAGATGGTGACTGATGGAAGATGGTGGCTGGCTAAGGATGGTGGCTGAGGGAAGATGGTGGCTGATGAAAGATGGTGGCTGATGGAAGACGGTGGCTGAGGGAAGATGGTGGCTGATGAAAGATGGTGGCTGATAGAAGATGGTGGCTGAGGGAAGAGGGTGGCTGATGGAAGAGGGTGGCTGGCTAAGGATGGTGGCTGAGGGAAGATGGTGGCTGATGAAAGATGGTGGCTGATGGAAGATGGTGACTTAGGGAAGAGGGTTACTGATGAAAGATGGTGGCTGAGGGAAGATGGTGGCTGAGGGAAGAGGGTGGCTGATGGAAGAGGGTGGCTGGCTAAGGATGGTGGCTGAGGGAAGATGGTGGCTGATGAAAGATGGTGGCTGATGGAAGATGGTGACTGAGGGAAGAGGGTGACTGATGAAAGATGGTGGATTAGGGAAGATGGTGGCTGATGGAAGAGGGTGGCTGAGAGAACATCGTGGCTGCCGAAAGATGGTGACAGAGAAGAGGGTGGCTGATGGAAATTGTGGCTATGGAAGACGGTGGATGATGGAAGATGGTGGCCGAGGGTAGAGGGTGGCTGATGGAAAATGGAGACTGATGGAAGATGGTGACTGAGGGAAGAGGGTGGCTGATGGAAGAGGGTGGCTGGCCAACGATGGTGGCTGAGGAAAGATGGTGGCTGATGGAAGATGGTGGCTGAGGGAAGTAGGTGGCTGATGGAAGAGGGTGGCTGGCTAAGGATGGTGGCTGAGGGAAGATGGTGGCTGATGAAAGATGGTGGCTGTTGGAAGATGGTGACTGAGGGAAGAGGGTGAATGATGAAAGATGGTGACTGAGGGACGATGGTGACTGAGGGAAGAGAGTGGCTGGCTAAGGATGGTGGCTGAGGGAAGATGGTGGCTGATGGAAGAGGGTGGCTGAGAGAACATGGTGGCTGCCGAAAGATGGTGACAGAGAAGAGGGTGGCTGATGGAAATTGTGGCTATGGAAGACGGTGGCTGATGGAAGATGGTGGCCGAGGGAAGAGGGTGGCTGATAAAAGATGGTGGCTGATGGAAGATGGTGGCTGAGGGAAGAGGGTGGCTGATGGAAGGTGGCGGCTGATGGAAGATGGTGGCTGAGGGAAGAGAGTGGCTGATGGAAGAGGGTGGCTGGCTAAGAATAGTGGCTGAGAGAAGATGGTGGCTGATGAAAGATGGTGGCTGATGGAAGATGGTGACTGAGGGAAGAGGGTTACTGATGAAAGATGGTGGCTGAGGGAAGATGGTGGCTGATGGAAAAGGGTGGCTGAGAGAACATGGTGGCTGCCGAAAGATGGTGACAGAGAAGAGGGTGGCTGATGGAAATTGTGGCTATGGAAGACGGTGGATGATGGAAGTTGGTGGCCGAGGGAAGAGGGTGGCTGATGGAAAATGGTGGCTGAAGGAAGATGGTGACTGAGGGAAGAGGGTGCCTGATGGAAAATGGTGACTGATGGAAGATGGTGGCTGAGGGAAGAGAATAGCTGATGGAAGAGGGTGGCAGTCTAAGGATGGTGGCTGAGGAAAGATAGTGGCTGATGGAAGATGGTGGCTGAGAGAACATGGTGGCTGCCGAAAGATGGTGACAGAGAAGAGGGTGGCTGATGGAAATTGTGGCTATGGAAGACGGTGGCTGATGGAAGATGGTGACTGAGGGTAGAGGGTGGCTGATGGAAAGTGGTGGCTGATGGAAGATGTTGACTGACGGAAGAGGGTACCTGATGGAAGATGGTGGCTGATGGAAGATGGTGGCTGAGGGAATATGGGGGCTGATGGAAGATGGTGGCTGATGAGAGATGGTGGCTGATGGAAGATGGTGGCTGATGAAAGATGGTGACTGAGGGAAGATGGTGGCTGATGGAAGATGGTGGCTGATGGAAGATGGTGGCTGAAGGAAGATGGTGGCTGGCTAAGGATGGTGGCTGAGGGAAGATGGTGGCTGATGAAAGATGGTGGCTGATGGAAGATGGTGGCTGAGGGAAGAGGGTGGCTGATGGAAGAGGGTGGCTGGCTAAGGATGGTGGCTGAGGGAAGATGGTGGCTGATGAAAGATGGTGGCTGATGGAAGATGGTGACTGAGGGAAGAGGGTGACTGATGAAAGATGGTGGCTGAGGGAAGATGGTGGCTGATGGAAGAGGGTGGCTGAGAGAACATCGTGGCTGCCGAAAGATGGTGACAGAGAAGAGGGTGGCTGATGGAAATTGTGGCTATGGAAGACGGTGGATGATGGAAGATGGTGGCCGAGGGTAGAGGGTGGCTGATGGAAAATGGAGACTGATGGAAGATGGTGGCTGAGGGAAGAGGGTGGCTGATAGAAGAGGGTGGCTGCCCAACGATGGTGGCTGAGGAAAGATGGTGGCTGATGGAAGATGGTGGCTGAGGGAAGTGGGTGGCTGATGGAAGAGGGTGGCTGTTGGAAGATGGTGACTGAGGGAAGAGGGTGACTGATGAAAGATGGTGACTGAGGGACGATGGTGACTGAGGGAAGAGAGTGGCTGGCTAAGGATGGTGGCTGAGGGAAGATGGTGGCTGATGGAAGAGGGTGGCTGAGAGAACATGGTGGCTGCCGAAAGATGGTGACAGAGAAGAGGGTGGCTGATGGAAATTGTGGCTATGGAAGACGGTGGCTGATGGAAGATGGTGGGCGAGGGAAGAGGGTGGCTGATGGAAGATGGTGGCTGATGGAAGATGGTGGCTGAGGGAAGAGGGTGGCTGATGGAAGATGGTGGCTGATGGAAGATGGTGGCTGAGGGAAGAGAGTGGCTGATGGAAGAGGGTGGCTGGCTAAGAATAGTGGCTGAGAGAAGATGGTGGCTGATGAAAGATGGTGGCTGATGGAAGATGGTGGCTGTGGGAAGATGGTGGCTGATGGAAAAGGGTGGCTGAGAGAACATGGTGGCTGCCGAAAGATGGTGACAGAGAAGAGGGTGGCTGATGGAAATTGTGGCTATGGAAGACGGTGGATGATGGAAGATGGTGGCCGAGGGAAGAGGGTTGCTGATGGAAGATGGTGGCTGATGGAAGATGGTGGCTGAGGGAAGAGGGTGGCTGATGGAAGAGGGTGGCTGGCTAAGGATGGTGGCTAAGGGAAGATGGTGGCTGATGAAAGATGGTGGCTGTTGGAAGATGGTGACTGAGGGAAGAGGGTGACTGATGAAAGATGGTGACTGAGGGACGATGGTGACTGAGGGAAGAGAGTGGCTGGCTAAGGATGGTGGCTGAGGGAAGATGGTGGCTGATGGAAGAGGGTGGCTGAAAGAACATAGTGGCTGGCGAAAGATGGTGACAGAGAAGAGGGTGCCTGATGGAAATTGTGGCTATGGAAGACGGTGGCTGATGGAAGATGGTGGCCGAGGGAAGAGGGTGGCTGATGGAAGATGGTGGCTGATGGAAGATGGTGGCTGAGGGAAGAGGGTGGCTGATGGAAGAGGGTGGCTGGCTAAGGATGGTGGCTAAGGGAAGATGGTGGCTGATGAAAGATGGTGGCTGTTGGAAGATGGTGACTGAGGGAAGAGGGTGACTGATGAAAGATGGTGACTGAGGGACGATGGTGACTGAGGGAAGAGAGTGGCTGAGGGAAGAGGGTGGCTGATGGAAGAGGGTGGCTGGCCAACGATGGTGGCTGAGGAAAGATGGTGGCTGATGGAAGATGGTGGCTGAGGGAAGTGGGTGGCTGATGGAAGAGGGTGGCTGGCTAAGGATGGTGGCTAAGGGAAGATGGTGGCTGATGAAAGATGGTGGCTGTTGGAAGATGGTGACTGAGGGAAGAGGGTGACTGATGAAAGATGGTGACTGAGGGACGATGGTGACTGAGGGAAGAGAGTGGCTGGCTAAGGATGGTGGCTGAGGGAAGATGGTGGCTGATGGAAGAGGGTGGCTGAGAGAACATGGTGGCTGCCGAAAGATGGTGACAGAGAAGAGGGTGGCTGATGGAAATTGCGGCTATGGAAGACGGTGGCTGATGGAAGATGGTGGCCGAGGGAAGAGGGTGGCTGATGGAAGATGGTGGCTGATGGAAGATGGTGGCTGAGGGAAGAGGGTGGCTGATGGAAGATGGTGGCTGATGGAAGATGGTGGCTGAGGAAAGATGGTGACTGAGGGAAGAGGGTGACTGATGAAAGATAGTGGCTGAGGGAAGATGGTGGCTGATAAAAGATGGTGGCTGATGGAAGATGGTGGCTGATGGAAGATGGTGGCTGATGAAAGATGGTGGCTGATGGAAGATGGTGGCTGAGGGAAGAGGGTGGCTGATGGAAGAGAATGGCTGGCTAAGGATGGTGGCTGAGGGAAGATGGTGGCTGATGAAAGATGGTGGCTGATGGAAGATGGTGACTGAGGGAAGAGGGTTGCTGATGAAAGATGGTGGCTGAGGGAAGATGGTGGCTGATGAAAGATGGTGACTGAGGGAAGATGGTGGCTGATGGAAGATGGTGGCTGATGGAAGATGGTGGCTGATGGAAGATGGTGGCTGGCTAAGGATGGTGGCTGAGGGAAGATGGTGGCTGATGAAAGATGGTGGCTGATGGAAGACGGTGGCTGAGGGAAGATGGTGGCTGATGAAAGATGGTGGCTGATAGAAGATGGTGGCTGAGGGAAGAGGGTGGCTGATGGAAGAGGGTGGCTGGCTAAGGATGGTGGCTGAGGGAAGATGGTGGCTGATGAAAGATGGTGGCTGATGGAAGATGGTGACTTAGGGAAGAGGGTTACTGATGAAAGATGGTGGCTGAGGGAAGATGGTGGCTGATGGAAGATGGTGACTGATGGAAGACGGTGGCTGATGAAAGATGGTGGCTGATGGAAGATGGTGGCTGAGGGAAGAGGGTGGCTGATGGAAGAGGGTGGCTGGCTAAGGATGGTGGCTGAGGGAAGATGGTGGCTGATGAAAGATGGTGGCTGATGGAAGATGGTGGCTGAGGGAAGAGGGTGGCTGATGGAAGAGGGTGGCTGGCTAAGGATGGTGGCTGAGGGAAGATGGTGGCTGATGAAAGATGGTGGCTGATGGAAGATGGTGACTGAGGGAAGAGGGTGACTGATGAAAGATGGTGGCTGAGGGAAGATGGTGGCTGATGGAAGAGGGTGGCTGAGAGAACATCGTGGCTGCCGAAAGATGGTGACAGAGAAGAGGGTGGCTGATGGAAATTGTGGCTATGGAAGACGGTGGATGATGGAAGATGGTGGCCGAGGGTAGAGGGTGGCTGATGGAAAATGGAGACTGATGGAAGATGGTGACTGATGGAAGAGGGTGGCTGATGGAAGAGGGTGGCTGGCCAACGATGGTGGCTGAGGAAAGATGGTGGCTGATGGAAGATGGTGGCTGAGGGAAGTGGGTGGCTGATGGAAGAGGGTGGCTGGCTAAGGATGGTGGCTGAGGGAAGATGGTGGCTGATGAAAGATGGTGGCTGTTGGAAGATGGTGACTGAGGGAAGAGGGTGACTGATGAAAGATGGTGACTGAGGGACGATGGTGACTGAGGGAAGAGAGTGGCTGAGGGAAGAGGGTGGCTGATGGAAGAGGGTGGCTGGCCAACGATGGTGGCTGAGGAAAGATGGAGGCTGATGGAAGATGGTGGCTGAGGGAAGTGGGTGGCTGATGGAAGAGGGTGGCTGGCTAAGGATGGTGGCTAAGGGAAGATGGTGGCTGATGAAAGATGGTGGCTGTTGGAAGATGGTGACTGAGGGAAGAGGGTGACTGATGAAAGATGGTGACTGAGGGACGATGGTGACTGAGGGAAGAGAGTGGCTGGCTAAGGATGGTGGCTGAGGGAAGATGGTGGCTGATGGAAGAGGGTGGCTGAGAGAACATGGTGGCTGCCGAAAGATGGTGACAGAGAAGAGGGTGGCTGATGGAAATTGCGGCTATGGAAGACGGTGGCTGATGGAAGATGGTGGCCGAGGGAAGAGGGTGGCTGATGGAAGATGGTGGCTGATGGAAGATGGTGGCTGAGGGAAGAGGGTGGCTGATGGAAGATGGTGGCTGATGGAAGATGGTGGCTGAGGAAAGATGGTGACTGAGGGAAGAGGGTGACTGATGAAAGATGGTGGCTGAGGGAAGATGGTGGCTGATAAAAGATGGTGGCTGATGGAAGATGGTGGCTGATGGAAGATGGTGGCTGATGAAAGATGGTGGCTGATGGAAGATGGTGGCTGAGGGAAGAGGGTGGCTGATGGAAGAGAATGGCTGGCTAAGGATGGTGGCTGAGGGAAGATGGTGGCTGATGAAAGATGGTGGCTGATGGAAGATGGTGACTGAGGGAAGAGGGTTGCTGATGAAAGATGGTGGCTGAGGGAAGATGGTGGCTGATGAAAGATGGTGACTGAGGGAAGATGGTGGCTGATGGAAGATGGTGGCTGATGGAAGATGGTGGCTGATGGAAGATGGTGGCTGGCTAAGGATGGTGGCTGAGGGAAGATGGTGGCTGATGAAAGATGGTGGCTGATGGAAGACGGTGGCTGAGGGAAGATGGTGGCTGATGAAAGATGGTGGCTGATAGAAGATGGTGGCTGAGGGAAGAGGGTGGCTGATGGAAGAGGGTGGCTGGCTAAGGATGGTGGCTGAGGGAAGATGGTGGCTGATGAAAGATGGTGGCTGATGGAAGATGGTGACTGAGGGAAGAGGGTTACTGATGAAAGATGGTGGCTGAGGGAAGATGGTGGCTGATGGAAGATGGTGACTGATGGGAGACGGTGGCTGATGAAAGATGGTGGCTGATGGAAGATGGTGGCTGAGGGAAGAGGGTGGCTGATGGAAGAGGGTGGCTGGCTAAGGATGGTGGCTGAGGGAAGATGGTGGCTGATGAAAGATGGTGGCTGATGGAAGATGGTGGCTGAGGGAAGAGGGTGGCTGATGGAAGAGGGTGGCTGGCTAAGGATGGTGGCTGAGGGAAGATGGTGGCTGATGAAAGATGGTGGCTGATGGAAGATGGTGACTGAGGGAAGAGGGTGACTGATGAAAGATGGTGGCTGAGGGAAGATGGTGGCTGATGGAAGAGGGTGGCTGAGAGAACATCGTGGCTGCCGAAAGATGGTGACAGAGAAGAGGGTGGCTGATGGAAATTGTGGCTATGGAAGACGGTGGATGATGGAAGATGGTGGCCGAGGGTAGAGGGTGGCTGATGGAAAATGGAGACTGATGGAAGATGGTGACTGAGGGAAGAGGGTGGCTGATGGAAGAGGGTGGCTGGCCAACGATGGTGGCTGAGGAAAGATGGTGGCTGATGGAAGATGGTGGCTGAGGGAAGTGGGTGGCTGATGGAAGAGGGTGGCTGGCTAAGGATGGTGGCTGAGGGAAGATGGTGGCTGATGAAAGATGGTGGCTGTTGGAAGATGGTGACTGAGGGAAGAGGGTGACTGATGAAAGATGGTGACTGAGGGACGATGGTGACTGAGGGAAGAGAGTGGCTGGCTAAGGATGGTGGCTGAGGGAAGATGGTGGCTGATGGAAGAGGGTGGCTGAGAGAACATGGTGGCTGCCGAAAGATGGTGACAGAGAAGAGGGTGGCTGATGGAAATTGTGGCTATGGAAGACGGTGGCTGATGGAAGATGGTGGCCGAGGGAAGAGGGTGGCTGATGGAAGATGGTGGCTGATGGAAGATGGTGGCTGAGGGAAGAGGGTGGCTGATGGAAGATGGTGGCTGATGGAAGATGGTGGCTGAGGGAAGAGAGTGGCTGATGGAAGAGGGTGGCTGGCTAAGAATAGTGGCTGAGAGAAGATGGTGGCTGATGAAAGATGGTGGCTGATGGAAGATGGTGACTGAGGGAAGAGGGTTACTGATGAAAGATGGTGACTGAGGGAAGATGGTGGCTGATGGAAAAGGGTGGCTGAGAGAACATGGTGGCTGCCGGAAGATGGTGACAGAGAAGAGGGTGGCTGATGGAAATTGTGGCTATGGAAGACGGTGGATGATGGAAGTTGGTGGCCGAGGGAAGAGGGTGGCTGATGGAAAATGGTGGCTGAAGGAAGATGGTGACTGAGGGAAGAGGGTGCCTGATGGAAAATGGTGACTGATGGAAGATGGTGGCTGAGGGAAGAGAATAGCTGATGGAAGAGGGTGGCAGTCTAAGGATGGTGGCTGAGGAAAGATGGTGGCTGATGGAAGATGGTGGCTGAGAGAACATGGTGGCTGCCGAAAGATGGTGACAGAGAAGAGGGTGGCTGATGGAAATTGTGGCTATGGAAGACGGTGGCTGATGGAAGATGGTGACTGAGGGAAGAGGGTGGCTGATGGAAAATGGTGGCTGATGGAAGATGTTGACTGACGGAAGAAAGTACCTGATGGAAGATGGTGGCTGATGGAAGATGGTGGCTGAGGGAATATGGTGGCTGATGGAAGATGGTGGCTGATGAGAGATGGTGGCTGATGGAAGATGGTGGCTGATGAAAGATGGTGACTGAGGGAAGATGGTGGCTGATGGAAGATGGTGGCTGATGGAAGATGGTGGCTGAAGGAAGATGGTGGCTGGCTAAGGATGGTGGCTGAGGGAAGATGGTGGCTGATGAAAGATGGTGGCTGATGGAAGATGGTGGCTGAGGGAAGAGGGTGGCTGATGGAAGAGGGTGGCTGGCTAAGGATGGTGGCTGAGGGAAGATGGTGGCTGATGAAAGATGGTGGCTGATGGAAGATGGTGACTGAGGGAAGAGGGTGACTGATGAAAGATGGTGGCTGAGGGAAGATGGTGGCTGATGGAAGAGGGTGGCTGAGAGTACATCGTGGCTGCCGAAAGGTGGTGACAGAGAAGAGGGTGGCTGATGGAAATTGTGGCTATGGAAGACGGTGGATGATGGAAGATGGTGGCCGAGGGTAGAGGGTGGCTGATGGAAAATGGTGACTGATGGAAGATGGTGGCTGAGGGAAGAGGGTGGCTGATGGAAGAGGGTGGCTGGCCAACGATGGTGGCTGAGGAAAGATGGTGGCTGATAGAAGATGGTGGCTGAGGGAAGTGGGTGGCTGATGGAAGAGGGTGGCTGGCTAAGGATGGTGGCTGAGGGAAGATGGTGGCTGATGAAAGATGGTGGCTGTTGGAAGATGGTGACTGAGGGAAGAGGGTGACTGATGAAAGATGGTGACTGAGGGACGATGGTGACTGAGGGAAGAGAGTGGCTGGCTAAGGATGGTGGCTGAGGGAAGATGGTGGCTGATGGAAGAGGGTGGCTGAGAGAACATGGTGGCTGCCGAAAGATGGTGACAGAGAAGAGGGTGGCTGATGGAAATTGTGGCTATGGAAGACGGTGGCTGATGGAAGATGGTGGCCGAGGGAAGAGGGTGGCTGATGGAAGATGGTGGCTGATGGAAGATGGTGGCTGAGGGAAGAGGGTGGCTGATGGAAGATGGTGGCTGATGGAAGATGGTGGCTGAGGGAAGAGAGTGGCTGATGGAAGAGGGTGGCTGGCTAAGAATAGTGGCTGAGAGAAGATGGTGGCTGATGAAAGATGGTGGCTGATGGAAGATGGTGACTGAGGGAAGAGGGTTACTGATGAAAGATGGTGGCTGAGGGAAGATGGTGGCTGATGGAAAAGGGTGGCTGAGAGAACATGGTGGCTGCCGAAAGATGGTGACAGAGAAGAGGGTGGCTGATGGAAATTGTGGCTATGGAAGACGGTGGATGATGGAAGATGGTGGCCGAGGGAAGAGGGTGGCTGATGGAAAATGGTGGCTGAAGGAAGATGGTGGCCGAGGTAAGAGGGTGGCTGATGGAAAATGGTGGCTGATGGAAGATGTTGACTGACGGAAGAGGGTACCTGATGGAAGATGGTGGCTGATGGAAGATGGTGGCTGAGGGAATATGGTGGCTGATGGAAGATGGTGGCTGATGAGAGATGGTGGCTGATGGAAGATGGTGGCTGATGAAAGATGGTGACTGAGGGAAGATGGTGGCTGATGGAAGATGGTGGCTGATGGAAGATGGTGGCTGAAGGAAGATGGTGGCTGGCTAAGGATGGTGGCTGAGGGAAGATGGTGGCTGATGAAAGATGGTGGCTGATGGAAGATGGTGGCTGATGGAAGATGGTGGCTGATGAAAGATGGTGGCTGATGGAAGATGGTGGCTGAGGGAAGAGGGTGGCTGATGGAAGAGGGTGGCTGATGGAAGATGGTGGCTGATGGAAGATGGTGGCTGAAGGAAGATGGTGGCTGGCTAAGGATGGTGTCTGAGGGAAGATGGTGGCTGATGAAAGATGGTGGCTGATGGAAGATGGTGGCTGAGGGAAGAGGGTGGCTGATGGAAGAGGGTGGCTGGCTAAGGATGGTGGCTGAGGGAAGATGGTGGCTGATGAAAGATGGTGGCTGATGGAAGATGGTGACTGAGGGAAGAGGGTGACTGATGAAAGATGGTGGCTGAGGGAAGATGGTGGCTGATGGAAGAGGGTGGCTGAGAGAACATCGTGGCTGCCGAAAGATGGTGACAGAGAAGAGGGTGGCTGATGGAAATTGTGGCTATGGAAGACGGTGGATGATGGAAGATGGTGGCCGAGGGTAGAGGTTGGCTGATGGAAAATGGTGACTGATGGAAGATGGTGGCTGAGGGAAGAGGGTGGCTGATGGAAGAGGGTGGCTGGCCAACGATGGTGGCTGAGGAAAGATGGTGGCTGATAGAAGATGGTGGCTGAGGGAAGTGGGTGGCTGATGGAAGAGGGTGGCTGGCTAAGGATGGTGGCTGAGGCAAGATGGTGGCTGATGAAAGATGGTGGCTGTTGGAAGATGGTGACTGAGGGAAGAGGGTGACTGATGAAAGATGGTGACTGAGGGACGATGGTGACTGAGGGAAGAGAGTGGCTGGCTAAGGATGGTGGCTGAGGGAAGATGGTGGCTGATGGAAGAGGGTGGCTGAGAGAACATGGTGGCTGCCGAAAGATGGTGACAGAGAAGAGGGTGGCTGATGGAAATTGTGGCTATGGGAGACGGTGGCTGATGGAAGATGGTGGCCGAGGGAAGAGGGTGGCTGATGGAAGATGGTGGCTGATGGAAGATGGTGGCTGAGGGAAGAGGGTGGCTGATGGAAGAGGGTGGCTGATGGAAGATGGTGGCTGAGGTAAGAGAGTGGCTGATGGAAGAGGGTGGCTGGCTAAGAATAGTGGCTGAGAGAAGATGGTGGCTGATGAAAGATGGTGGCTGATGGAAGATGGTGACTGAGGGAAGAGGGTTACTGATGAAAGATGGTGGCTGAGGGAAGATGGTGGCTGATGGAAAAGGGTGGCTGAGAGAACATGGTGGCTGCCGAAAGATGGTGACAGAGAAGAGGGTGGCTGATGGAAATTGTGGCTATGGAAGACAGTGGATGATGGAAGATGGTGGCCGAGGGAAGAGGGTGGCTGATGGAAAATGGTGGCTGAAGGAAGATGGTGGCCGAGGTAAGAGGGTGGCTGATGGAAAATGGTGGCTGATGGAAGATGTTGACTGACGGAAGAGGGTACCTGATGGAAGATGGTGGCTGATGGAAGATGGTGGCTGAGGGAATATGGTGGCTGATGGAAGATGGTGGCTGATGAGAGATGGTGGCTGATGGAAGATGGTGGCTGATGAAAGATGGTGACTGAGGGAAGATGGTGGCTGATGGAAGATGGTGGCTGATGGAAGATGGTGGCTGAAGGAAGATGGTGGCTGGCTAAGGATGGTGGCTGAGGGAAGATGGTGGCTGATGAAAGATGGTGGCTGCTGGAAGATGGTGGCTGATGGAAGATGGTGGCTGATGAAAGATGGTGGCTGATGGAAGATGGTGGCTGAGGGAAGAGGGTGGCTGATGGAAGAGGGTGGCTGGCTAAGGATGGTGGCTGAGGGAAGATGGTGGCTGATGAAAGATGGTGGCTGATGGAAGATGGTGACTGAGGGAAGAGGGTGACTGATGAAAGATGGTGGCTGAGGGAAGATGGTGGCTGATGGAAGTGGGTGGCTGGCTAAGGATGGTGGCTGAGGGAAGATGGTGGCTGATGAAAGATGATGGCTGATGGAAGATGGTGACTGAGGGAAGAGGGTGACTGATGAAAGATGGTGGCCGAGGGAAGAGGGTGGCTGATGGAAAATGGTGGCTGATGGAAGATGGTGACTGATGGAAGATGGTGGCTGATGGAAGATGGTGGCTGATGAAAGATGGTGACTGAGGGAAGATGGTGGCTGATGGAAGATGGTGGCTGATGGAAGATGGTGGCTGATGGAAGATGGTGACTGAGGGAAGAGGGTGACTGATGAAAGATGGTGGCTGAGGGAAGATGGTGGCTGATGGAAGATGGTGGCTGAGGGAAGATGGTGACTGAGGGAAGAGGGTGACTGATCAAAGATGGTGGCTGAGGGAAGATGGTGGCTGATAAAAGATGGTGGCTGATGGAAGATGGTGGCTGATGGAAGATGGTGGCTGATGAAAGATGGTGGCTGATGGAAGATGGTGGCTGAGGGAAGAGGGTGGCTGATGGAAGAGAATGGCTGGCTATGGATGGTGGCTGAGGGAAGATGGTGGCTGATGAAAGATGGTGGCTGATGGAAGATGGTGACTGAGGGAAGAGGGTTGCTGATGAAAGATGGTGGCTGAGGGAAGGTGGTGGCTGATGGAAGATGGTGACTGATGGAAGATGGTGGCTGATGAAAGATGGTAGCTGATGGAAGATGGTGGCTGAGGGAAGAGGGTGGCTGATGGCAGAGGGTGGCTGGCTAAGGATGGTGGCTGAGGGAAGATGGTGGCTGATGAAAGATGGTGGCTGATGGAAGATGGTGGCTGAGGGAAGAGGGTGGCTGATGGAAGAGGGTGGCTGGCTAAGGTTGGTGGCTGAGGGAAGATGGTGGCTGATGAAAGATGGTGGCTGATGGAAGATGGTGACTGAGGGAAGAGGGTGACGGATGAAAGATGGTGGCTGAGGGAAGATGGTGGCTGATGGAAGAGGGTGGCTGAGAGAACATCGTGGCTGCCGAAAGATGGTGACAGAGAAGAGGGTGGCTGATGGAAATTGTGGCTATGGAAGACGGTGAATGATGGAAGATGGTGGCCGAGGGAAGAGGGTGGCTGATGGAAAATGGTGGCTGATGGAAGATGGTGATTGAGGGAAGAGGGTGGCTGATGGAAAATGGTGACTGATTGAAGATGGTGGCTGAGGGAAGAGGGTGGCTGAAGGAAGAGGGTGGCTGGCCAACGATGGTGGCTGAGGAAAGATGGTGGCTGATGAAAGATGGTGGCTGTTGGAAGATGGTGACTGAGGGAAGAGGGTGACTGATGAAAGATGGTGACTGAGGGAAGATGGTGACTGAGGGAAGAGAGTGGCTGGCTAAGGATGGTGGCTGAGGGAAGTTGGTGGCTGATGGAAGAGGGTGGCTGAGAGAACATGGTGGCTGCCGAAAGATGGTGACAGAAAAGAGGGTGGCTGATGGAAATTGTGGCTATGGACGACGGTGGCTGATGGAAGATGGTGGCCGAGGGAAGAGGGTGGCTGATGGAAAATGGTGGCTGATGGAATATGTTGACTGACGGAAGAGGGTGGCTGATGGAAGATGGTGGCTGATGGAAGATGGTGGCTGAAGGAAGAGGGTGGCTGATGGAAGAGGGTGGCTGGCTAAGGATGGTGGCTGAGGGAAGATGGTGGCTGATGAAAGATGGTGGCTGATGGAAGATGGTGACTGAGGGAAGAGGGTGACTGATGAAAGATGGTGGCTGAGGGAAGATGGTGGTTGATGGAAGAGGGTGGCTGGCTAAGGATGGTGGCTGAGGGAAGATGGTGGCTGATGAAAAATAGTGGCTGATGGAAGATGGTGACTGAGGGAAGATGGTGACTGATGGAAGATGGTGGCTGATGGAAGATGGTGGCTGATGAAAGATGGTGACTGAGGGAAGATGGTGGCTGATGGAAGATGGTGGCTGATGGAAGATGGTGGCTGATGGAAGATGGTGACTGAGGGAAGAAGGTGACTGATGAAAGATGGTGGCTGAGGGAAGATGGTGGCTGATGGAAGATGGTGGCTGAGGGAAGAAGGTGGCTGATGGAAGAGGGTGGCTGGCTAAGGATGGTGGCTGGGGGAAGATGGTGGGTGATGAAAGATGGTGGCTGATGGAAGATGGTGGCTGAGGGAAGAGGGTGGCTGATGGAAGAAGGTGGCTGGCTAAGGATGGTGGCTGAGGGAAGATGGTGGCTGATGAAAGATGGTGGCTGATGGAAGATGGTGACTGAGGGAAGAGGGTGACTGATGGAAAATGGTGACTGATGGAAGATGGTGGCTGATGGAAGATGGTGACTGAGGGAAGAGGGTGACTGATGAAAGATGGTGGCTGAGGGAAGATGGTGGCTGATGGAAGATGGTGGCTGAGGGAAGAAGGTGGCTGATGGAAGAGGGTGGCTGGCTAAGGATGGTGGCTGGGGGAAGATGGTGGGTGATGAAAGATGGTGGCTGATGGAAGATGGTGGCTGAGGGAAGAGGGTGGCTGATGGAAGAGGGTGGCTGGCTAAGGATGGTGGCTGAGGGAAGATGGTGGCTGATGAAAGATGGTGGCTGATGGAAGATGGTGACTGAGGGAAGAGGGTGACTGATGGAAAATGGTGGCTGATGGAAGATGGTGACTGACGGAAGAGGGTGGCTGATGGAAGATGGTGGCTGAGGGAATATGGTGGCTGATGGAAGATGGTGGCTGATGGAAGATGGTGACTGATGAAAGATGGTGACTGAGGGAAGATGGTGACTGAGGGAAGAGGGTGGCTGGCTAAGGATGGTGGCTGAGGGAATATGGTGGCTGATGGAAGAGGGTGGCTGAGAGAACATGGTGGCTGCCGAAAGATGGTGACAGAAAAGAGGGTGGCTGATGGAAGAGGGTGGCTGAGAGAACATGGTGGCTGCCGGAAGATGGTGACAGAGAAGAGGGTGGCTGATGGAAATTGTGGCTATGAAAGACGGTGGATGACGGAAGATGGTGGCCGAGGGAAGAGGGTGGCTGATGGAAAATGGTGGCTGATGGAAGATGGTGACTGAAGGAAGAGGGTGGCTGATGAAAGATGGTGGCTGATGGAAGATGGTGACTGAGGGAAGATGGTGGCTGATGGAAGATGGTGGCTGATGGAAGATGGTGGCTGATGGAAGAGGGTGGCTGAGAGAACATTGTGGCTGCCGAATGATGGTGACAGAGAAGAGGGTGGCTGATGGAAATTGTGGCTATGGAAGACGGTGGCTGATGGAAGATGGTGGCCGAGGGAAGAGGGTGGCTGATGGTAAATGGTGGCTGATGGAAGATGGTGACTGACGGAAGAGGGTGGCTGATGGAAGATGGTGGCTGATGGAAGATGGTGGCTGAGGGAATATGGTGGCTGATGGAAAATGGTGGCTGATGAAAGATGGTGGCTGATGGAAGATGGTGGCTGATGAAAGATGGTGACTGAGGGAAGATGGTGGCTGATGGAAGATGGTGGCTGATGGAAGATGGTGGCTGATGGAAGATGGTGGCTGATGGAAGATGGTGGCTGATGGAAGATGGTTACTGAGGGAAGAGGGTGACTGATGAAAGATGGTGACTGAGGGAAGATGGTGACTGAGGGAAGAGGGTGGCTGGCTAAGGATGGTGGCTGAGGGAATATGGTGGCTGATGGAAGAGGGTGGCTGAGAGAACATGGTGGCTGCCGAAAGATGGTGACAGAAAAGAGGGTGGCTGATGGAAGAGGGTGGCTGAGAGAACATGGTGGCTGCCGGAAGATGGTGACAGAGAAGAGGGTGGCTGATGGAAATTGTGGCTATGAAAGACGGTGGATGACGAAAGATGGTGGCCGAGGGAAGAGGGTGGCTGATGGAAAATGGTGGCTGATGGAAGATGGTGACTGAAGGAAGAGGGTGGCTGATGAAAGATGGTGGCTGATGGAAGATGGTGACTGAGGGAAGATGGTGGCTGATGGAAGATGGTGGCTGATGGAAGATGGTGGCTGATGGAAGATGGTGGCTGATGGAAGATGGTGGCTGATGGAAGATGGTGGTTGATGAAAGATGGTGGCTGATGGAAGATGGTGGCTGATGAAAGATGGTGACTGAGGGAAGATGGTGGCTGATGGAAGATGGTGGCTGATGGAAGATGGTGGCTGATGGAAGATGGTGGCTGATGGAAGATGGTGGCTGATGAAAGTTGGTGGCTGATGGAAGATGGTGGCTGAGGGAAGAGGGTGGCTGATGAAAGATGGTGGCTGATGGAAGATGGTGGCTGATGGAAGATGGTGACTGAGGGAAGAGGGTTACTGATGAAAGATGGTGGCTGAGGGAAGATGGTGGCTGATGGTAGAGGGTGGCTGAGAGAACATGGTGGCTGCCGAAAGATGGTGACAGAGAAGAGGGTGGCTGATGGAAATTGTGGCTATGGAAGACGGTGGATGATGGAAGATGGTGGCCGAGGGAAGAGGGTGGCTGATGGAAAATGGTGGCTGATGGAAGATGGTGACTGAGGGAAGAGGGTGCCTGATGGAAAATGGTGACTGTTGGAAGGTGGTGGCTGAGGGAAGAGGGTGGCTGATGGAAGAGGGTGGCAGGCTAAGGATGGTGGCTGAGGAAAGATGGTGGCTGATGAAAGATGGTGGCTGAGGGAAGAGGGTGGCTGATGGAAGAGGGTGGCTGGGTAAAGATGGTGGCTGAGGGAAGATGGTGCCTGATGAAAGATGGTGGCTGAGGGAATATGGTGGCTGATGGAAGATGGTGACTGATGGAAGATGGTGGCTGATGAAAGATGGTGGCTGATGGAAGATGGTGGCTGATGGAAGAGGGTGACAGAGAAGAGGGTGGCTGATGGAAATTGTGGCTATGAAAGACGGTGGATGACGGAAGATGGTGGCCGAGGGAAGAGGGTGGCTGATGGAAAATGGTGGCTGATGGAAGATGGTGACTGAAGGAAGAGGGTGGCTGATGAAAGATGGTGGCTGATGGAAGATGGTGACTGAGGGAAGATGGTGGCTGATGGAAGATGGTGGCTGATGGAAGATGGTGGCTGATGGAAGATGGTGGCTGATGGAAGATGGTGGCTGGGTAAAGATGGTGGCTGAGGGAAGATGGTGGCTGATGAAAGATGGTGGCTGAGGGAATATGGTGGCTGATGGAAGAGGGTGGATGATGGAAGAGGGTGGCTGATGGAAGATGGTGGCTGATGGAAGATGGTGGCTGATGGAAGATGGTGGCTGATGAAAGTTGGTGGCTGATGGAAGATGGTGGCTGAGGGAAGAGGGTGGCTGATGAAAGATGGTGGCTGATGGAAGATGGTGGCTGATGGAAGATGGTGGCTGATGAAAGATGGTGCCTGATGGAAGATGGTGGCTGAGGGAAGATGGTGGCCGAGGGAAGAGGGTGGCTGATGGAAGAGGGTGGCTGGCTAAGGATGGTGGCTAAGAGAAGATGGTGGCTGATGAAAGATGGTGGCTGATGGAAGATGGTGACTGAGGGAAGAGGGTTACTGATGAAAGATGGTGGCTGAGGGAAGATGGTGGCTGATGGAAGAGGGTGGCTGAGAGAACATGGTGGCTGCCGAAAGATGGTGACAGAGAAGAGGGTGGCTGATGGAAATTGTGGCTATGGAAGACGGTGGATGATGGAAGATGGTGGCCGAGGGAAGAGGGTGGCTGATGGAAAATGGTGGCTGATGGAAGATGGTGACTGAGGGAAGAGGGTGCCTGATGGAAAATGGTGACTGTTGGAAGGTGGTGGCTGAGGGAAGAGGGTGGCTGATGGAAGAGGGTGGCAGGCTAAGGATGGTGGCTGAGGAAAGATGGTTGCTGATGGAAGATGGTGGCTGAGGGAAGAGGGTGGCTGATGGAAGAGGGTGGCTGGGAAAGATGGTGGCTGAGGGAAGATGGTGCCTGATGAAAGATGGTGGCTGAGGGAATATGGTGGCTGATGGAAGATGGTGGCTGATGGAAGATGGTGGCTGATGAAAGATGGTGGCTGATGGAAGACGGTGGCTGATGGAAGAGGGTGACAGAGAAGAGGGTGGCTGATGGAAATTGTGGCTATGAAAGACGGTGGATGACGGAAGATGGTGGCCGAGGGAAGAGGGTGGCTGATAGAAAATGGTGGCTGATGGAAGATGGTGACTGAAGGAAGAGGGTGGCTGATGAAAGATGGTGGCTGATGGAAGATGGTGACTGAGGGAAGATGGTGGCTGATGGAAGATGGTGGCTGATGGAAGATGGTGGCTGATGGAAGATGGTGGCTGATGGAAGATGGTGGCTGATGGAAGATGGTGGTTGATGAAAGATGGTGGCTGATGGAAGATGGTGGCTGATGAAAGATGGTGACTGAGGGAAGATGGTGGCTGATGGAAGATGGTGGCTGATGGAAGATGGTGGCTGATGGAAGATGGTGGCTGATGGAAGATGGTGGCTGATGAAAGTTGGTGGCTGATGGAAGATGGTGGCTGAGGGAAGAGGGTGGCTGATGAAAGATGGTGGCTGATGGAAGATGGTGGCTGATGGAAGATGGTGGCTGATGAAAGATGGTGGCTGATGGAAGATGGTGGCTGAGGGAAGATGGTGGCTGAGGGAAGAGGGTGGCTGATGGAAGAGGGTGGCTGGCTAAGGATGGTGGCTGAGAGAAGATGGTGGCTGATGAAAGATGGTGGCTGATGGAAGATGGTGACTGAGGGAAGAGGGTTACTTATGAAAGATGGTGGCTGAGGGAAGATGGTGGCTGAGAGAACATTGTGGCTGCCGAATGATGGTGACAGAGAAGAGGGTGGCTGATGGAAATTGTGGCTATGGAAGACGGTGGCTGATGGAAGATGGTGGCCGAGGGAAGAGGGTGGCTGATGGTAAATGGTGGCTGATGGAAGATGGTGGCTGATGGAAGATGGTGGCTGATGGAAGATGGTGGCTGATGAAAGTTGGTGGCTGATGGAAGATGGTGGCTGAGGAAAGAGGGTGGCTGATGGAAGATGGTGGCTGATGGAAGATGGTGGCTGATGGAAGATGGTGGCTGATGAAAGATGGTGGCTGATGGAAGATGGTGGCTGAGGGAAGATGGTGGCTGAGGGAAGAGGGTGGCTGATGGAAGAGGGTGGCTGGCTAAGGATGGTGGCTGAGAGAAGATGGTGGCTGATGAAAGATGGTGACTGAGGGAAGATGGTGGCTGATGGAAGATGGTGGCTGATGGAAGATGGTGGCTGATGGAAGATGGTGGCTGATGGAAGATGGTGGCTGATGAAAGTTGGTGGCTGATGGAAGATGGTGGCTGAGGGAAGAGGGTGGCTGATGAAAGATGGTGGCTGATGGAAGATGGTGGCTGATGGAAGATGGTGGCTGATGAAAGATGGTGGCTGATGGAAGATGGTGGCTGAGGGAAGATGGTGGCTGAGGGAAGAGGGTGGCTGATGGAAGAGGGTGGCTGGCTAAGGATGGTGGCTGAGAGAAGATGGTGGCTGATGAAAGATGGTGGCTGATGGAAGATGGTGACTGAGGGAAGAGGGTTACTTATGAAAGATGGTGGCTGAGGGAAGATGGTGGCTGATGGAAGAGGGTGGCTGAGAGAACATGGTGGCTGCCGAAAGATGGTGACAGAGAAGAGGGTGGCTGATGGAAATTGTGGCTATGGAAGACGGTGGATGATGGAAGATGGTGGCCGAGGGAAGAGGGTGGCTGATGGAAAATGGTGGCTGATGGAAGATGGTGACTGAGGGAAGAGGGTGCCTGATGGAAAATGGTGACTGTTGGAAGATGGTGGCTGAGGGAAGAGGGTGGCTGATGGAAGAGGGTGGCAGGCTAAGGATGGTGGCTGAGGAAAGATGGTGGCTCATGGAAGATGGTGGCTGAGGGAAGAGGGTGGCTGATGGAAGATGCTGGCTGATGAAAGATGGTGGCTGATGGAAGATGGTGGCTGATGGAAGAGGGTGGCTGAGAGAACATTGTGGCTGCCGAATGATGGTGACAGAGAAGAGGGTGGCTGATGGAAAGTGTGGCTATGGAAGACGGTGGCTGATGGAAGATGGTGGCCGAGGGAAGAGGGTGGCTGATGGTAAATGGTGGCTGATGGAAGATGGTGACTGACGGAAGAGGGTGGCTGATGGAAGATGGTGGCTGATGGAAGATGGTGGCTGAGGGAATATGGTGGCTGATGGAAGATGGTGGCTGATGAAAGATGGTGGCTGATGGAAGATGGTGGCTGATGAAAGATGGTGACTGAGGGAAGATGGTGGCTGATGGAAGATGGTGGCTGATGGAAGATGGTGGCTGATGGAAGATGGTGGCTGGCTAAGGATGGTGGCTGAGGGAAGATGGTGGCTGATGAAAGATGGTGGCTGATGGAAGATGGTGGCTGATGGAAGATGGTGGCTGATGAAAGATGGTGGCTGATGGAAGATGGTGGCTGATGGAAGAGGGTGGCTGGCTAAGGATGGTGGCTGAGGGAAGATGGTGGCTGATGAAAGATGGTGGCTGATGGAAGATGGTGACTGAGGGAAGAGGGTTACTGATGAAAGATGGTGGCTGAGGGAAGATGGTGGCTGATGGAAGATGGTGACTGATGGAAGATGGTGGCTGATGAAAGATGGTGGCTGATGGAAGATGGTGGCTGAGGGAAGAGGGTGGCTGATGGAAGAGGGTGGCTGGCTAAGGATGGTGGCTGGGGGAAGATGATGGCTGATGAAAGATGGTGGCTGATGGAAGATGGTGGCTGAGGGAAGAGGGTGGCTGATGGAAGAGGGTGGCTGGCTAAGGATGGTGGCTGAGGGAAGATGGTGGCTGATGAAAGATGGTGGCTGATGGAAGATGGTGACTGAGGGAAGAGGGTGACTGATGAAAGATGGTGGCTGAGGGAAGATGGTGGCTGATGGAAGAGGGTGGCTGAGAGAGCATCGTGGCTGCCGAAAGATGGTGACAGAGAAGAGGGTGGCTGATGGAAATTGTGGCTATGGAAGACGGTGGATGATGGAAGATGGTGGCCGAGGGAAGAGGGTGGCTGATGGAAAATGGTGGCTGATGGAAGATGGGGACTGAGGGAAGAGGGTGGCTGATGGAAAATGGTGACTGATGGAAGATGGTGGCTGAGGGAAGAGGGTGGCTGATGGATGAGGGTGGCGGGCCAACGATGGTGGCTGAGGAAAGATGGTGGCTGATGGAAGATGGTGGCTGAGGGAAAAGGGTGGCTGATGGAAGAGGGTGGCTGGCTAAGGATGGTGGCTGAGGAAAGATGGTGGCTGATGGAAAATGGTGGCTGAGGGAAGAGGGTGGCTGATGGAAGAGGGTGGCTGGCTAAGGATGGTGGCTGAGAAAAGATGGTGGCTGATGAAAGATAGTGGCTGATGGAAGATGGTGACTGAGGGAAGAGGGTGACTGAGAAAAGAGGGTGGCTGGCTAAGGATGGTGGCTGAGGGAAGATGGTGGCCGGGGGAAGAGGGTGGCTGATGGAAGATGGTGGCTGATGGAAGATGGTGGCTGAGGGAAGAGGGTGGCTGGCTAAGGATGGTGGATGAGAGAAAATGGTGGCTGATGAAAGGTGGTGGCTGATGGAAGATTGTGACTGAGGGAAGAGGGTTACTGATGATAGATGGTGGCTGAGGGAAGATGGTGGCTGATGGAAGAGGGTGGCTGAGAGAACATGGTGGCTGCCGAAAGATGGTGACAGAGAAGAGGGTGGCTGATGGAAATTGTGGCTATGGAAGACGGTGGATGATGGAAAATGGTGACTGATGGAAGATGGTGGCTGAGGGAAGAGGGTGGCTGATGGAAGAGGGTGGCTGGCTAAGGATGGTGGCTGAGGAAAGATGGTGGCTGATGGAAGATGGTGGCTGAGGGAAGAGGGTGGCTGATGGAAGAGGGTGGCTGGCAAAGGATGGTGGCTGAGGGAAGATGGTGGCTGATGAAAGATGGTGGCTGATGGAAGATGGTGACTGAGGGAAGAGGGTGACTGAGGGAAGAGGGTGGCTGGCTAAGGGTGGTGGCTGAGGGAAGATGGTGGCTGATGGAAGAGGGTGGCTGAGAGAACATGGTGGCTGCCGAAAGATGGTGACAGAGAAGAGGGTGGCTGATGGAAATTGTGGCTATGGAAAACGGTGGCTGATGGAAGATGGTGGCCGAGAGAAGAGGGTGGCTGATGGAAAATGGTGGCTGATGGAAGATGGTGACTGACGGAAGAGGGTACCTGATGGAAGATGGTGGCTGATGGAAGATGGTGGCTGAGGGAATATGGTGGCTGATGGAAGATGGTGGCTGATGAAAGATGGTGGCTGATGGAAGATGGTGGCTGATGAAAGATGGTGACTGAGGGAAGATGGTGGCTGATGGAAGATGGTGGCTGATGGAAGATGGTGGCTGATGGAAGATGGTGGCTGGCTAAGGATGGTGGCTGAGGGAAGATGGTGGCTGATGAAAGATGGTGGCTGATGGAAGATGGTGGCTAATGGAAGATGGTGGCTGGTGGAAGAGGGTGGCTGATGAAACATGGTGGCTGATGGAAGATGGTGGCTGAGGGAAGAGGGTGGCTGATGGAAGAGGGTGGCTGGCTAAGGATGGTGGCTGAAAGAAGATGTTGGCTGATGAAAGATGGTGGCTAATGGAAGATGGTGACTGAGGGAAGAGGGTGACTGATGGAAAATGGTGGCTGATGGAAGATGGTGACTGACGGAAGAGGGTGGCTGATGGAAGATGGTGGCTGATGGAAGATGGTGGCTGATGAAAGATGGTGGCTGATGGAAAATGGTGGCTGATGGAAGATGGTGACTGAAGGAAGAGGGTGGCTGATGAAAGATGGTGGCTGATGGAAGATGGTGACTGAGGGAAGATGGTGGCTGATGGAAGATGGTGGCTGATGGAAGATGGTGGCTGAGGGAAAAGAGTGGCTGATGGAAGAGGGTGGCTGGCTAAGGATGGTGGCTGAGGGAAGATGGTGGCTGATGAAAGATGGTTGCCGAGGGAAGAGGGTGGATGATG
This sequence comes from Bimastos eiseni, assembly GCA_959347315.1. NCBI lineage: Eukaryota > Metazoa > Annelida > Clitellata > Crassiclitellata > Lumbricidae > Bimastos > Bimastos eiseni. The sequence goes on along the minus strand of OY365806.1, from coordinate 51,749,175 downwards.
GAAAATGGTGGCTGATGGAAGATGGTGACTGAGGGAAGAGGGTGGCTGATGGAAAATGATGACTGATGGAAGATGGTGGCTGAGGGAAGAGGGTGGCTGATGGAAGAGGGTGGCTGGCTAAGGATGGTGGCTGAGGGAAGATGGTTGCTGATGAAAGATGGTGGCTGATGGAAGATGGTGACTGAGGGAAGAGGGTGACTGATGAAAGATGGTGACTGAGGGAAGATGGTGACTGAGGGAAGAGGTTGGCTGGCTAAGGATGGTGGCTGAGGGAAGATGGTGGCTGATGGAAGAGGGTGGCTGAGAGAACATGGTGGCTGCCGAAAGATGGTGACAGAGAAAAGGGTGGCTGATGGAAATTGTGGCTATGGAAGACGGTGGATGATGGAAGATGGTGGCCGAGGGAAGAGGGTGGCTGATGGAAAATGGTGGCTGATGGAAGATGGTGACTGACGGAAGAGGGTGGCTGATGGAAGATTGTGGCTGATGGAAGATGGTGGCTGAGGGAATATGGTGGCTGATGGAAGATGGTGGCTGATGGAAGATGGTGGCTGATGAAAGATGGTGGATGATGGAAGATGGTGGCTGATGAAAGATGGTGACTGAGGGAAGATGGTGGCTGATGGAAGATGGTGGCTGATGGAAGATGGTGGCTGATGGAAGATGGTGGCTGGTGGAAGATGGTGGCTGATGAAACATGGTGGCTGATGGAAGATGGTGGCTGTGGAAAGAGGGTGGCTGATGGAAGAGGGTGGCTGGCTAAGGATGGTGGCTGAAAGAAGATGGTGGCTGATGAAAGATGGTGGCTGATGGAAGATGGTGACTGATGCAAGATGGTGGCTGATGGAAGATGGTGGCTGATGGAAGATGGTGGCTGAGGGAAGAGGGTGACTGATGAAAGATGGTGGCTGATGGAAGATGGTGACTGAGGGAAGAGGGCTACTGATGAAAGATGGTGACTGAGGGAAGATGGTGACTGAGGGAAGATGGTAACTGAGGGAAGAGGGTGACTGATGGAAGGTGGTTGCTCATGGGAGATGGTGGCTGATGGAAGATAGTAGCTGCCGGAAGATGGTGACTGAGGGAAAAGGGTGGCTGATGGAAGATGGTGGCTGAGGGAAGAGGGTGGCTGATCGAAAACGGTGGCTGATGGAAGATGGTGACTGAGGGAAGAGGGTGGCTGATGGAAAATGGTGGCTGAGGGAAGATGGTGGCTGAAGGAAGAGGGTGGCTGATGAAAGATGGTGGCTGATGGAAGATGGTGACTGAGGGAAGATGGTGGCTGATGGAAGATGGTGGCTGATGGAAGATGGTGGCTGAGGGAAAAGAGTGGCTGATGGAAGAGGGTGGCTGGCTAAGGATGGTGGCTGAGGGAAGATGGTGGCTGATGAAAGATGGTTGCCGAGGGAAGAGGGTGGATGATGGAAAATGGTGGCTGATGGAAGATGGTGACTGAGGGAAGAGGGTGGCTGATGGAAAATGATGACTGATGGAAGATGGTGGCTGAGGGAAGAGGGTGGCTGATGGAAGAGGGTGGCTGGCTAAGGATGGTGGCTGAGGGAAGATGGTTGCTGATGAAAGATGGTGGCTGATGGAAGATGGTGACTGAGGGAAGAGGGTGACTGATGAAAGATGGTGACTGAGGGAAGATGGTGACTGAGGGAAGAGGTTGGCTGGCTAAGGATGGTGGCTGAGGGAAGATGGTGGCTGATGGAAGAGGGTGGCTGAGAGAACATGGTGGCTGCCGAAAGATGGTGACAGAGAAAAGGGTGGCTGATGGAAATTGTGGCTATGGAAGACGGTGGATGATGGAAGATGGTGGCCGAGGGAAGAGGGTGGCTGATGGAAAATGGTGGCTGATGGAAGATGGTGACTGACGGAAGAGGGTGGCTGATGGAAGATTGTGGCTGATGGAAGATGGTGGCTGAGGGAATATGGTGGCTGATGGAAGATGGTGGCTGATGGAAGATGGTGGCTGATGAAAGATGGTGGATGATGGAAGATGGTGGCTGATGAAAGATGGTGACTGAGGGAAGATGGTGGCTGATGGAAGATGGTGGCTGATGGAAGATGGTGGCTGATGGAAGATGGTGGCTGGTGGAAGATGGTGGCTGATGAAACATGGTGGCTGATGGAAGATGGTGGCTGTGGAAAGAGGGTGGCTGATGGAAGAGGGTGGCTGGCTAAGGATGGTGGCTGAAAGAAGATGGTGGCTGATGAAAGATGGTGGCTGATGGAAGATGGTGACTGATGCAAGATGGTGGCTGATGGAAGATGGTGGCTGATGGAAGATGGTGGCTGAGGGAAGAGGGTGACTGATGAAAGATGGTGGCTGATGGAAGATGGTGACTGAGGGAAGAGGGCTACTGATGAAAGATGGTGACTGAGGGAAGATGGTGACTGAGGGAAGATGGTAACTGAGGGAAGAGGGTGACTGATGGAAGGTGGTTGCTCATGGGAGATGGTGGCTGATGGAAGATAGTAGCTGCCGGAAGATGGTGACTGAGGGAAAAGGGTGGCTGATGGAAGATGGTGGCTGAGGGAAGAGGGTGGCTGATCGAAAACGGTGGCTGATGGAAGATGGTGACTGAGGGAAGAGGGTGGCTGATGGAAAATGGTGGCTGAGGGAAGATGGTGGCTGATGGAAGATGGTGGCTGATGGAAGATGGTGGCTAATGGAAGATGGTGGCTGGTGGAAGATGGTGGCTGATGAAACATGGTGGCTGATGGAAGATGGTGGCTGAGGGAAGAGGGTGGCTGATGGAAGAGGGTGGCTGGCTAAGGATGGTGGCTGAAAGAAGATGTTGGCTGATGAAAGATGGTGGCTAATGGAAGATGGTGACTGAGGGAAGAGGGTGACTGATGGAAAATGGTGGCTGATGGAAGATGGTGTCTGACGGAAGAGGGTGGCTGATGGAAGATGGTGGCTGATGGAAGATGGTGGCTGATGAAAGATGGTGGCTGATGGAAAATGGTGGCTGATGGAAGATGGTGACTGAAGGAAGAGGGTGGCTGATGAAAGATGGTGGCTGATGGAAGATGGTGACTGAGGGAAGATGGTGGCTGATGGAAGATGGTGGCTGATGGAAGATGGTGGCTGATGGAAGATGGTGGCTGATGAAAGATGGTGGCTGATGGAAAATGGTGGCTGATGGAAAATGGTGGCTGATGAAAGATGGTGGCTGATGGAAGTTGGTGACTGAAGGAAGAGGGTGACTGATGAAAGATGGTGACTTAGGGAAGATGGTGACTGATGGAAGAGGGTGGCTGGCTAAGGATGGTGGCTGAGGGAAGATGGTTTCTGATGGAAGAGGGTGGCTGAGGGAAGAGGGTGGCTGATGGAAGAGGGTGGCTGGCTAAGGATGGTGGCTGGGGGAAGATGGTGGCTGATGAAAGATGGTGGCTGATGGAAGATGGTGGCTGAGGGAAGAGGGTGGCTGATGGAAGAGGGTGGCTGGCTAAGGATGGTGGCTGAAAGAAGATGGTGGCTGATGAAAGATGGTGGCTGATGGAGGATGGTGACTAATGAAACATGGTGGCTGAGGGAAGATGGTGGCTGAGGGAAGAGGGTGGCTGATGGAAGAGGGTGGCTGGCTAAGGATGGTGGCTGGGGGAAGATGGTGGCTGATGAAAGATGGTGGCTGATGGAAGATGGTGGCTGAGGGAAGAGGGTGGCTGATGGAAGAAGGTGGCTGGCTAAGGATGGTGGCTGAAAGAAGATGGTGGCTGATGAAAGATGGTGGCTGATGGAAGATGGTGACTGAGGGAAGAGGGTGACTGATGGAAAATGGTGGCTGATGGAAGATGGTGACTGACGGAAGAGGGTGGCTGATGGAAGATGGTGGCTGATGGAAGATGGTGGCTAATGGAAGATGGTGGCTGGTGGAAGATGGTGGCTGATGAAACAAGGTGGCTGATGGAAGATGGTGGCTGAGGGAAGAGGGTGGCTGATGGAAGAGGGTGGCTGGCTAAGGATGGTGGCTGAAAGAAGATGTTGGCTGATGAAAGATGGTGGCTAATGGAAGATGGTGACTGAGGGAAGAGGGTGACTGATGGAAAATGGTGGCTGATGGAAGATGGTGACTGACGGAAGAGGGTGGCTGATGGAAGATGGTGGCTGATGGAAGATGGTGGCTGATGAAAGATGGTGGCTGATGGAAAATGGTGGCTGATGGAAGATGGTGACTGAAGGAAGAGGGTGGCTGATGAAAGATGGTGGCTGATGGAAGATGGTGACTGAGGGAAGATGGTGGCTGATGGAGGATGGTGGCTGATGGAAGATGGTGGCTGATGGAAGATGGTGGCTGATGAAAGATGGTGGCTGATGGAAAATGGTGGCTGATGGAAAATGGTGGCTGATGAAAGATGGTGGCTGATGGAAGATGGTGACTGAAGGAAGAGGGTGACTGATGAAAGATGGTGACTGAGGGAAGATGGTGACTGATGGAAGAGGGTGGCTGGCTAAGGATGGTGGCTGAGGGAAGATGGTTTCTGATGGAAGAGGGTGGCTGAGGGAAGAGGGTGGCTGATGGAAGAGGGTGGCTGGCTAAGGATGGTGGCTGGGGGAAGATGGTGGCTGATGAAAGATGGTGGCTGATGGAAGATGGTGGCTGAGGGAAGAGGGTGGCTGATGGAAGAGGGTGGCTGGCTAAGGATGGTGGCTGAAAGAAGATGGTGGCTGATGAAAGATGGTGGCTGATGGAGGATGGTGACTAATGAAACATGGTGGCTGAGGGAAGATGGTGGCTGAGGGAAGAGGGTGGCTGATGGAAGAGGGTGGCTGGCTAAGGATGGTGGCTGGGGGAAGATGGTGGCTGATGAAAGATGGTGGCTGATGGAAGATGGTGGCTGAGGGAAGAGGGTGGCTGATGGAAGAAGGTGGCTGGCTAAGGATGGTGGCTGAAAGAAGATGGTGGCTGATGAAAGATGGTGGCTGATGGAAGATGGTGACTGAGGGAAGAGGGTGACTGATGGAAAATGGTGGCTGATGGAAGATGGTGACTGACGGAAGAGGGTGGCTGATGGAAGATGGTGGCTGATGGAAGATGGTGGCTGAGGGAATATGGTGGCTGATGGAAGATGGTGGCTGATGGAAGATGGTGGCTGATGAAAGATGGTGGCTGATAGAAGATGGTGGCTGATGAAAGAAGGTGGCTGAGGGAATATGGTGACTGAAGGAAGAGGGTGGCTGATGAAAGATGGTGGCTGATGGAAGATGGTGACTGAGGGAAGATGGTGGCTGATGGAAGATGGTGGCTGATGGAAGATGGTGTCTGATGGAAGATGGTGGCTGATGAAAGATGGTGACTGAGGGAAGATGGTGGCTGATGGAAGATGGTGGCTGATGGAAGATGGTGGCTGATGGAAGATGGTGGCTGATGGAAGATGGTGACTGAAGGAAGAGGGTGACTGATGAAAGATGGTGACTGAGGGAAGATGGTGACTGAGGGAAGAGGGTGGCTGGCTAAGGATGGTGGCTGAGGGAAGTTGGTATCTGATGGAAGAGGGTGGCTGATGGAAGATGGTGACTGAGGGAAGAGGGTGGCTGATGGAAAATGGTGGCTGAGGGAAGATGGTGGCTGATGGAAGATGGTGGCTGATGGAAGATGGTGGCTAATGGAAGATGGTGGCTGGTGGAAGATGGTGGCTGATGAAACATGGTGGCTGATGGAAGATGGTGGCTGAGGGAAGAGGGTGGCTGATGGAAGAGGGTGGCTGGCTAAGGATGGTGGCTGAAAGAAGATGTTGGCTGATGAAAGATGGTGGCTAATGGAAGATGGTGACTGAGGGAAGAGGGTGACTGATGGAAAATGGTGGCTGATCGAAGATGGTGACTGACGGAAGAGGGTGGCTGATGGAAGATGGTGGCTGATGGAAGATGGTGGCTGATGAAAGATGGTGGCTGATGGAAAATGGTGGCTGATGGAAGATGGTGACTGAAGGAAGAGGGTGGCTGATGAAAGATGGTGGCTGATAGAAGATGGTGGCTGATGAAAGAAGGTGGCTGAGGGAATATGGTGACTGAAGGAAGAGGGTGGCTGATGAAAGATGGTGGCTGATGGAAGATGGTGACTGAGGGAAGATGGTGGCTGATGGAAGATGGTGGCTGATGGAAGATGGTGTCTGATGGAAGATGGTGGCTGATGAAAGATGGTGACTGAGGGAAGATGGTGGCTGATGGAAGATGGTGGCTGATGGAAGATGGTGGCTGATGGAAGATGGTGGCTGATGGAAGATGGTGACTGAAGGAAGAGGGTGACTGATGAAAGATGGTGACTGAGGGAAGATGGTGACTGAGGGAAGAGGGTGGCTGGCTAAGGATGGTGGCTGAGGGAAGTTGGTATCTGATGGAAGAGGGTGGCTGATGGAAGATGGTGACTGAGGGAAGAGGGTGGCTGATGGAAAATGGTGGCTGAGGGAAGATGGTGGCTGATGGAAGATGGTGGCTGATGGAAGATGGTGGCTAATGGAAGATGGTGGCTGGTGGAAGATGGTGGCTGATGAAACATGGTGGCTGATGGAAGATGGTGGCTGAGGGAAGAGGGTGGCTGATGGAAGAGGGTGGCTGGCTAAGGATGGTGGCTGAAAGAAGATGTTGGCTGATGAAAGATGGTGGCTAATGGAAGATGGTGACTGAGGGAAGAGGGTGACTGATGGAAAATGGTGGCTGATCGAAGATGGTGACTGACGGAAGAGGGTGGCTGATGGAAGATGGTGGCTGATGGAAGATGGTGGCTGATGAAAGATGGTGGCTGATGGAAAATGGTGGCTGATGGAAGATGGTGACTGAAGGAAGAGGGTGGCTGATGAAAGATGGTGGCTGATGGAAGATGGTGACTGAGGGAAGATGGTGGCTGATGGAAGATGGTGGCTGATGGAAGATGGTGGCTGATGGAAGATGGTGGCTGATGAAAGATGGTGGCTGATGGAAAATGGTGGCTGATGGAAAATGGTGGCTGATGAAAGAGGGTGGCTGATGGAAGATGGTGACTGAAGGAAGAGGGTGACTGATGAAAGATGGTGACTGAGGGAAGATGGTGACTGATGGAAGAGGGTGGCTGGCTAAGGATGGTGGCTGAGGGAAGATGGTTTCTGATGTAAGAGGGTGGCTGAGGGAAGAGGGTGGCTGATGGAAGAGGGTGGCTGGCTAAGGATGGTGGCTGGGGGAAGATGGTGGCTGATGAAAGATGGTGGCTGATGGAAGATGGTGGCTGAGGGAAGAGGGTGGCTGATGGAAGAGGGTGGCTGGCTAAGGATGGTGGCTGAAAGAAGATGGTGGCTGATGAAAGATGGTGGCTGATGGAGGATGGTGACTAATGAAACATGGTGGCTGAGGGAAGATGGTGGCTGAGGGAAGAGGGTGGCTGATGGAAGAGGGTGGCTGGCTAAGGATGGTGGCTGGGGGAAGATGGTGGCTGATGAAAGATGGTGGCTGATGGAAGATGGTGGCTGAGGGAAGAGGGTGGCTGATGGAAGAAGGTGGCTGGCTAAGGATGGTGGCTGAAAGAAGATGGTGGCTGATGAAAGATGGTGGCTGATGGAAGATGGTGACTGAGGGAAGAGGGTGACTGATGGAAAATGGTGGCTGATGGAAGATGGTGACTGACGGAAGAGGGTGGCTGATGGAAGATGGTGGCTGATGGAAGATGGTGGCTAATGGAAGATGGTGGCTGGTGGAAGATGGTGGCTGATGAAACATGGTGGCTGATGGAAGATGGTGGCTGAGGGAAGAGGGTGGCTGATGGAAGAGGGTGGCTGGCTAAGGATGGTGGCTGAAAGAAGATGTTGGCTGATGAAAGATGGTGGCTAATGGAAGATGGTGACTGAGGGAAGAGGGTGACTGATGGAAAATGGTGGCTGATGGAAGATGGTGACTGACGGAAGAGGGTGGCTGATGGAAGATGGTGGCTGATGGAAGATGGTGGCTGATGAAAGATGGTGGCTGATGGAAAATGGTGGCTGATGGAAGATGGTGACTGAAGGAAGAGGGTGGCTGATGAAAGATGGTGGCTGATGGAAGATGGTGGCTGAGGGAAGAGGGTGGCTGATGGAAGAGGGTGGCTGGCTAAGGATGGTGGCTGAAAGAAGATGGTGGCTGATGAAAGATGGTGGCTGATGGAGGATGGTGACTAATGAAACATGGTGGCTGAGGGAAGATGGTGGCTGAGGGAAGAGGGTGGCTGATGGAAGAGGGTGGCTGGCTAAGGATGGTGGCTGGGGGAAGATGGTGGCTGATGAAAGATGGTGGCTGATGGAAGATGGTGGCTGAGGGAAGAGGGTGGCTGATGGAAGAAGGTGGCTGGCTAAGGATGGTGGCTGAAAGAAGATGGTGGCTGATGAAAGATGGTGGCTGATGGAAGATGGTGACTGAGGGAAGAGGGTGACTGATGGAAAATGGTGGCTGATGGAAGATGGTGACTGACGGAAGAGGGTGGCTGATGGAAGATGGTGGCTGATGGAAGATGGTGGCTAATGGAAGATGGTGGCTGGTGGAAGATGGTGGCTGATGAAACATGGTGGCTGATGGAAGATGGTGGCTGAGGGAAGAGGGTGGCTGATGGAAGAGGGTGGCTGGCTAAGGATGGTGGCTGAAAGAAGATGTTGGCTGATGAAAGATGGTGGCTAATGGAAGATGGTGACTGAGGGAAGAGGGTGACTGATGGAAAATGGTGGCTGATGGAAGATGGTGACTCACGGAAGAGGGTGGCTGATGGAAGATGGTGGCTGATGGAAGATGGTGGCTGATGAAAGATGGTGGCTGATGGAAAATGGTGGCTGATGGAAGATGGTGACTGAAGGAAGAGGGTGGCTGATGAAAGATGGTGGCTGATGGAAGATGGTGACTGAGGGAAGATGGTGGCTGATGGAAGATGGTGGCTGATGGAAGATGGTGGCTGATGGAAGATGGTGGCTGTTGAAAGATGGTGGCTGATGGAAAATGGTGGCTGATGGAAAATGGTGGCTGATGAAAGATGGTGGCTGATGGAAGATGGTGACTGAAGGAAGAGGGTGACTGATGAAAGATGGTGACTGAGGGAAGATGGTGACTGATGGAAGAGGGTGGCTGGCTAAGGATGGTGGCTGAGGGAAGATGGTTTCTGATGGAAGAGGGTGGCTGAGGGAAGAGGGTGGCTGATGGAAGAGGGTGGCTGGCTAAGGATGGTGGCTGGGGGAAGATGGTGGCTGATGAAAGATGGTGGCTGATGGAAGATGGTGGCTGAGGGAAGAGGGTGGCTGATGGAAGAGGGTGGCTGGCTAAGGATGGTGGCTGAAAGAAGATGGTGGCTGATGAAAGATGGTGGCTGATGGAGGATGGTGACTAATGAAACATGGTGGCTGAGGGAAGATGGTGGCTGAGGGAAGAGGGTGGCTGATGGAAGAGGGTGGCTGGCTAAGGATGGTGGCTGGGGGAAGATGGTGGCTGATGAAAGATGGTGGCTGATGGAAGATGGTGGCTGAGGGAAGAGGGTGGCTGATGGAAGAAGGTGGCTGGCTAAGGATGGTGGCTGAAAGAAGATGGTGGCTGATGAAAGATGGTGGCTGATGGAAGATGGTGACTGAGGGAAGAGGGTGACTGATGGAAAATGGTGGCTGATGGAAGATGGTGACTGACGGAAGAGGGTGGCTGATGGAAGATGGTGGCTGATGGAAGATGGTGGCTGAGGGAATATGGTGGCTGATGGAAGATGGTGGCTGATGGAAGATGGTGGCTGATGAAAGATGGTGGCTGATAGAAGATGGTGGCTGATGAAAGAAGGTGGCTGAGGGAATATGGTGACTGAAGGAAGAGGGTGGCTGATGAAAGATGGTGGCTGATGGAAGATGGTGACTGAGGGAAGATGGTGGCTGATGGAAGATGGTGGCTGATGGAAGATGGTGTCTGATGGAAGATGGTGGCTGATGAAAGATGGTGACTGAGGGAAGATGGTGGCTGATGGAAGATGGTGGCTGATGGAAGATGGTGGCTGATGGAAGATGGTGGCTGATGGAAGATGGTGACTGAAGGAAGAGGGTGACTGATGAAAGATGGTGACTGAGGGAAGATGGTGACTGAGGGAAGAGGGTGGCTGGCTAAGGATGGTGGCTGAGGGAAGTTGGTATCTGATGGAAGAGGGTGGCTGAGGGAAGAGGGTGGCTGATGGAAGAGGGTGGCTAACTAAGGATGGTGGCTGAGGGAAGATGGTGGCTGATGAAAGATGGTGGCTGATGGAAGATGGTGACTGAGGGAAGAGGGTGACTGATGAAAGATGGTGAGTGAGTGAAGATGGTGACTGAGGGAAGAGGGTGGCTGGCTAAGGATGGTGGCTGAGAAAAGATGGTGGCTGATGGAAGAGGGTGGCGGAGAGAACATGGTGGCTGCCGAAAGATGGTGACAGAGAAGAGGGTGGCTGATGGAAATTGTGGCTATGGAAGACGGTGGATGATGAAAGATGGTGGCCGAGGGAAGAGGGTGGCTGATGGAAAATGGTGGCTGATGGAAGATGGTGACTGACGGAAGAGGGTGGCTGATGGAAGATGGTGGCTGATGGAAGATGGTGGCTGAGGGAATATGGTGGCTGATGGAAGATGGTGGCTGATGAAAGATGGTGGCTGATGGAAGATGGTGGCTGATGAAAGATGGTGACTGAGGGAAGAGGGTGACTGATGAAAGATGGTGGCTGATGGAAGATGGTGGCTGATGAAAGATGGTGGCTGATGGAAGATGGTGGCTGATGAAAGATGGTGGCTGAGGGAAGAGGGTGACTGATGAAAGATGGTGGCTGATGGAAGATGGTGACTGAGGGAAGAGGGTTACTGATGAAAGATGGTGACTGAGGGAAGATGGTGACTGAGGGAAGATGGTGACTGAGGGAAGAGGGTGACTGAGGGAAGAGGGTGACTGATGGAAGGTGGTTGCTCATGGGAGATGGTGGCTGATGGAAGATAGTAGCTGCCGGAAGATGGTGACTGAGAGAAAAGGGTGGCTGATGGAAGATGGTGGCTGAGGAAAGAGGGTGGCTGATCGAAAACGGTGGCTGATGGAAGATGGTGACTGAGGGAAGAGGGTGGCTGATGGAAAATGGTGGCTGATGGGAGATGGTGGCTGATGGTGGATGGTGGCTGATGGAAAATGGTGGGTGAGGGAAGCGGGTGGCTGAGGGAAGAGAGGGGCTGAGTGAGGAAGGTGGCGGAAGGAAGCGGGTTACTTATTGAATTAGTGTGGCTGGCAGAAAAAGTGGCAGACTGAAGAAGGTGGATGAAGGAAGTGGGTCACTCACTGAATATCGTGGGTGCGAGAAGTGGGTTGGTAAGGGAAGAAGGTGGCCGAAGGAAACTGGTCACTCACTGAATAGGGTGGCTGTTGAAAGAAGATGGCTGAGGGAAGATTGTGGGTGAGAGAATGGGGTGGTTGCGGGAAGTGGATGGCTGTTACTCACTGAATAGGGTGGCTGTGGAAAGAACGTGGCTGAGGAAAGAAGGTGGTTAAAGGAGGTGAGTTACTCATTGAATGGGGTGGCTGGGGTCAGTGGGGTGGTTGCGAGAAGAGGTTGCCTGAGGGAAGAAGGTTGCTGAGGCGTGTTAATCACTTAATAGGGTGGCAGTGGGAAGTGGGTTGCTGAGGGGAGCGGGTTACTCACTGAATAGGGTGACTGCGGGCGGTTCCGAACCCGGACAGTAGGCGATGATCACGGTCAGAAACAAACCAAAAGGTTTCAAATGGATCCGTAATGTAACGGATTGCACACTGGCGTGCAATGCAAAGGACGCGAATTTGATTCCCTTTATGTAAACCTCTAAGGGGTTGACTAGTCCTTCTTTCGCTTGTCGGCGGCTTTGCATTACGAACGTATGATATGTTATTACAAGAGAGGGATTTAACTGCCTACCTGAACCATTTTGACGTAAAAAAGAGACTATATTATGCGGCAAAACATAGAATTCAGGTGTTAGTAGAACACAGTCGCAGTCGCAACATTGAAGTTGCCTTCTAGCCTTATAGGCTTCCACCGCTACGTAGACATTGTCGGATTAAACGATCTAAAGTAAAAACATGGGTTTTTTCGGGACCATCTTTTATGTGGTAGATACCCGAAACGCTGACGTCGACGGGAACATACCTGAAAAAGTTGAAAGATGTCCGCCCCAAACTTAACGCAAGCCAAGTTAAATCAAAGAGGTAACATTTTTTATGTTTTTGTCAGTTTTTCAGTTATATTTTTTATCAATTTTTCAGTTATGTCCGTAAAAATTTGATTCTTTGCATTGTCACGCAAGCGTGAATTGTGTGCAGGATTTCAGCTCTCCAGATCGACGGGAACATACCTGAAAAAGAGTTGAAAGATGAATAAAAGAGGTAACATTTTTGGTACGTTTTTGTCATTTTTATCAGTTATATTTTTTATCAATTTTTCAGTTATGTCCGTCAGAATTTGATACATTTAATTGTCATGCAAGCGTGAAATGTGTGAAAATTTTTAGCTCTCTGGGTCGACGGGAACATACCTGAAACAGAGTTGAAGGGACATCTTGTCACAATATCTCATAATCAAGGTTTGTGGAATCACGCAAAGTGAAGTTACTTCTCATTTACATGAAAACAGTTCAATTGAGAGTTGAACTTCTAACGTAACCACTGAAAAGGCAAGTTAAATGACAGTATACACCACCTAGCTAAATCCTAGCGGTAGATTACGATTAGCCATACAGCTCAGCTGTCCAATAAGTTCTAATCGTAAGGATTTAGAAGGAGATCGTTTTCCACAGAGGACAGCTTACAAACGATCTCGGACCATTGTTGACATAAGTTTTGTCTATAGGCTTACTGCAGTGGTTTTGGATGTAGTGATCTGGAGTCCGAGTTGGCTGACCGTCTGCAGGGTCGCCAAAGCACAGCATGAAGCCCTAGTAGGCCTTCTGATATTTGCGTAAATCCCACAACCCATACAGGGCAGGAATGAGGCCCCCTTTGCCCCCGTGGGAACGCTGATCCTAAAGCGTAAATTGAAGAATGGCAACTTAGTACTGCTTTAAACTTACCCCGTGTTCGCGACCTTGAGATTATGGAAACGAGTGCCTCCTACGTCGTCATCGTTCCTTCGTTATACCATTATATTCAGTCTGATATTTATAAGCGATGGGTCAAAGGCTGTGACCATAATCATATATTTATGTGTATATACTCTGCCACATCTAGGACCGCATTATTTATATTATATATATAGTGTGTTGAAAGAGTGGAACAATCCACTATTGCATATAGGTGGCACGGTGGCTGATCGGTTAGATCGGTCGGCCCGTAATTCTCAGTGTGCGCTGAGTGAGCGGGTTCGATCCTCGTCAGAGGCGTCAGTCACTGTGTAGGGACCTTGAACAAGTCCTTCGCGCACAATTGCTCTGCATAACAACTGCAATTGCGCCGTCGAGGCGTGTGCACTTCAGAGCAAAAGATGTTGGAAGAAAGGCGGTATCAAATTTCAATTTCAATAAGAGCAATGCTAACTTACCTAGCTCTTCATGGATGCTGACTGAATAAATTTTAAATTTCTCTTAAATAATATCAATGGCTTATTCTACCTGTGTAGATGATGGATATTTCTTTCATACAATACAATACAACTGTAATTTGATAATACCCTACTTACAGAAAGTTCAGAAGTGCACCTTGAAACCGGGCAACCATTAAGAGCCATAGGCAGACTGGAAGAGGTAGGTTTTCGGGTTAGAGCGAAAGAGAGGCTCACTGACAGAGTTGCGAACACGAGGAGGCAGAGAGTTCCTATGGAGGGACCGGCGACAGCGCATGACTGCCGGCCGACGACAAGACGTGCACGAGGGACAACGTACTTTCCAGCAAAGGCTGATCTAAGAGAGGAACGGCCTTTAACAGAGCTGCAAAGTGTGACCATAGAGGACAGATAAGACGGCAGATGACATGTGCGCGCTCTGTACATGAGGAGTGCCAGCTTGTAGCAGATACGCTCACAGACAGGAAGCCAATGTACAGAACGAACGCTTTTCTTAGAGGTAACAATGGTGTAACTAAACTGATTTGTTATTCTCTCAGAGCTTCTGGATTTATGTTGCAATACCTTTTTCTTGGATGCTGCCATGCGTTGGTCACGTGCACTTTCCGGTTCTCCTGGTGTCTTCTTCCACCAGATGGCGTAAGAGATGCTGGCATAGGTGAAGGTCAGAACAGAGACCGGAAGGAAGTACTGCCAGACCATGATGAGAATCGTGTAGATGCTGCGCAGTGGCCTGTTGGGCCATACCTCTTGGCACACTCCTCGTTCTCGCCAATTCTCGCCCAAATCTTTTCGTTGGTTGACGCGCGAGACAATGGCCACCGGAAGCGGAAGTACGACGGCGACGACCCAGATGGCGGTTATGACCCCAGTCAGCTGACCACAGGTCAATCGGGGTCGCAGAGGGAAGCGAATGGCGCGGTGACGGTCGACGCTGATGGCTATGAGGGTGAAGGCGCTGAGGAAGACGGCCACTGCCTGACCGTAGGTAACGAGTGGACAGAGGACGGACCCAAAGGGCCAGTGCGGGATGAGGACATTGGCTACGAAGGTGAAGGGAATGCAGAGGACGGCCATCATGATGTCAGCGCAGGCCATGTTTACGATGAAGTAGTTGGTAATCGTTCGCATGTGCTCCGTCGCCAGAACCGAAACGATGACGAGGCTGTTTCCACCGACCGACAGAAGAACAACTGTCGAATAGAGGACAATCAGAAGGGCCTTGGCCATCGCAGAGACACCGCTCCCCTCGCCCCCTCCTCCTCCTCTTCTCCCTCCATCAAAGACTCCGGTAGATGAAATGATATCTTCGAACGATTGAACGATGCTCACATTCAACGTCGCATTTTCCATCTTTTAGAGATCGATGACAGTTACACGGATTAAAATAATTGCAATAGTAAACTGAATAAAAAAAAGTTCTACAGCGTTATGTTTGAAACTACAAGCACATATCAACAGTTTTGATCGAAGGCCGATGTTTCAATTCGCAGTGGTTGTCCTGCAGTGACATCCTACCTCATAAGGTAGGCTGTATATACGAGATGCGATTGCCGCGAATCCCATCTATACCCGATCATCTCTCAGTCGTCATCTGCATTTCATCTGTCTTTTCATCTTAGCCTACTTCAGTTGTCCGTTGCCAGTTCCTTCTACATTTTACTCTGCTTCATTATAACTATACACTGAAACAATTTCGGTTCTTCGCAAACATCGCTTTCTCTAGATTTATAATAGATCTTATTTCTCCTTTGTCTGTGTCTTGTCTAATTCCAAATAATATTGTTTTTTGTACTGTACCACCGTAGAGTAATGGATAACACACTGGAGCGCAGAGCTTAAGAACCGAGTTTGATACCCGTACCCCCGTAACGTTGACTATTCCTTCTTTCGCTAGGCGGCGGCGTTGGTCAAATTAGATGTATAGCGTAATGGTCACCTTGTATAGCTGCCGACAGTAATATTCGACTCCTGCAATAACATGTCATCGTCCGTTCATACTGTGCTTGTAATCATACAGCGTTATTGTCAGTTTGAAATGAAACGAAAATTACTATTATTGTTATTATCATCTGCTCGTTCTAAAAAGTTATTCGTTCTAGTTTGATCTTAAACGATGGTTGTAAACCTACGTCGCAGCTGAAGTGTGTCATATTAGTGGGCCTCGTTATCTTTTGCGCGGCTTAATACTTATTACGCCTTTGCTATTCCTGCACGCACTTTGAGTTTTCAGTTGAATTTTCAGCTGCTATCAATCAGTTTTACCCTTAAATTTCGCTCTCAGTAGGTTTCTTGAAGGGGCGCTATGTATTTTCTAAATGAAATGAATGAATGAAATATACCTACTTCACTATGACTTCCTATTCTGTCTGGCTATCGTAACCGTCTTACCCGTTACTTCATGGCTCATATTTATTCTGACGTTAATAACCTTTGACCTTATATTTATGTATAATATAATACTTTGTCACATTTATAGCAACAGAGAAAGCGAATCGTCCATCTCGGTATTCGTAGATCTATTCTTTCGTTCCGTCTCCAGAGACCGAGAACGAACAGTGACAAAGACGACCGACCGACAGACCGACCGAGGACGACGCCTTCGCCTTTGCATCACACGGACTCCTACGCCAGAGGGCTGCAGTGGCTGCGTCCCACTCACAACCGATTCTGGGCTTCGATATATACATGTATCGCCACCGAGATCCGCTGCGAAACAACGACAGAAATCTCACCTAGTTTGGTACGAATTCATCCAGTGACTTACGAATGATCAGAGGCGGTACATAAAGATTAGATTACAATCTGCATTCGTCTCATATAGAAAACGACAACATAACTGTCAATTTTAAATCCAGTGCAGGGCCACGTTTTGAGATCAGATGGACTATACACACATTCACCCAGACACAACTACACAGATATGTATATACATGTATATTATTGTTTGATACCCGCTGGCCCCTTAAGGCCCGCTTTCCATTCGTTTGGTAACGTGGGCCAAATTGGCAGTATAGGATCAGGCCCGTAGCCAGGGCAAAATCAAGACGACGAAAATCCTCCACCCTCACACCCTATGCTCTCCGCTACTACATCCTTACCCTTTTGTTCAGTCACACCCCGTACCTACTTGATTTCCTGCATTCCCCTTCCCAATCGAGGATTGTGCTATCACCCGGGCAATCATTTACCCTCAGGAAAAAGTCTCATATTGTAGAAGCTCTTAATCATTATCGTAATCGAAATCGTTATCTCCAAACTTCTAAAACGCCATTCGAAGACAAAGCATAGGGTACCAGCTTATTCACGAGGGCTGCGTCGTATCTTTTGGGTTGTCCAAAGGGTAGTCCGATGGAGGGCAGAGTCCGGTTTCCAGAGGGTCAGAGGAGGCAGAGTTATTGCTTTAAAGGCGAGTGTCCTTTTAGACGAGGATTGGATTGGCAGGTGAACGATCAAGTGAGTCTTGATAAGAGACTTAAGAGTTCTTGAAAAGGTTAGAAAGGAAAGCCCGAAGGGTGATGGATACCGGATAAAGAATCCTGAGGCAAATGATGGTGGGTGACAAGTAAATTAAAGTAATGATGGTGGAGAAATAATTCAGCGGAATTCAGCAGGCAGATATAGTTCCAGAGACATGCATGGTGCGGTGATGAATATGGCTCGGTTGGATAACTTGAAATGAGACGTGACTGGGCGTAGAAAAGACTAAACAGGATGATTGAGATCGGGTAGAACGATTTGGCTTAATGGTGAGAGGTTCACGAAAATATGTGGGCTTAGTGTATTGAAGGAGTTGCATGTTAGCGATAGAACATTGAAATGGATGCTCTTTGAGGATAAGAGTGATGTGATGATTGGCCGTTGAGGTGACGGCCCAGCATATTAAGTTTATAGGATAACTTGTAGACGCTTGAATGGCGTTGCTTCAATTTATAGGAAAAGGCAATTGCAGTAATCGAGCTTTGAGTTGACGATGTACGCAAAACATAGTGTTGATGCCGAGCATTGGCCGGATGAGGCGAAGGTCACGAATGTGCATAATGTAGAAGCGCGAGAGGTTGGAGATGTGGTTAGAGAAAGACAGACGATGATCAAATGTAACGCTAAGATTGTGGGCGGGGGCATCAGAGATGAAGAGGAGGGATGGAAGATCAATGGAAGGATCAGGAATTTTCTTAATTTGGCCAGGAAGACCCATGATGATGAATTCTGTTTTGGAAGGGTTGAAGGAGAGGAGTTTGAGCTATGTAGAGTTAGGCGTCATCTGCGTACAAATGGTGGATTAACAGAAGATTTTATTTGATGACTTAATGGTGGGGTATGTGGACCAGTACAATTCAGATATACAGACAATGTATCTGCCCCTAGGAGGCTGTGCTTCCGGCTTGAATGGTGTGGGCGATGCAACCATCGACCTTCTCATGTGTGATAGTGTAGTGGTTAGCGTGTTGGACTGTCAACCGAATGGACAGGGCAGAGATTTGTTTGGAGATTCCAGCGTAACCTGCACCCCCGCTAAACTTAGTTATGACAAGTGCGTTGCCCGTACATTGTCCGTGGAACTATATCAGGTGACGAGGGAAATGACTTATTACTCACCTTATACAGGATGGGCTAAAAAAGCTAATATTTCGGCCAAAATCAGGAAATATTATATGATATTTTACAGGCTCAAAGCCAATTCATATTTGCTTATAACCGCCAAAATTGATTAAAGTATATCAAACAGAGCGAAAGTTATATCACTTTTAATGAGTGCAACCACCAATTTTGATGGTCTAAATAATTAAACGACACATACTAAAATAATTACAAAAATAACATTTCAAGCAGTTGTAATAAAATACAATTCATAATTATTATTATTATCGAGGAAATAAAGTGGAAATTAGCGCATATGGAAATCACTTTGGCGTCTTCTCGCAAGCAGTCGATTAAATTGGTGAATAAAAATGTTTTGCAGATTAGTCATTTTGTGATAGCATTTGTGACAAAATAAACACGGGCGAGGTGTCCAAGTGCGTATACAGACACGTCGTGAATCATGAGCATGATCTTGGAGCCAAAGCTGTAATCAATGCTCACTCTAAAATCACTGGAGCTGAGCACTTATAAAAATATGGCTTCTCAACATGTGCTGACCTGCCGTATCTTTTTTTAATCTTGGTATATATATATATATATACATTATATATATATATATGCATTATGGACACACGTATATATATATACATATGCAAAATTGATATGTTGTCACAGTTGAACCGGATGGTCTATCTCATCTTGTACTTCACGCGTCTCCAAATCGGTGTCCTGCATTCCTTCCCTGTCTCAGACCACTCTCCCAGAATGATACATTGCGCCATTAGTTCCGCCTAATGGCTAAGGCTTTATTTACATACACAGGGTGTGAGGCTTCCACTATATATCATTTTCTACGCCATAGCTGAGAACATAGTGGGGACGGAATTCTTTCATTGTTTCCCGAGCCATTTTGTTATTTCACAATAGAAAAAATTACAATGGGGAAAATTAGAATGTTCTTAAAATGTACTGAGGCAAAGCTAATAATGCTTTCGTCCCAGGACCTCGGTGAGTACTGGGGCGAATTTCCCTGTTGCCTCTGTGGAGTCGGCGTCTATGATGACAAGTTATATAGTTAATTGCCATTATTTAAAATATATGAAAACAAGCAATTAATTATCGTGTCGTACAGGAGACAAAGTAAGTCCTGTTCAGAATCTTTATTTATCTTGCTGGATGCATGAATACTGCATACAGTCCGTAACACGCCTTAATAAGCAGTGAAGGTCAGCTAGTAAGCAGCTACAGTTGGTTAACAAACCGTCAGTGACACGTGATAATCATCTTCTGAGAGTGGGTGAAGATGTCAATATCGCATAAAACACTCGATGTTTACAGCAGCCATTATATATCACGTGGTATCAAAGCTCATAATAAACAGTCACCAGCGAATGCTTTAACGGCAGATTAACGCGTGTCACTGACTGTTGGCCTATTCAGTATTCAGTATTTGTGCATCTAACAAGAGAAAGAAGCAGCCCAATTAAATAGATTGTTGTCTTGCTTTGTATTGGGTGTGACACGATAATTTGACCTAGTTGCTCATTTTCTTGTTTTAACAGAAGTTGGATTGATGAATAATATTAAATAGAAATTGGTTTGAACCTCAAATATATTTTGCTGAATAGAAGTTAGATAAATAAATTGTCATCATCCGTTCATAGTTTATTTGCAATCATGCTGCAGTTTGTCAGTGTGGAATTAAACTAAACACTGTCATCATCATCATCGTCATCATCATCGTCATCGTCAGCATCATACGTCGTCGTCGCCGCCGTCATCATCATCATCATCATTTTTAAGTTGCATTGATGATAAATATACTGTGCAAGTCTGCGGTTACGCAAATATTCAACGTTTACAACGTATTCAACGGGGACAATTGTCCGGGAGGCAATTGTTCTACACTCGGCTGGAGGAGATGTGGGCTATAACAAGTAAATAAAGGTAAATAAAATAAAGAAGCCTAACAGGGAAGCGAGACACAAGCTAGTGAGGGGGAGTCGCAAAGCGTTCTTGAAATTTTAATCTAACCTTCAATATGTTGTTGAAACAATTCGCCCTACCGTGCTTATGCTTCAGTCAAAATAGAGAGCTTCATGTTATTAGGTATCACTCGCAAACAACTTATACACAGGAGAGTATAATGCCCGCCCTGCCCTAACCTTTAACCTTAGGAAATTTTGCAGTCAACATTAGGCCTACACTAGGCATACGCTACATTATAGTCAAGCCACTCTAGCGTATACAATACAATTGGAAACTTGCAATGTGACTCTGTCCGATGCAATTGGTTCAAATGACAAATCGCCCTGGAGTCACAGCGCATGCAATAAGACGATATGTAACCGGGATTTCTTTTCTCTTTCACGTCGTTTGTCTTCGTTTCCTTCGTTGCTATCGTCGTTGCTCGACTTTACGCCTGAATGTCGTTAGGGGTGATGGCAGAGACGCCGCCTACAGAGAAAACACTCGAATATCTAGCGCCATCTATGATTATTCTCTGCGGCGGATAAGTATTCATTGCTCTCTTTGATAGAAGATCCGCGCATGCTCAGATCATCTATAGAGATTATCACAAACTATGACTGCCATCACCGATTGAGACGCCAAACAATCGGATTGGCAGTGGCGGGTTCAGGTTTTGCTGCGTCAGAGGGAGGGGGCGAAAAAGATTTCAAGAGGCGCTCTGGAGCCGCTAAATGTACTAATTTTATTATTAATCCAAATTCGTCGAGGATGCCAAACAGAACAAAACATCTATTAAAACATATACTTTTAAACTTGAATAACGTAAGTTTATGCCAATATTACATATAATGTTGATCTAAGCAAGAAGCATGCTAGTTTATATTAAATGCTTTCTTCGTGATTTCATTTTATCGTTGCAACAAAGTCAATGTTCTCAACAAGATCACGTTCGATTGAAATTAATGGCAACCGGCCGTTTGCCATTGATGATCGAAACTAATGTTTGATGATCTTGGATGTAAGGGTCTACTGAAGTTTTTTTCAGCGGTAGCAGATGCAATGACCCAATGGCAATGGGAAGAGTGACTTCAGAAGAGTCAGATAAATGTTCTAGAGTACCATACTATAGACAACTTACAAATTCGAGAGGTCTGCGTGGCGCATTTGGATGCTGATCGTCAGATTCTGGCTACTTTCAGCAGAACTTCAACTGATTGAACAGTCCGAACAGAGTGAACTGGGGGGTTCAACTGGTGATAGTTTTGTCATAAATGATGTTTCAAATTTTGGATATTTGCTTTCATCCACCTTGAGACTGTAGCTTCTTTCACCAATTTGCGCATAAAATTAGATGTTCCATTTAATTTGCTAACTGATTCCATTTATAGGCCTAATCGTAAATACCGTCAGCGATTGATTCGACCATGGTTGTTCATTTTAATATTATTTTAATTTAACACGAGAGTCAATTATTCACTTGCCATATACGCCATTATATACACACGAGATATGTGGACACCGGGGATTGGGCAGAAGAATGGTCCCAGTAAATTTTTATTCCACTGCCGTAGAAGGGAAATCTACTTCACTGTGGTAATCACAGAACAATTGCACTAGTCTCACATGCCAGTAAGATTTTGTTACGAGTGATGCTGGGACGCATCCAGACCAAGCTGGAAACAGAGATCACTGAAGAACAGCTTGCTTTAGACCAAGAAGACCAAGAAGAAGCAGGCGAGATCAAATTAGGAATCATCTTCGAGAAAGCGAGAGAAAGGAAACAGCCACTGCACCTCTGCTTCATTGACTTTACAAAAGCTTTTGACATGATTCAACACAATCAACTATGGATAACCATGATGGAGATGGGTTTCCCACCCCACCTCATTCAGCTATTGCGAAATCTCTACTTACAACGAGCTACTGTCAAGACAGACGGAATTATGTCGACATGGTTTAGTATCAAGAAAGGAGTCCGACAAGTATGTAATTTATCGCCAAGCCTGTTTAATATTCTGGCAGAGCAGGTAATGTGAAAAGCACTACTAGGCCAGAACAAGGGATTCAGGATTGACATCGTGCTATTGGCCACTTCACCAGAGGATTTACAAGAGTTGGTGCAACGTGTTGAGATAGCAGCAAAAGAATACAGTATGCTGATTAACGTAGCAAAGACAAAAGTAATGACAAATAACAATGACGCACTTTCGATCAAGGTGGACGGATACAAACTGGAACAAATGGACTCATTTACATACTTGGGGAACAGAGTAACGAAGGACGGGGGCTGCGCGAGTGAGGTAGAATCAAGATTAGCTATGGGAATGTCAGTCATGTTTAAGTTGGTAAGCATCTGGAAGAATAAATTAGTCAGTACTAAAACCACACTGCGACTCATGAAAGCCTTGTCGTGGCCAGTAGCAACGTATGGTTGTGAGGCGTGGACAATAAAGAAAGAAGAAGAGAAACGCATACAAGCATTTGAGAACAAGTGCATGAGGAAACTGCTCAGAATTCCCTGGACAGCAATGGTGACCACCGAACAAGTGTATCAAATGGCGAAAGTTGACTGCAAACTGTTGGGCCACATCAAATCCAGAAAACTGCGGTACTTCGGTCACATCGTGAGACAGCCTAAGGACAGTATTGAGAACAGTGTGATGTTGGGTAAAGTGAAGGAAGCCGAAGTCGTGGAAGACCCAGATTCTACTAGTTTGACAATGTCATGGCGTGGACTGGTTTAAGAGGCACAAGCTTAATGAACATCGTACGAGACAGAAAGCATTGGACATCACTTTCCCATTCATGTAGTCAACCGTCGCGAAGCGACGATGACGATGTGACATGACATGGCATAATATACGCCTATCCAAACTGAGAATTATTGTGTTAAATTTATAAATAAGTGAGGTACAAGCACACAGCCTTGACAAAGAAATACGACGACGTCCTACGGTGCATTAATTTAGCGAGTACTCGTAATAATCTGCCAAATTTCAGCCACATTCAATAAATAATACCATAATTTAATGGTTTTCCTTTGATGCTAAGAAGAGTAATATTGCTAAGAAAATGAATTTTCTAACATTTCATAGCCATGCATTGGCTGCCTCATGGCTAACTGACATTCTTCTGACTTTTGACAATATCGAATGATACAGTCTGTACTGGCATAACGAAACAAGATTAAGCTAAGAAATTATAATCATCCATTGAAATTTATTTTTTATCTTACAAATTTCATGACACATACCTGTTGATGAAATAACAAAATATGAAGCTATGTTCGATCTGCACTAAGTTGAATATCACGTACGAATGTAACTAACTGAGTCATTGATTTAAAATAAAATAAATAAAATTTCAATAGCAAAAATTATAAGTTTTGACTTATCCCAATGATGTCTCAGTATTGAAATCCAAGATTTGACCGACTGAGACATCAGACATGCCTCTTATTAAAAGCAACCGTGTAATTTTGATCTCATGGCACAATAAAGTAAAATAATAAATCACCGCAGATATTAGTTATCAGTGACCAAGAAGGATGCAGTGCATCTTAATCATGGGACAGCCAATACATGAATAGGTGGTACTCCTACAGGGGTGGGTAGCACATTGTATACCCCACCCTCCTTCTTGTGGATGCACCAGGATGCAGCTGTTCGTTCCCTACAAAATTTCAAAGGCATGGTCTGAACCTTAGGCAACTCGAAGACATAGATATAAATCCTTAAAGAATCTGAAAGGAATATTATGGCAGACATTCTTCAGCGCATGAGTTGGTTTGGAACCTTGGATGATTGTGTCTCATTGAACACTGGCGGACCTATAGGTTAATCCGCCACTGCTGATTCAATCAAACAATATGATTAGATCAAAATATCTGATTGGGCCAAACAATCTGATTGGGCCAAACAATCTGATTGGGCCAAACAATCTGATTTATACCAAATAATGTGATTGTTGCAAACAATGTTATTATTTTAAAAATGTGATCAAGCCAGATAATTATTACTGAAGCGTGCGACACGCCCTCTGGCGAAAGTACGTCCTGTCGGGGAGAAGAACGAAATTCAACGTTTTACATGGCTTCTAATGTGAGCCTGAGATTATTGTATGTCTCAGGCTAGGCGACCTTATCAGTCTCTTAACATTAGACTTTTATTATATCCCAAGATAACCTTCTCTGCCAGGATTCTCTATCATTCCATGGCCATCTGAGTGGTTTCCAACATAGTCGCGACAGTGCCAAAGCATTCCTCATCTGGGCTCGAATCTTTACTGACGGCCTTCTGCTGCAATTTATCATTCTTTCTGCGTTCGGCTAAATCCCTTTTGGTAGGCTACAGCTGTATCCAGCATGGTACCCTGTTGCTCTGGGCACCCCATGAACTGACTTATGTGAACATCCTGCTATCTTGGCGCTGTATAAGTTGACTCTAGAGAGCTTCCTGGCTCTCCGAAAATTGATTCCGTAGAAGCTTAGCTCAGCTCTTCCGTCTCCCGCCTTCCTGAGGAACTTGCAGAGAGCTTTTCTGTTCTCCGCTGAGTCGTTATCGCCTCTAATCTCGAGTAGCGTTATGTACAAGTTCGGTCATGAACTGAAATAAGCAGAATTTACGATGATTTAACTAGGTTGCCAACCGTCCGGAATGACCGGCGTAGTCCCGGAATCGATCCAGTTCGACCCATGCTTATTTGTGTCTCGGAATCCAGGAATGAGTAAGTAATCATAAAGGATTATGAGGTTCAATGACATTATCCAAATCCAGACAACATGAGCAAATACTGTGGTACAACATTTCATATCTCAGTATTTGTTTTCAAGTCTCGAACATCATTCGAAATTCATAACTTAGTAAGCTTATAGCGGAATGCAGAAACTTCGCGGATTCGGGGTTTGACGATTTGTCTCGCGGAAAAGTAGGCTACAGTTCAGAGTCGGCAATCCTAGATTGACAACCCTAGATTGGCAACCCTAGATTGGCAACCCTAGATTGACAACCCTAGATTGGCAACCCTGGATTGACAACCCTAGATTGGCAACCCTTTAACTAAGTGATGCGATGCGCAGACCTAATTGATGAGTTTCCGGTCAGACAGATTGGGTCTGCAGAAGGCGTAAATGGTGGCCATATTGTGCTTTGTGTACATGTGCCAGCGTGTGAATGCGACAGTGTCTCGGTGTCCGCAGTGTGATTGGGGCCATACACTACGACAGTCGATCGCCTTCTGATAGAATTGCGCATCACCCTGTGACCATGAAGGTTGGCAGCAGCATATGGCCTCATCCTCTCTATGGCGTCGTTGAATCTAAGTCTTCAATTGGCCTGCAGGCTCCGCTTCCTCACAGGCGCCGAGACTCGATGTGACGCCCTTTCGCTATGTATATGACCGGAAGACGAATCCCATTAAGAGGCGAACTGTTTATACGGACATATTCTCCGTTGACACACAATGGTAAGGCCGTTGCTGCAGCTCAGGTCATGGCCTCTTGCCGCCACTACACGTCGCTCGGATCGGCAACGGAATGGAGTTGAGAGAAGTGGAACGAATTGGAAGGGATGGAAAGGGGTAGTGACGGGATTCGGAAGGCTAACGACAATTAGGCAGATGGGTGTCTAGGGCGATATGGAAGTTCTTTGGTCCATATCGTGTCTTTATGTTGTCCTTATCGTGTCTTTATCTTGTCGTTATCGTGTCTTTATCTTGTCCTTATCGTGTGTTTAACTGCATTTTGTCATCGCTTCTATATACCGATGACAATCAGTTAAATATATGATAACTGTGGGCGTGGGTGCCACTGAAAGCTGATGTTGGGTTTGCTTGACTATGCGGAGAAATTTTGACATCTGTTTCTGCGAATGCGGCAACTGCTATATCAAGTAGATTGAAGTAACTCTCTACTGTCTGGATCACAACAAATAGCAGTGTCAGCCACATCATTTCTAAGTTTCTAGTTAAATTAGTTCCATTCAAACAGTTTAAACAGACTGCCAGAAGGATGCAAAACTTAAAAGCAGTTAACTGTTTACTGTTAGCTCATGTATTAAATTTACTGAATTAAAACTTTTGCTTACCTTTGACATTTTTTAAATTTGTCGGTAGATCTATTTTATATACCGTTCGTATTCGGCCGAATAGTTGGTCCAGTTATTCGCATTCGGTCGAATAGGGAAAATCGCTAATTCAGTGTGGCCCTATATATAGGGCTACACCGAATTAAAGAAATCAAAGGAAATGAATCAAGCCAGATCGCAAACCTATCGTATATATATATATATATGTCCATCCGTATATATATATATCCATCCATATATATATATATCCATCCATATATATATATATATATATATCCATCTGGCTTGATTCATTTCTTTTGGAACACCATATATCGCCGATTAAGTATGGGGTTCCCACCCCTACAACACAGAAGCATCTCAACGGATTTTTACAAAATCTCATAGGTCGCACCGGCTACATCTGGGGAGTCAATGAAGAACTCGAAAGTCACAACCAAACCAGAATAAAATAAAATATAAAATGTTCGTTATTGTTTGGTCAAGTTTGCCGCCTACCATAATGCAATAAAATAAGTAAGTCAGTGGGTTTTCTAGGGGGTTACGCGACCCCCTTGATCTATGCTGTTGGTTCCCATGATTATGGGAACACACTCGAGAAGATGGTAAGAGTCAAAATGAAATGATGATGTTCATGGTGGTGAAATTAATTATGTAAATGAATCTGTAACGATGACACATGATAATGAAACTGACAAGTCCCGCGAAATTATAGAGCGCCGGACAAGTAAACAATGCCGTGATTCCGATTACGAACCCAGGTCAATTAGCAGAATTGATTGTTCTTCTCACAAGGGCCGCGCGAATACCATCGGGTACCACTGAACGCGTAAATAATTAGCTTAGAAGGAGTGAACGGCTAAGAGGTAAAGTAGGGACGAATTACCGCGAATTACCACATAAGCTTACACGGTAGAAACAAGCAACTACCGCTATGACTCCTTTGGGGATAGCGAAGTGAGGTCTGGGGTACATATTTCCGAGGAAAATCACGAGGGACGTTTCAACCGCCCCGATTCAAACGCTGCGGCCTAGCAATCGGAGCGTGGAGCGGAGGCACGACAGGTCTAAGTTTGAACTGATTGTAGTTGAGTGTCAGTAATATTCCATTTAAAAAGGAATCAATCACATAATTGTATGAGAAATGTGTATTTTATATTTCATAAGTTGATTGCGGGTCCGGTCCGTGCCCCCAATCATCGCCGGGCCCCTGGGAAATTGCCCCTTGTCCTCTCTCGGCTGGCCTGCTCTTCTTTGCCTCCTCACCTCCTCCTCCACCATTTAGTGATGAAGCTCTACTCTTCGATCCTTCTCCCTCTTATTATTACATTTGTTGGTGATTTAGCGTGCTATGACCTCTGTGCTATGACCTCTGTGCTATGACCTCTGTGCCATGACCTCTGTGCTATGACCTCTGTGCTATGACCTCTGTGCTATGACCTCTGTGCTATGACCTCTGTGCTACGACCTCTGTGCTATGACCTCTGTGCTATGACCTCTGTGCTATGACCTCTAGTGTTGCTAAACCATTCGGAAATTCCTAGAAATGCTCCACCGCCGATGACGCGAAACGACTTGGCACAGCTACATATAAAACTATGACGGATTGAGAGACGACCGCCCGACAGACCGATCTCTGGTCCGCCGTTGATACTTCTCCGCTGGAACTGTTGGCTCCATGGTAACCACGGATCGGTCTTTTAGTCGCTACTCACACTTCTACCAACACGCTACAACAATAAAAGACCAACAACGACCCATGAAATCCTACAATAGCATTCTTCACACACAAACTCATGTATCCGTTCATTTGGACGCATATATATCTATGCAACTAAAGACTTGTATCATTGTATGCGTGCTGTATAACATATATAGGCCTACATATATACTATATACATATATTAAAAATATATTGTATAAATTACATATATGTAGCCGTGACCTTTGATTCTTTATTGGACTAATATCCGCGAGCGATTGTCTGGTCTACGTATGTCTGGTTGTGGATCGGTTGAGTTAGAAACGCTTTAGTTTTCTTCGGCAGCGGTAATAAACGAAACGGGTTCTGACTTTTACGGCTGCATAAGCAATCGCTTTCCAGAAAAAATTCACCCAAATGTTCGTATTTCCATCTGGTCTTCTAGATGTAGTGAGGTGGAGTTAAAGGGGAGGAAGGGTAGGGAAATAGAGATAAAAATGGAGCACAGGATGGAGAAGGTAGAGAGGAAGGAAAAGAGATAATGAGGCAGGAAACGTGGAAAGAAAGAAAAGGGGAGGGAGGGACAGTAAACTGCTTCTAATTTAACATAAACTGCGTTCTTACAATATGTGACATTAAGCTGCAACGTAGATTAGGAACGGGATGGAAGGAGAATATACTGAGTACGAGGAAGACAGAGATGAAGAAAAGGAAGGGGCGAAGGATAAAGACGAGACAAAGGAAAAGGTTGAGTAAGGAGAGGAAGTTGAGGATAGGAAATAGGACAAGTAAAAGAAGTAGAACTAAAAACGTAGGAGGATTTACCAGGAATAAAGGAAGGAAGTAAGGAAAGAAAGATGGAGACGGAGTGAATGAAATGCGGAGGAAGTTGCAGCCGGTAAATCCTTTTCACTGAGTCTCTCATAATCCTATTATTCCACTGAAATGCAATGATATGGCTTTATATCTTTGTTCCTTTCGGCCGGCCACTCTGTTCATTCTACCCTATAAGAGTATATATATATATACAGGGTGGGCTAGCATAAATGGTCCGACTTTGTAGGCAAATAATTCCGCCAAATTGGATTTTATTTATAATTAATGCATCAAATTAAAGGTATTTGTATATCTCTCTCTATAGTAGTAAACTTCAAAAACATTGGTTATTGCATCTGTAACCTTCATGGCCCAATCGTGACTTACATGTAACAGAACCAAGTCATCGTGTTTATTGACTAGCTAATGAAAAAGTCATGAAAATGTTAACAGTAAATCCAAAAAATGAAACTCTATACCTCTAACTCTATACGGTACTGTTGTACCACCCAGCAATATTAACTTGTAGATAATTGGTTGTACTCGGGTTATCGTCTTGACTGAAAACTGACTCGGACACACGAGCAATGTTAGCGGGTGTGCGCGCCGTGCGTATAGGCCTACCGATTTGCGTGGTTAACGACTAGAGGCTCCTGTTTCATCAATTTTTCGTATCATAAGATTTAAGGTAGCTTTATTCCAGCCTATGTTGAAAATTAACATAGAGTGACTGAATGGCGAATGCAATGAGCTTCTTGACAGTGTCAACGTCTCTGCAGAAAGTACAATGCCTAATTTCAGAAATATTTCTCACAAAAATGTTGTAAAAGGTGCTCACCTTTGGGCACCCGGACTAAATGTGAGCACGCCTTGGTCAGTAAAAGAGGTGTAACAAGGTTTTTAAAAGTGGGAGGCATAATTTAAGAAATATTGCTCGAAGCGCCAAAAATTTTGTTTGGCCCCCACCTTTTGAATTCTGCCCCCCAGAAATTAAAAAAAATGGGGGGGCGCACAAATTATCTTAACAAAAGGCTTCTTAAAAAGCCGTTGGAGAAACATAAAAAAGAACCGATTTGGGGCGCACATGGGGGGCACTGAGCTCTAAAACTGGGGGGGGGGAGGACTTTGCCCCCAGTTTCAAAACTGGAGGGGCTTTGCCCCCGCTTGTTACACCCATGGTCAGTAATGTGAGCATATATAGTCACGCATATTGCAGGCAGGTTCTACAAATGATATTGTCACTTCAAATGCAAAAATTTGATTGAGCGAAATGCTCACAATGCGGCCGCAATGTGGCCTATAGGCCTATATGGCGGATAATGGTGCTCACATTTCGAAACATGCAGTCGGCGTAATAAGAAAATACTTACAATTAAACGGAACAAGAAAAAAGTCTTATCATCGTTCACTCATAAAGTGGGCATAATACGCATTCTAACAATAATTGTAGGCTAGTTGTATTGTGACCATATCAGACCAAGTCATCGATCATAGGCCCTATACGAAAAGGGAAAAATAAGTGTTTTATAGGGTTTTATTCTAAAGCACTAGCATTTTGTGAAAAAAGGAATTTAAAGACTATTTTAACGTTCTCGGACATGCTTGTTGTTACTACTACGAATATTCACTGAGTGGTTACACCGTCTATGCTGATTGAGTGAAATAATCAAAGATTCAAAATTAATGTTCTCACATTTGGTCAGTGCTCACTGTTCACCTTTGGGTGCTTTACCCTAATAAGCGTCAGTTACATGCATTTAGTCCGAAGTGGGGCTAGGCCTACAGCCCTGCAGCATTTTTATTTGCTCATTGTAGCATAATTATGGTTTCAGTATCAATCCAACTTCTGCTTGCTTACACCATTAGTTTTAACTGGAATAGTTTCAAAGTTTATAAATCAAACCGCTACTTAGGCTAACCATGCAATTTTTTCATCATTCCAGCTTCTATATAGGGACCGTTCATAAAATACGACATGCAATTTTGGACTATTTTTTGACCCCCTTCCTTCCAAATATGACGTCACAACCCCCGAAAAAGACAAGATGTCAAAAATTTACATTTATAGTTTCTTATAATTATCAAAAACTGTAATTATAACCGTAACAACATCCAAACTATATATATTAGAAGTTTAGAACGAAAAAAACGAAGAAAGCATGATTATCAGTAGGCCTACATTCAATGTGCATTCCACAAGATGAAAGGGCAGAAAGGCTCTGGTAGCAATAACTTGAAACAATCATGCTTCTCCATTCTCCCACTGAGAAACAAAATGCTCTTTCATTGAATAAATAGGGAGAGCTTGGACCTCATCATCTTGCTTGGTCAGTGGGATAGCGCCATGGAGCTAAGTGGAGCAATTAAAATTAAGCCATTATAAGTGAGAGCTAAAAAGGTCGTTGACATGATTCCACCCGTTCCGCATAGTGTAGGCCTAAATATATACTTCCTACTTGCACAAATTAAGTCTGAATAGGTCGTTACTCATATTTAGATCAGCTGCTCGGCTGCATATAAACGCAGTAGGTCTAATTAGCTGTGTTTGTTGAAATGAACACCTTTTCAGCACTTTTCTGTTTGTTGAGTAGAACTTTTTTGAAAATCTCTGTACTTATTATTTCTGTTCGTTGAGAAAACTAGTGCAGAAGAGCACTGGCTTTCGAGAACTTTTCCATTCTGCAGATGTTTCGGAAGAGGTCCAGTTTACCCTCACAAATACCAAAAAATCCGTAAATTCCACGAGAAAGTGCAGAAAGACTGAAAACGGTTGTGTAGCCTAGTTGTATCTTTTCTGTGACTTCTTCATGACGCAAGGAGAATGAACCTTGCTCAGCGGGAGGGTGTTTGAGCCAAGGCCACTTGCTCGCGGGTTTGGCGGGGACAGATGAAAAAATTTGGTTCGGGGGACAGGTCGGAAGAAATTTTAATTCCCAATCATGGATGCAGCAAAAATAGCGCGTCTTCTCTTTTCCATTTTACATAACCCCGAGCGTGTTTTAACCAACTCCTACCTCCTAACTCCACTCCGTACCAATCACCCATTAAGAGCACACAGCCATGTTCTCCCACCAAAAGACGACTCTAAATTTATCCACAGACCATTATACAAAAACATTTACTAGTTTTTTAAATTTATTTTAGCGACTGGCCTACCATTGTTCATTGTCACTCGTGCAGATCTAAGCATTTCTGCGTTATTGTCAGATTGTGTTATTTCTAAATAAACGAATAATTATTACTGCGGTTCGCTTATCGATGCTGGATTATTTCAGAGATTTAAATACTGGTTTAGTATGGTCCTTGCACGGGAACCCTAAGTAATTATTATTATTATTAATTTTGTAAAAACCTTACTACAGGAGTCGAATTTAACAGTCGGCAGTCACTGCCGACTGTTAAATTCGCATAAGAAGCAGGAGCCCATTACGTTACACATCTAATTTTGAACAAGGCAAGTGTATAATGATGGCGTGGCATCCATTCAAAAGGACGAGCGGTGATGAAGGATCTCACCGGATCAGACTCTTATTGAAAAATGAGATGGGTCGAGGTTATAATATTATAGGCGTATATACGGTAGCTATATAAAAGCGTTTTCATTTACATTTGTTTGCTGTTCTGCTGAGTGTATATAATGAATAGCTCAAGGGAGATGATAATTTAAGTTTGATCTTGATTAATGAAATAAAAATAAATCGAAAAGTGAAGGTCAATGCTAATCTCTCATGGCTTGTGTATGCTGTAGGCCCCTACGTCTCTCCCACTCCAGCCAATCGACCACTACGTACTAAATGACGGTTTAGATGGTCAGAACAGCAATATTTGGGGAGCACAGTTGAGAGTAGATCTAGAGGACTGAAATGTGATGAGCATTTTTTATTGATACTAAAAATAGAACTAAGTAGACCCATATTCTTCAATGAGATGCACTAGCCATGCAATGCACAGCGCCGTAACTGGCGAGCCTAACACATTAAAATAATAATGATAAAAAAACCATGTCAATACTAAACTTAGCCAACCATGATAGGTGGGTCTGATTTTGAGGGACGCTGGCATGCAACGAGGAGGGGTGCAGATAAGTTGGCCCGAGCCTATGGCTGAAGTCGTCACGGCCACGTATACGCGCTATATTCCGTCACACATGGGATAAAAGTCCAAATGGTTTTACATTTACATTATGCTACAGATAACGCTTACCTCCTCTAGTATGAGATCGTTTGTTGACTACTATAATAATCTCGCTTCATTTTTCACAAAAAACCAACGCTGCCGTTTGACTAAATCACTCAAATATTCAAAAACGAGCAATGCAATAAAATGAGTAAACCTATGGATGAGGATAAGCCTCATAAACTCTTAGGAACAAAGTGAAAAGAGTTGAGAATAGATGAAGCAACGGTGGCTGTGGAGGGCCGCCTTATTTCATTGTTCGGAGGATAGCCCTACTCCTTAAAAGTATAATTATAACAATTTCAACATTCATCATGCAGAGTAGGCATAATCAGTTCTGAAAGTTATTTAAAAAGATAGTTCGGTCTGTGTGAATTTAAGCATGCATGTTATGCAGGCATATAAATATTTTGTCAAGACTTCAATTCAATATCATTATAATTTATCATACCCTCTCTTGCAGCATGTATATGATTGCACCGTCGGTTCCTTAGTGCACCGTACCTCAAGCAAGCATCACCACTGTGTAACCGATACTAGAGAGCCGACACACAGCTAGGCACACGTGTACCAGACACAGCATGGAAACCCAGGCGAAGTCACGACCTCTGAGCCTTAAATTGACTTGCAGGTCGGCTTCTTATCTCTCGGCCTGGTGACTTGCACCTCACGATGATGAGACACTCACTGACCAGAGACAACCCGCAAACTAGGCACACCACGAACCAGCCTCATACATGCGAAAGACAACAGCAAACACACGTTCAATCGCCTGAAATTTGAGGGGGGATATAGACTACTCCATCCCCCTCACCTCAACTTTTGGGGGGACCGTCCCCCGCTGTCCCCTAAGTCTCCGCCCGTGGCCAAGGCTGTAAACATGTTAGTTTTTTGGTTATTTGGTGTTTTTTTTAAATATACGAAAATGGCAATTTTTGTTTTTTGTGTTTTTTAAAATATTTTTATTTTATTTTATAATATTAGGCTACTACTAAATTACTAACTGTGTGTCATTCAGTCCGAAATCAAGCTGAATTAATTTTGAAAACGAGTTGGAGCTCTTTTTCATGCTGTGTTTGATGCTTTTTTATAACAAAACTGTTGTGACGAAATCCAAAGGAAAACTAAAAACCAAAAAACCAAGTAAAACCCCAAAAAACAACTTTCTTTAAAAAAAATCTTGGTTTTTTGCATCTCTGGTTTGAGCAAGGTTCGCTCCAAGGCGCCACAGAGGCAGCTACGCTACTGTGCTCAATAGATATTCCATTCAGATCCAGCTCTTCTTCGTCTATCCAATCTACAGCTCTCCATTTCCTTCGTTTCCGCTTATGACCATTATTTTCACGCTGCAGACATGCAGCGACTCTCTGTGACCTAATGCGTTTTATCGGTAGGCCATAAGTGATTCCTGCTTGATTGTTACCGAATGGCTGCCTCACTTCCAAAATCCCACAAATTGAGGCCGAGCGTAAAAGAAAGCAATTAAAAATTTAGATTGCAATAATCATAATTAGTGTTGTTAAATCGTGGTAACGATGACTGCTAATTAAGTGGAACTTATTTAATTGGTTGAAAGGTTTTAATAAAATTACGCATTTCGATGTTTGATGTGATGATGCGACGTCACATTTTTTCGACCCGTGTGTGACCCTCGGCCTCTACCCATAGCCGCGTGACGTCATTTATGGACGGTCCCTTATAAACCAAGATAAAACATCTTTCTTGACAATGATGGCGCGACTGCTGTGCAATGTGGATGCGTCTTATGAGTGACTGAATCGAGATAAGCATAGTTTCTTGGGTTTATTGGGGTCAAGAAAGGAATTAAGTAAGTATAACTAAGTTAGAAAGTGAGTAGGCCTATATAGCACCAGCATATGCAGGTCACTGTATATTGCAAGCTTTATACAGTGAAACAATAAAATAATAAAAACATCGGCTTTCTTATTAAATATATTTTGTCTTCAACCTTCACATATGGGGCAATTGTCCAGGGGATTGGCGGGGGGGGGGGGCGAAAATGTCCAACCCAAAATCTGGGTGGCAATTGTCCGGGGGCAATTGACCGGGGTAACTTCCGGGGAATTAAGTAAGTATAACTAAGTTAGAAAGTGAGTAGGCCTATATAGCACCAGCATATGCAGGTCACTGTATATTGCAAGCTTTATACAGTGAAACAATAAAATAATAAAAACATCGGCTTTCTTATTAAATATATTTTGTCTTCAACCTTCACATATGGGGCAATTGTCCAGGGGATTGGCGGGGGGGGCGAAAATGTCCAACCCAAAATCTGGGTGGCAATTGTCCGGGGGCAATTGACCGGGGTAACTTCCGGGGGCGATTGTCTGGAGTCAAAATTATTAACCTACACTCAAGTAGGCCTACAATTGCTTTTTAGCTGAAGCGCGATGCATAACAGTTATGAGCTCTCGTGCATTTCTTGCCTCTTCTGCTAAGGAATGGAATCGACTGCTACTCTCATTTTGTGGCTTAAGTTCACTTTCTTACTTCAAAAAGAGGTTCAATAGGCCCCTGTTCACTATTTTTTTCTTGACTTTCACCTTCTCCTGGCGACTGACTGTGACGATCGTTTGAGAGGTTTCTCCTGTCGCGCTAGAGTTTATTGAGGAAGGCATTGACAAGATAGTGCTTAAGGCAGAGGACAAGCGATCACTAGAGACGGAAGTTTGACTATTTTTATTATGACAAGAAGAGGATAGAGACAGTCTTTGGGAAGAAAGGTGGGAACTGGATCCAGTTGGAAAGAATTTAGCAGATGTGACACTTCTGGTTCAGAGGCTGAAAGAAGATTTTGAAGTGAAGACTCGAAAGCCAGAAGTAGTGGGATTCAAAAGTGTTAGAGGAGGAGTGGAAGGTGGATTAACATAACATACCATAGCAGGGGTTTGAAGTGGTTCAGAAGACGTTTAGTTTGTGTTAAAACCACTGTAATTTGTCCTGAAAAAATTTAATAGCCCAATTTTCCAAGATTCCTCTTAAAAGCTGTGATAGTGCCCACTGAGACAGTACTATCCAGTGGTGCAAAACAAAAAACAAGAATTTTCAAAAATCAAAAGTTTTTTATTTGTTTTTAGTTTTCCTTTTGATCTTGTCACAACTGTTTTGTTATAAAAAGCATCAAATACAGCATGAAAAAGAGCTCCAACTTGTTTATATAATTAATTTAGCTTGATTTCCGACTAATATAATAGTAATATTAGTAAATTAAGAAAATTGTATTTTAAAAAACCAAAAATAAAAAATGCCATTTTTTGTTTTTTGCAAAAAACCAAAAAACCAAATAACCAACATGTTTGCAGCCCAGGTACTATTATTACAACTCTTCCACTGAAGAATTACTGCCCTAATGTTCCTTTTGGTTTCTTAAACAATTTATGCTTGGATAAATTTTGGAGTTACTCTATTTGGTGCATATTGAAAAAACCTCTCCGACTGCACCGCCTCCTTCCCAGCAATAATCTTGTAGGCTTCAATCAGCCCCACACGCACGCACACAGTCGGGCATGTGCTACATGATTTAATCCTACATGCAATGTATGAGCTTAGCGTATAAGTAGAGCTCTGCGCCGACCTAGAAGTTTCGGCGGCGGCGCGTCGGTCATTTTTGGTAGGCGGCGGCCGGGGCTCCGCCGACCCAAAAAATTCGGCGGCGTCACGGCGTAATCGGCGGTGTTCTATAAGTCTTAGCATAACTGCATCAAAAGTTCTTAGGCAAGGTAACTTGCGTTTTAATTATATGCATATTCCACATTATCTTTTCCTGTTGTCTGATCTCACATTTTTTCAAGAGAAACTATTATTCGCAGCGACTCAAAACAGACGTTTGCGAACAAAAAGCAACAAGTAATAATTAGGCCTACATTTCCCTTATCAAAGCACACCGAGCAGCAAAACGTGAGCAGAATGAACCAACTTTCAGGATTAATGACCCGAAAGACTTCCACAAGAAACCTTTTTCATCATTCTTAATTACCATATACTAGTCTTTCAACTTAAGCTGCCCAGTCGCAATAATAGTAGTCGTTGTAGCAATAGAAGCAGCAGCAGCAGTTGTAGTAGTAGCATAAGTAGTAGTCGGATCAACTTATAACAACTTACGGTACGTCGGTACGACCAGCGGCAACAACAGCAGGATAATGAAGGACCAAGAACATGAGAAAGAAGGAGAAGAAGAAGGAGATGAAAAGGAGCGTTTCCTTAAGCAATCCCTGATGCAGCCATGAATATGAAGCATTAGGCTAACTACGTCTGCTTCTATACCTCAGCATTTGATAGCGCGTGTCCACTGTCCAGTCCTCTCCCCGCCATTTATAATCTGTGATAAGTAACTACAGAACTGCGATTAAGAAGATATGGTATCGATTAGATGACAGCGAATCAATTTATTGATCGAAACCAATGTATGTAGGCCTATGAGTGATAACGATCAATAAAGCGTATTATATAATATATGTATCTCACATGGTCGTTTTCTCTACCAAGCCATATAATATTAAGACGAGGAGAAAAGGACCAGTCCTTCAAACGAGATTGGAGTATAAAGTGTTACTGACTTCATTATCTTAGCCTTACATTAGGCTTAGGAATACACAATGTGCAACAGATTATGTCTCCAATTATTAATACAAACAATTAATAACGTGATGTAAGTATATTGGTGCTTACACGTTTTCATAAACTTGTTTGTCATCCGCCATCATGATGTGTGAATAAGCCTACTTGAAAAATTCCAGGCAGTCGATTACACGGCTTAGACGGTGCTATAGTATCACGCAAGCGAAATTATGATTGTCGTATAATAATCCGTAAAACTTTTAGTGATCGCCCTAACACTGGCGGCTATGGCAGATTTCCTATGTATTGAGGAGTCGATGTCGATGGTTGGACAGCAGCGCAATTGCAATTTCCTACTGCCAACCAAGGCAGAGTGGATCATTATTTGTTCAGGAGCTGCAGCAGCCGCCGCTAATTGAATGGTTTTGAAAGTCCTGTACAGAATTCTATGAAATGTATCTGTTTAAACTGCGTATGAAGAAAACCAGACTGTTGTGGGCCTACGCGTAAGTGACCTGTGACCATAGTCTTTACGGACAGCAATAACATCGACTAGTGTGAAAACACTTTGCCGCTGTACACAGACCACGGCATAAATTATCCAGGGGTCAGTGACTGAACTTTACAAATGGAACTCTGAGTAGATATCTCTAATGGAATGATGAATGAAACATATGAAAGAGGAAGACCAAGAGAATTGCAGATGCCTTTGAAGAATGGGGTGTAACAAGTCTCTACAAGTTTAATGACGGTGTGGAGAGAAGTGGTTAGAAAGACATCAGACACAGGTTTACGGGTGATGAGTCCATGGTTGTTGATTGATTGAACATGTGCTAAGTTCACGAAGACAGACGGTATATGTGGCATATATATATATATATATATATACGAATATATATACACGAATATATATATGAGCATCTGTATGTATGCGTGAAATGCATATGCATATACTTGTATACGTATATGTGGATATGTATGTGTGCATAAGTGTGTACTAATATATGTCAATAGTAGATGCGTGTATGATTGTATAAGCAAGTATGTGCAAATACGAGTATATGAATATGTATATAATTATGTATATATATGTGCGTATGGCAATGTGTATATGTGGATGTGTATATAGTGTATAATGTGTGTGCACGTGCGTGTGTGTGAGTGTGAACAGTGAACACATCAGCGGCGCGCCGACACATTGTCGGCGGCGGCGGCGCGCCGAGCCCGAGAAATCGGCGGAGGCGGCGGCTACGCAATGTCGGCGTCGGCGGCGCGGCCGGCGTGATGCTCTACGTATAAGAAGACTGTCGTTGTGTTTTCTGTCGGAGAAACGGCGGCAGTCTTACGACCAGATGGCGCTCTCATTTATTCCTTGGTAAAATTAGCAACTGATCGATCGATGTTATTAAGCTTGTAATCTATTGGTATTGGTGGCCCTCGAAATTGATTTTACGGCAGCAGCAATTTATCGTCCCTGCGGGATGCTGGCCCGCTGCCTGAGTTGTGTGCCTATACATCCTGTTGTAAAAACCTAAAAAAATTATCAAACTCCCAAAATATGCTGAAGACACTGGATAACAGTGATGTTGCCACGTTAACAATGTTGGATGTTTATTATGTTGTTTTTGCTGCTGATTACGAAAATCGCCTTGAAATTATTCTACCATGTACCATTTTTGAGAAATTTGCATTTATAAAAATTTATTTCCTCATAT
Source organism: Bimastos eiseni (assembly GCA_959347315.1). Taxonomy (NCBI): domain Eukaryota; kingdom Metazoa; phylum Annelida; class Clitellata; order Crassiclitellata; family Lumbricidae; genus Bimastos; species Bimastos eiseni. Next base: position 51,710,045 of record OY365806.1, on the reverse strand, counting down.
TCAGCTATGATATTTCGGTGGCATTATAATATTCTCCGTTCAACTGGGGCAATGTTCATTTCTATCTGTTGCTGTTAATACACCCCATGAGTTTGTTCTCATTGGCGACTCTAACATCCACGTCGACAACCTTACTGATCGATTTGCATCCCAGTTTCTTTCCTCTCTAAATGCTTTCAATCTGATCCAACATGTCTCTTTCCCTACTCACAAATATGGCCGCGCTTTAGACTTGGTCATTACTTCTGTCTAATACGGCCTGTCACCAATCCTCAACAGTGAACTTAACTCGCCCTCCGATCATTATCCCATTTTCAGAAAGTTCCAACATTCATCGCCCTTCACCCAAACTGCATCAACTCCATCGACCTTGACGCATTCAAACTCGACCGTGAATCGTCCTCCCTGCTCCTCAATCCTCCAACAGACCATAACGATTTCTTGTCTGCATACAATTCCACCATGTCTGAACTCATCAACAAACATGCCCCAATCATCACTAAGCCTGAATCTCATGCAAAAAATCCATGTTTCAATTCATTTCTTCATGCTCTAAAATCATCGTGGTGTCCCCTGGAACGAGCATGCAGAAGCACAGGCAATGTATACATTCTCAGCAGACTAAAAACCATAACAAACCGATACCACAGCCTATTTCTCTCACCTAAAAAAATACTACCTATCATTTCTTGTTCACTCAAATTCATCCAACCCTCAAAATCTTTGGAAAACTGTTAATAATCTTCTCCACTGCAACTCCTCTCATTCTCTCCCAAACCCTATTCCACATGCATCCATTGCTGACACTTTTGCATCTTTCTTCCCTACGTCTCTCCTATCACGATCAACATCCTCCCCCTCAGACGACCACAATGACACAACTTTGCCACTTGGTACATTTTTTGACATATTTGTCATTATTCAAGCCTGCTACTGACAAAGAAATCATGACCCTCATCCAAGCTTCTCAAAATAAACAATGTGACCTTGACCCGATTCCAAACTCCTTGCTGAAAGACTGTGCAACTCTTCTTGTTCCTACTATAACCAAGATCATCAATCAACCTGTCTCTATCAACCGGCACTTTTCCTATGCGATACAAAAAGCTGATTTAAAAAAACCATCCCTAGACAAAGAATTCCAAAGAGATCGGTAAAGGATTATACAACATTATTGTCAAGGGATACCAGTATTGAAGGTAAATTCATCTCGTTTTATGTCTACTGCCTATCTACAAGTAATAGTTTCCTGGAAGTCGTCTATGAGGAGAGCAATCTACGCAAGAAAGGTTGACTGTTTGAGGTGAAGAATATACAGAAGAAATCAGTTAATTCGAAAGGGATGAAATCTACCAAGATTTTGACTACAACCAATGTAAGTTAAGCTGATACAAATAATATTTGTTTAAATAATGCGGCTCATAGGTAAATAGGTATTGATTTGTGAATTGAACTGTTTGGATTGATTATACATATTTATAATCTACAAAATGGCTAGTGTCTTTATAATTAGGTTTATTCAATACTATGAGATTACTTCTGGCAACCTTGTGAAATTAGACAAACAGTGATCAATAAAGGACGCTACATGCTTCGTAATGGCAGGTAACGAACAAGAAAGCACAACATGTCCAAAGTACAAGAGAAAGGAACTAACCGAAAGAGAAATACTTTGTTGGTTCGTACCATGGCAAAATTACGGGTAGGCGACTAATAGCCTACCAAGTCAATCCAGAGTCAATCTTTGGTCACTGAAAATCAACAAATTGGTGAAGATGGCTTCAAATGGCAATGTCACCAGCAATCGAAAACAAAACTAAGAAATAAAAGAAACAAGACTATTTTGTAAAACTAAAACTATAATTATGTACAGCCAAAACCAGATGAAAATATATATTAATGACAAATAAAACATATAAAGATCCCAAAATTACAAAATCTCCAACGGACTACAATTAATCGACACACACAAAAGAATTTTATCACCATTATTCACAACGCCACAATCGTGCTTTACTTGTAAGCTTACATGGCCTAATATGGCTGAAAGATGAAGAATGTCCCAGGCATGAAATTATCTCTACACCTTACACAGAATGCAATAGAGAGTGATAAAAAGGTACTCAAGAGAAGGTAAAGTAACCAATCATCTTAAAAGCCGCCTGAATCTCAGAAGGCATCAGAAGCATGATCAAGGTGAAAAGACGTTTGACTCAAGCAGAGAAACGGCTACATTGGCAGCAAAAATCCAAACAACTGGACTTGTTTGTTTGCAGGTTGCATCCTTTTAACAACAATCAATCGATTTCAACTGATCAATTCACCCAGGATTTTAACTGGGAGCACAGAAGTGAAATGCAAGATCTGCCTCTGATGTTGGAGTAAGATCACACCATTAATTCTTTACATATCAAACTAAACAGTTTAATCTATTAAAAACTCCAGTTATCAGAAATGCAATAACCTGTAAACATACTGGTAATTGTCCAAAAAATTTGATCCCATGCATTCATGGCATATTATTTATGCCAAACCACTAAGCATTCAGATTAAAAGCATAAAAGTGCAATAATTATTACATCATAATTACAACATTATCAATTCTTATTGCACATTTGCAGTGACACTGGATGATTCTTTGTTGCACTTTGCTTTGAGTCACTGACAGACTGAATATCAGGAGCAAATATCCAAAATTTTCCACCATAGTTCAAACAGAAAATGAACATGACAAAGTCATTCATACCACCTGAAATATTTATATCAGGCAACCCACAAAACAATGCTAACACCAAAAACAGCCTGACTGATACCCTGCCAAAGCTGTGATAGATGGCAAACATTATCTTCGTCAAGCCGCTATATACAAGTATAGAAATATTAAATATTGTGGCAGTTCACAGAATAGCCAGAATCAGCCCAGTGAAAGCCCAAAGATAGCAAAACTCATTCCTCTGTCACCTGAAAGCTACAAATGCCAAAGAGGAGAAATAAAATCCTGGCACGATGTGCACAATAATCTGTACAGAAACTAAATCGTAAATTAGAAAATCCCACTGAATGGCACAACAGAATTTGCTCCAAATACGATCCTTCCGAATCTTCTTGCAGGCGGTCGAGTCTAAAGTCCCACTTTTAATCTTGATAAGAAAGTGGTTAGAATTATGTCTGCTGCACTGCAACCATGGAGATAGTATGCAGAGTTCGGTAAAATCGATGCTGTCTGCCAACAGCCAAGAGTCGAATGAATGTCGCATCAAATCAATCGTACTGGCTACATCAAGGAACACTACAAAGAATGGCATAAAAATCATATCCTTCTGTTAATTTGTCTTTACTTGCAAATATTTAATTTACTTGCAAGTTATTAGCAGTAACTTCAAGCAGACAACTAAATTCATGAGGAAAAATCTCAGTTATAATATTGTTTGCATATTAATTAATCTCTCAGTAGTCGTGTCATTCAACCGGTCCTAGATAGAGTTTGATGTTTAAAGGTATTTAAATTGCTGATGATTGTTCACCAGAATACTGTTTTTCAACTGGTCTATTAAAGAATAAACATATATACTTACTTAAATTACTCTAAATTTCTTATACGATGATCAGTTCTGCAACTTATTTATACTCCAAACAACAAGAAACTACAATTTACAGGTCATTTTCAAGCTTCTGAACAAGTAAAGCAAGCTTGTCCAGTCTTTATATTGCTGTTGCAATTGCGCTTCACCTTCACCCAAACAAAACGTAATCTTGCTTGAGTCATGTAGTAAATGAGTAATAGTATCATTAATCATTATAATTATATTAGTAATTATACCAATAATATAACAATGGATTAATAATATCAACATTATTTTTGGCATGATGTATTTTTGTGAACATGTAATGTTCTTACAATCAGTGCTAAGGTCCCTGTTATTATTCTACATACATGTAATATATAAGTGACAATGAGGAACATTTTGCGCATATGTCTGAGTTGGGTTAGGTTATGATTTGAGGTCCAATTGGGTATTGAATCATTACATTACCTTTCATTACCATACATTCTAACCATTTCATATGAAATAATACATCTCCAAAGCATGTCAATCCATATAAAAATGCAATACATTGCAATTCTTTATTTAGTACACATCTCTTCTATCTCATAGTCCTTAGGGGATTATCCTAATAACAGTCTTTGGGGGACTAATACTGATACTTAAAAATTCTTCTCTTCATCCAAGCTTGGGAATACCGCAAAATAGGGATGAACCGAAACTTGGTTCAGCTGAGTTTTGTGTTACTTGGCATTACTCAAACTCGGACAAACAAGACGTCCAAGTTTTAATAAAAATCGGCTTTCCGATATTCTATTTTGAAAATTGGATTTTTTATTTACTACATGACAATTGACCCCTAACTAAAAAACCAATGCTGTTACTATTAATGAATCAATGAAACTTGATACAGTGCCTCTTCAAGAAATCCACTCTGTGCCAGCCAACATGATGTTAATTGCCATTTCAATGACTGTTAGAACAATTAGCAAAACAGTGCACCAATGGCTGGCCCACGCACAAGCGTGAAACCAACCAGCAGATTCTCATCAACAGCTGACAGATAGCATGGATGTGCAGAGTCTCTGGGCCAAGCTGCACCAAAAGGGCACAGCTTGGCCCAGACTTACTAGTTACTACTTCCTAGTTAATACTTACTAATTACTACCTCCTAGCATAAACTGAGACAAAACTGACAAATTCATAAAAATTGGGCATACTGCCAAACTAAAAATCAAGAGAATGAGACTCATTTTAATATTCGAAACTCGGACTTGGTACAACTCAACACGTAAAATTCGGTATTTGGCAGGAAATTGACACTAGATTCATCCCAACCACAAAACAGATGTGCTACAGATTGAGAATGAATTGGCACCATGCCCAATTGCATCACAACACTACAGAAGACAGACATACGCCGCTATCCTTCTTTTCTTTGGAGCCGGTGCCACTGGAGGCTGGGGAGGAGCTGGTGGTCGTCGTAGCAACAGCAGCTGGCACAGCCGCATCTGGTCGTGGTGTCACCTGTCTTGACGCACCGCTCGACTCTCCGCTCTGGTTCTCCTCTTCCTGAAGACGAAGTGCAAGCTCGTGGCTGTCGGTCAATCCAGAAACAGTTCTCGTTAAAGATCAAGCATCACCACAAATGTAAATATACTGAAGCCTCGTTACAATACACTTAGCTGTTATTTGATTTATAATTTAATAACTGAATCAAGTCTAACCTACAATGCCATTTTTATAATGCATTAGGCATCAAGTGATGAGACAGAAAGGCAGCTAAAGCAACATCAGCAAGCTGGAACAAAACAATCTGAATAGAGAATGGAAAGACACCAAGGGTCGATCCAGCAGTGCAAAGAAATTATGAAAGCGTATTCCATAACCTAGGCGCAACAACTGGAAAGGCCCTTCTGCAAAGGAGGGGGGACTTTAAGCATAGAGGTTCAGGTTGAAATGAGGACCCACAAAGGCAGAAAGCTCCACTTGCATGATTTATCAAACTCAACTATAAAATGAGTATAATGGTCACACACTGTTAGTTAGGCAGATCAGAGGGATAGATAGAAGACTGGCCACACATCATAACATACCAATATGAAGTCACCTTCAATTCAAAACCATGTCAGTCTCTCAAAGTTTGGTAAAGGGGACTGCTGTTTCTTCGTTCAGTATTGTAAGGACATGGATATTGGCCTACAACCTAACATACAATGGCACAACGAAGAGTTTCAGCGCCCTGTGACAAGATTTAAAGACTGCACCCCTTTCATTTTCTAATTGACTTTTGATCAAAATTTCCTCACGTTTTTCCGAAAATTCTCCTTGTCTAAGTCAGTTGATCTTTATTAGAAAGTGACATGTTTTCCAGCAATGAAATAATTATTACGTGCAGAGAACATAGCGAAGTTAATGCTTTTGACAATGTACCAGTGATGCCACCAAACGAGTTATTTATTAAAAAATGGGAAAATACATTTTTTTCATTTTCAGAACTGACACGCCAATAGAACAAGTTCTTGGAATTCACCTTTCTTGCCTGTTTTGATACTGGAAACTAAGTTGCGCCTATATTTAAATTAAATACACAGAATTATTGAATGTAATAATACAATTTCAGTCAATATAGTACTTACCCCCAAACCCAATTTTGTGCCTCTGTCCTGTCCCAACCAGTGTTGGGCACGAGACCAAAACCTCGAGATCAAGACCGGGTGGTCCAAGACCAAGACCGAGACCAGGTAGTCCGAGACCAAGACGAAGACCAAGGGTCCGAGACCAAAACCAAGACCAAGACCTATACTCTAGCTTTTTTATAAACATATCAATTTATCAAGATGCTAATAAAACAGAATAACATGCTTAAAACATTAATTTTATTACTGAAGAATACTAATAGTAATAATAGTCCAGAAATCAGTTTTACCAGCACTCTGAACTTTTGCAGGTTCAGCCCTTGGCTTTGGCCTGAGAATATCACATTATAACTTACTTACAGTATACGATATGTAAATACTTTAAGACATCTGAACAAGTAGATTAACGTTCCTTTTGAACGGTTTAGGCCTTGTACTTGGAATTGTAGGTTAACAGTGACTACATGTGGCCGACCACATAATTATTAGATTGTTCCAAAACCTTACAATTTGTGAAAGCAAATTTTTAAATGGCTGGTTCCATTGCAAATGCATTTTTTTACCCATAGTAACGTGTATATATAGATGGTCAGCACGTCATAAATCAATAAAAATCGCATAGGGCCTAAACATCCAGTGTCTCTAATAATCGAATATAACCGACAAATATCAAAGAAATTGCTCTGATACGGCAAATGATCAAGAACACTAACCTAGGACGGTGAGAAATCCCAAGACCGTTCCTTTAAGACCAAGACCGACACATTCGAGACCAAGACCGATGGTCCGAGACCAAGACCAAGACTGTGATCTCAAGACCACATCCCTGGTCCCAACTTCTTCCAAAGGCAGTTGTCCCCTTTACCACTTTGTTACACCATTGCTAATATGGTGTTGGTCTTATAAAATGTCGTCTTCATAACACAAACATGTTATAAAGCTGACATTATCAACAATTTCCCCAATCAAATTGTTATAAGGAGGTTCCAGTATACCAAATAAAATTTAAAATTAACACATTTATTAAACCATAATATTATCCATATTTTAATATTATAACCTACTCTATCTTTAATAATGATTATCTGGTAAAGGCAATGGTTGTGGCAAAGTCAAAACATAAGAGAGGGTGCCATAGAGTAATGAATAAAACATTGCCACCCGTGAATTCTTCAACTCCACGCTCAGCCACGTGTCTGCTCAGTCCGCTCGTTCAGTGCCATCCTGTGGTTACTACGCATCATCTCAAGTTCGCTACTCTTAACATCCGCTCGCTGAGGAATAAGATCGACATTGTGAGGTGTTGCTGTACCGATGCCAACCTTGATGTCTTGTGCCTCACTGAGACCTGGCATGAGGACGCAAATGACAGCTCGCCATTACCTTTTGCGGCGCCTCAGGTCTCAGGATTTACGCATCGTTGAGTGTGCACACCCTGTATTGCCTGGATGACGGATCGACAACGTACACTTCCAAAACCACGGCGGTATTGCACTGATCGCCTTGTCTGCGATAGTGGTTGCCAGGCTGTCACTACCGTTCACCCTCGATGCTTTCGAATATCTTTGTGTGCGGGTGGTGTCATCTGGAGCCTCATGCGTCGTCGTGACAGTCTACTGACCTGGCTCTGAGAGGCCCACTCCGTTGTTCCTTTCTGAATTCCGGTCGCTGCTGAAACATCTTTTCGTCTACGCTGTCCCTTATGTCATCACGGGGATCTTAACATCAGATTTGACAGGAGTGGCGACCTGATGACGGTTGCTGTTGAGGAGATGCTCACCTCGGTTGGCACCATCCAGAATGTCGAGGTGAGCATCCATATGGAGGGAGGCGTACTCGACATGGTCGTCATGCGATGTGAGCATAGACCGTCTATGGTCGATGTCTCTGCCCTCGCGGGCGGGGTGTCAGATCATTGCCTCGTGACATGACCTTTCATCATCGCACCTGCCATCGCACCGGTCTATGAAACCAGTCATATTCGTTCATGAAGAAATTTTGACCTCGACGCGTTCCACTCTGCCCTCCGTTCGTCCAGCCTCTGCTGCCCAGATTCCACTCGGGTGGCATCGTCTGCCGAGAGCATGGCTGAGACGTTCAACTGTGTCGTCAGTGAGCTGCTAGATGAACACGTGCCAATTGTCGAGATGAAATGCCGGGCACGGCGTACGACGTCGCGTCTATGGTACGGCTAGGACTGTCGTGAAGTGACCGCTGGCATCAGTCACTTGGCTCCCTGCATGGCCTGGCATCTGAAAAGCGACGCAGCTACTGAAAAACCAGCGAGGACTCTCGTCGTCATCCTAGTGCTCTATGGCAGCTGATTGATGACGTGCTGTGCCGTGGTGATATATCGGCTCCACCACCTGACATCACCGCTGACCCACTTGCTGACTTCTTCGAGTCTAAGGTGGGAGACATTAGAGCTGCCATGGTGGGCGCCTCTTCGGTGGAGTACTCGGATTGTCCTTCGGGCTTATGCCTTGAGAACCTTTTTCCGGTCACGCCAGATGATGTGATTCGGCTAGTGGACGAAACACCGGATAAGTACTCAGCCGTTGATCCGCTCCCCACATGGCTTCTTAAGTCTTGTGTCGATCTGCTCGCTCCTTACATCACTGACCTCTTCAATGTCTCCTTGACCTCTGGAGTTGTTACAGCTCGTTACAAGTCATCATACATCACGTCGCATCTGAAGAAGCCGACACTGCCTGCCGACTCTCCAGTCAGTTACCGACCAATCTCCAACCTGGCTACCCTGTCGAAGGTACTCAAGCGTATCGTCTGTAGACAGCTCACCAACTACTTAACATCCTCGGATCTTTTTCCTCATCATCAATCCGCCTAAAGAAGGTTTCATTCTACTGAGACGGCGCTACTAAAAATTTTCACTGACCTTATCGAGTTGGTTGATGCTGGTGATCAAACGCGATCCTTGGCCTACTCGATCTATCCGCGGCTTTTGACACCGTAGACCACAACATTCTCTTAGAGCGGCTGTCCAGGACCTTCGGTGTCGGGTCTGTAGCCCTAACCTGGTTCTGCTCCTACCTGAGCTGAAGGATGTAGTCGGTTCACTTCAATGGCAACGTCACCGTCTACCGTCTACTTGCTTTCGGAGTACCTCAGAGGTCAATCCTTGGACCCTTGTTGTTTTTACTCTATACTGCTAACCTCGAAAAATTGGCGGCTGATCTGGGTGTATCATCTCACTTTTATGCCGATGACTCCCAGTTCTACATCAGCGACCGTCCGTCCGAGGTAGACAGCTCACATAGGCGCATGGTCCTTGCGATTGAGAGGTTCTTCGCATGGATAGCTTCAAACCGACTCAGTCTAAATCCTACCAAGACTGAACTTATGTGCTGCGTGACTCACGGCCGATGCAGTAAACTCAATCTCTCTTCTTTGCATATACTCGGGGCCGTTCTAACACCGGTGGAGTCCGTCCGTGATCTGGGCATAATGTTACAGTCTTATCTCTCGATGAAACTACATGTTACCACAGCCGTCGGCAGATGCTTCCGCCAGCTGCATCTCAAAAATCCTGCCTGAAGTCGTGGCCCTTCGATGCTGCTTGGACTGCTGTCACCAGTTTCGTGTTGTCCAGGGTAGACTATTGTAATAGTTCCTTGTAGGAGCACCGAAATGTACATTAGACAGCCTATAGTCCATTCTGAACGCTGCAGCGAGGCTACTCTTCGGATGACGACGCTTTGACCACGTGACGCCCCTTTTATGCGATAAGCTTTATTGGCTGCCCATACCACAGCGTGTAGAGTTCAAACTATGTCTACTTGTATACAAAGCGCTCCATGGTGTCGCACATTGCAGATTTCTGCAGGCCAACATCGTCGTGTTCAGCTGGTCTCCAGCTGTGCATGGATACCTTTTTGTCCCCAAGACCAAGACCAAATTCGGTGATCGCGCTTTCTCTGTTGCCGGCCCGCGCTGCTGGAATAGCCTCCTGCCTGACGTGCGTTCTGTAGCATCAATTGAGCTCTTTAGGGCACGACTCAAATCCCACCTGTTCAGGAAGGCATATCCCTGTTGAACTGATGTAGTGATTGTTATAGTACGGTTTTTTCGTGTTAGTTTGCTGATCGTGTCATAGTAAAGCACCCTTGTAGCGACATGGCTGCGTTATGGTGCTTTAGAAATCGTCCGTTTATTAATAATAATAATAATTGCCATGCAGAGCAGAGGAAGCAAGTTCGATTCCTGACACTCCTAAGGTTGACAAGGCCTTCTTTTGCTTGCATTGGCTAAAGATGCATAACACATTGTATGGCTGTCCACAGTTAAATTCGATTCCTGTATTAAATTGTTGTCATCCATTAATACTGTTCCTATAATCATACTGCAGCTACTCAGTTTGAAATGAAACGAAGATATCACCCATAACCACCATGACCACCACCACCCCTACCTCCCCCACCCCCACCCCCACCACAAACAGATGGTTCAGAAAAGTGACAACACAGTAGTCAATACCAAGGACTCACTCCACAGCTATATAGGCAGACTAGACTGACAGTTATGCTGACAGACTTAGACAGATAACAACTGACAGACAGAGAGAGATATCTGCCGGAAACAACAGAAAAGCAGATAGAATAAAGTCTGGTGAGACCCAATCTGTTGTTGTCCAGTTAATTACAGACAATGAACTAATTCCTCTCCCAACGTTCACACTCCAGAGAATGCATGAGCAAGCAAAATCCAAAACAAGCCGACAATATCGGAGACAATATACAGTTGTTAGGAAACAATTCAGAAATGCAGGAATGTAGAACTTACTCTGAAATTGTAGCTGAGTCTGGCCAAAGAGCACCAGGTTGCAGTTCAGACTGTTCTTGTTCAAGTGACAAAGCCACTAAATAACTAATTAAAACAGAAATCACAAGCCTACTAATGAGTTCGGATGAAATTTACTAGCCCTAATTCTACGAGTCTTTCAAAGGTTGAGAGAGACCTGTCCCATCTCCATTGCCCTTTGATGATCAAATCCAAAGTCTGGGCAACAGTTACAAATCAGAGGTCTCTGAATGATCAAGCCCAAGATTAACTGGCCTTATGTGGCAAAGGCCAAAATGGTCCTCTGACTGAATTCTCATGTGGCAAAAGCCAAAATGGTCCTCTGACTAAGTCCTAATGTGGCAAAGGCCAAAATGGTCCTCTGACTGAATTCTCATGTGGCAAAAGCCAAAATGGTCCTCTGACTAAGTCCTTATGTGGCAAAGGCCAAAATAGTCCTCTGACTGAATCCTCATGTGGCAAAAACCAAAATGGGCCTCTGATTGAGTCTCACTTGGTTTCAAACGATTAGCAGCGAAACATGCATTGTGAGGTCCTTGCTACATTTGCTTGAAATGGAGCACAAGCATTTATTATTGAAGACTTATTTAGTGTGTTCACATACAAATACTGTAACCTTTTACAATAACAACCAATGTACCTGACACTCTATATAAGCTAATTTTGAGCCCTTGTATCTGATATCCTGAACAACAAAGTAACCTTCATACATGACAACTCTCCTTCAGACCATCTATTCTACATTTGACTGGGGCTGCCAAAAAGGTTTTATCGCTAAGGCTGTCAACGGGTACCCGCTTGAGGCTGACTACCCGGGTAATGTAATCGATTTTTGACTACGCGAAATTCCGTAAAAATGTGCGATTTTACCTGAACATATGCCAGAAATATTCTGTTGGGCATATTGGCTGACTGTCCCGGCAATGAAATCGGTTCTCGGGTAACAACATTCCGCTAAAAATGCGCGATTTTACCCAAACATATGCCAGAAATATTCTGTTGGTCATATTGGCTGACTGCCCGAGCAATGAAATTGATTCTTGGGTGCCCGACATTCCTTAAAACTGTGCAATTCCCTATATTTCCTAACAAAATATTCATGCGGCTACCCGACCGCGCGGATCGACGGGTACTCGGATGGTGATTTCAACATTTTTTGGCAGCCTTATTTATCACAGTGCATCTTTTCTTTTGTAGTTAGAGTTTTCTCAGCATAAAAAATTTAAACGTGGTTTTATTTACTTATTTAAAAAATTTCTATCTTCTCTCAAGATTTCTACTCAGAGGCATTATCCAAATTTGTCATTTAGAATTCATCTAATATTTTGTTATTAATAATTTTTATTCATGCACATATTTTGGAAGTGGTCATTTGAAGCTGGTTTTCCCCTGTTTGGAGTTGGTTTGTTCCCATGTGAGTGAGCTTCCCGTTGGAAAAATCAATTGCGCTGGATTGAGTAGGCAAACGATGCATAGTCACCCTAGTGTGTAGCACTGTTTGTGTATCATATTAAAATGGCTGCATATATTACTAATCAAGTAGGCCTATCTCAATTCAGTTCTGTTATCTGTCACACATCATAGTTGTAATAAGTTTTAGCATTTTACTCTAGCTATAACTGATGACTACAGTAACAGTATTCCCAGACAGAAGTTGAACCCAGTGAATCAGTGATATGTTAATATTTATATTTTTCATGACTACAACTGAAATAGACTAATTAACGGAAGCTGCAAAATAGCAAAAAATTAAACTATTATATTTACTATAACACTATCTGTAGTTGTCTAATGTTCTTGTGTCACAATGACATATTCTTGCTCATTCAGTCACTGCCAATGGGTGACATAATAACAGATCAAATACATAATGTTGGAGTATTCAGTAATTGAAGAATCCAAGATTAAAAAGAAAACCCTATCATCACAAAACCTCTTCTGAACTGGTTTTGGAGCAGACTTTGTCCTAAGGTGAGTTCTTGGCCTTGACTACAGCCGTACCAAATATTCGATTCGCTTAACACTTCAACGGCAAACCCGATTATATTTGTCCTTAACAACTAACCAATTATATGGCTAACCCGATTATGATCATCTAATTGATTGCACATACATACAGACATACATACATACATATACATACATATATATACAAATACATACATATGCATACATATATATATACATGTATATACATATATATACATACATATACACATAAACTACATAAATATACATATATATACTTACATACATATATATATGCATATATACATATTGTTATGTGTACCATTTGTGATCTGGGGTTACATGCGTATTTAAAACGTTTTGGAATGGGGCATTAATTCTGTTGGAAAAGGAGTGGTCAGACAATGCCGTATTTAAGATTCGTTTGTACAGTAATCGGGGAGATTGACGTTTGGTACCGACCTCGTTGGTCGTTTTAGTTAAGCCGTCAATTCTCCAGTTGCATTTCCTCTGGCAGCCGTTGGGCAGAGTTGGCTGCACAGTTTTCCGTATACGTTGCTGTGGGCGTCTACCGTTTTCCGTGTTTTGTTTTCCGAATGCAACTGCGGTGGTGCGGACCTTTCTACCGTGAGTTCTTATGTTCGCGTTATTTTTCTGGTAAATAAAGAGTATTTTATCATACCCTAGTTTTATTAATAACTCAGGACCTTAACAAATGGGGGCTCCATTCCGGTTTTTCGCTATTTGCTAAAAAGGGGCGTTATTTTTGGATATATTTGCCGTTTGTATGATAGTTTAGAATCTCGAGGACGTGAATTTTGGGTATTTCTTTACGGGGGCGTTTCCTGGTGTATGGCAAGCGTGAGTTGAAGTTTCTCTGTCAAAATTATTTTAGCGGTAGCCTTGGACAGACTGAAGTGAGATGATGGAGTCTTCGTTATCGTCGAATCCGTTAACTTTAGATGAGGTTTTTGAAATGACGGTTGATGAGTTGAGACGGGAAGCGGAAACATTGGGTCTTGAGACAAAAGGCTTAAATAGGATTCAATTGCAAAAGGTTGTGGCTAAAGGGTTGTCGCCTGCTCAGAAGATGGAGGAGTTTCAAATAAAAAGTCAGGCTTTGGAGTTAAGGGTGCAAAAGGAGGCAGAGGAGTTGAAAAAAGAGCAGATAAGGGCGGATAGAGAGAGCGAGCGTGAGTTTGAGCTTGCGAAGTTGAAGTTAAAAGCTGAAGTGGAAGCACAGGAACGAAAAGAAATGGCTGACGCAGAAGAGCGGAAATTACGCATACATGCTGAAATTGAGGAGCGCCGAGTGAGAATGCAGCTAGAAGCGGGTGAAGCGGAACAGAAGCGTAGACACGAAGAGAAAATGCGAGCATTAGAATTGGGGGGCGTGACGAATTCCGACACTGACTCAGAGAAATTTCGAGTTGCGACAGCCATTAAGTTGGTACCGCCTTTTGACAAATCCGAGGTCGAACATTTTTTAGTTTCGTTCGAAAAGGCGATGCTGATACATCAGTGTCCACGTTCGAAGTGGACCTCTGTAATGCATTCTAAGCTTACCGGTAAAGCGCAAAAAGTTTTTGCGGAATTGTCGGTTGCCAAGTGCCAAGACTATGACACTGTAAAAAATGCGTTGCTCGTTGCATATGCCCGCGTGCCGGAATTCTACCGGAAACGGTTCCGTACAATGCAAAAATGCGCGGATGAAACATTTTCTAATTTTGCATTTCGACTCGGGATGCCATTCAAGAGTTGGATGGAAGGTGAAGAGGTCCTGCATGATTTCGATAAGTTCAAAGAAATAATTAAGTTAGAACAGTTTGTTAATTGCCTTCTGTTGGAAGTTCATCGGTGGATTCTTGAGAAGAAGCCATCATCCATGGCGTCTGCAGCTAAGCTGGCAGATGAGTATTCCATCTTGTTTAAGCCTTTTAAGGTAGAGGTTCTTGGTGGTACACGAGTAGAGTCGCGAGGTGCTTTTGGCCGGACGGGTGGGACTTGGCATGCACAACCAATGCATAGTCAACCTGACACGGGATTTCATAAATTTGGTGCCCAAGTCACTTGTGGATACTGCAGAAGGGTCGGTCATACCATTTCTCAATGCTGGGTTAGACAAAATCAAGAGGCACGGAAGTATGAGGAGGCTCCGAGATTTAATGCGGATGTCCCTCATGCGATACAATTAGTGGGTATGCCACATAATGGACGCATCGGTGATGGTTTGTTCTCACAGGTACATCCACAGTTTCAACCGTTTTGTGTTAGGGCCGAGTTGTTCAATAACAAGGGTTCACTGCGTCCAATTGTAGCTTTGCGGGATACAGAGGCTTTGCAATCACTGGTAGCTAAAGATGGGGTGCTTGCTAATGAATTTTTGGATACACAGGAAGTTCGTGTAATTCAGGGAGTGGTTGGTTGTCCCGTGGAAGTTCCATTAGTCGAATTAAGGATTAGGTCTTCGGGCATTGCCGACAGAATTTTGTGTGGAGTCGTGGATAGTTTACCTAGTGGAGTTCAATTACTACTGGGAAATGATGTAGTGATCCCTGCAGCA
This sequence comes from Bimastos eiseni, assembly GCA_959347315.1. Taxonomy (NCBI): domain Eukaryota; kingdom Metazoa; phylum Annelida; class Clitellata; order Crassiclitellata; family Lumbricidae; genus Bimastos; species Bimastos eiseni. The sequence goes on along the minus strand of OY365806.1, from coordinate 51,694,512 downwards.
TGGGATGTGGCGGTGGTGACGCGGGCTCAGGTAGCGTCTGGGTTGGATAAGTTAGTTCCTGATGCAGTGGACGCTTGTTATTCGCGGTCTGATGATGTTAATGACATTTCCCTGCATGATGACTTACGGGCGTTGTTTTCTGAGCCTGCGCAGGATTTTTCGAATGTGGATGAATTTGTGTCACGTGATGACTTAATCCGTCATCAACGAGAGGAGGTGACCTTTCAACCATTGTTTGCTTTGTCCGAGGTAGAAGGTAAGGAAGTGGAACGGCAGTACTATCATGTCCAAAATGGTGTTTTGACTCGTAGGTGGCGGGACCGATGTGCACCGCTGGGATTGGAATGGACACAGGTGGTGGTTCCGCGGATTTTGAGGCAGAAGATTCTTCGCTTAGCCCATGATATTCCATCTAGTGGTCATTTGGGAACCCAGAAGACGATTGATCGTCTGGTGCGCCATTTTTGGTGGCCTGGTTTGTTTGGGGATGTGCGTTCCTATTGTCGTACCTGTGACGTCTGTCAGCGCCTGGGAAAGGGAGCTAGAAAAACTTTTGCTCCCCTGGTTCGTGTCCCAGTTGTTGCTAAGGCGTTCTCAAAATTGTCAATTGACATAGTGGGGCCTTTGAGCATTTGTGAGAGGTCGAGAAATCGGTTTATTCTTACAGTTATGGACTTGGCTACGCATTACTTGCTAGCATTTCCATTGCGCACGCATACCGCGCCGGTAGTGGCGAAATGCTTGATTTCTGTATTCACTATGTTCGGTTTTCCTGATGAAATATTGTCCGACTGCGGCAGTGAATTCATGTCTGAATTATTTCAAAATTTTTTGCTGGAATGTCAGGTGTTACAATTGAAAAGTAGTCCATATCACCCACAGACTAATGGTTGCGTGGAAAGATTCCACCGTACTTTGAAGGACATGCTGATCGCAGTGGGAGAGGCATTTCCCGGTTCATGGGACGAAGCGCTTCCGTGGGTTCTTTTCACGTATCGGGAGGTTCCTGTGCAAGGGTTGGGGTTTTCATCCTTTGATTTACTGTTTGGTCGTGATGTGAAAGGCCCGTTGCAGTTAGTCAAACGTAACTGGTTGCAGGAAGTTGCTGTGGTTGATCTCCAGAATTCTAATCTGATTGATTTTGTTTTGACATTGCGGGAACAGGTTCGGAAGGCGATGGAGGTGGTTAATGGTAACGAACTTGTGGCAAAGTCAAAATCGAAAGATTGGTATGATAAGAATGCGAAGAATGTGGCTATGAGAAAGGCGATAAAGTTTTATTGCTCTTGCCTTTGGTCTGAAAACCTTTGGAGGCCAAATACTGTGGTCCCTATTCTGTTGAATGCCGATTGGGGGAGGTGGACTACCTTGTCTTAACTCCGGACCGGAGAAAGTCTTGGAGGGTAGTGCACGTAAATTTAATGCGCAAGTATTGGCCTAGGGACACAGATAATGATGTTGTTAAATCAGTGGCGGTTTTCTTGACTGATCTTGTAGTGGGTAACGATTCTGATGTTTTGTTTTTTCAACATGTGGATCTGACACATTTGGTGGTGGAACACGCCAGCGAGTTAACACGTCTGCTGACTGAATTTCGTACGGTTTTCAGCGATCACCCGGGAAAAACCGATTTGGTAACACACCGTATACAGTTGATGGATGGGGCCAAGCCTGTCAGACAAATGCCTTATCGGTTACCTCCTGATAAAGCAAAAGTAGTGAATGCTGAAATTTCAACGTTGCTACGGTCTGGGATTATTGAGGAATCTGATAGTCCGTGGGCTGCGCCGATTGTGATGGTGCCCAAAGCGGATGGTTCCCTCAGGTTGTGTGCGGATTTTCGCAGGCTCAATGCGCTTACCGTACCAGATTCTTTTCCCATGCCTCGTGTCGAGGTGTTGATTGATAAAGTGGGGGGTATGAGGTTTCTAACGAAACTGGATATGACGAAGGGCTATTGGCAGATTGCCTTGGATAAGGAGTCCATTCCCTTAACGGGGTTTGTGACCCCCCGGGGGTCACTATCAGTGGCGGTACATGGCATTTGGTCTGAAAACTGCTCCCGCCTCATTTTCTAGATTGGTGTCGAAATTGTTCAAGAAGTGCGGGTCTTTTTGTGATGCATACCTAGATGATGTTATCATTTTCAGTGCTGATTGGCACAGTCATATGCATCATTTAAAATGTGTGTTAAGCAGACTTGCTAGTGCAGGACTAACGCTGAATGTGCGAAAATGTGTGTTCGCCAATGCGGAAGTGGATTTTTTGGGTCAAAGAATAGGTTTGAATTGTGTTCGGCCTCGATACCAGAAGGTACAGGTCTTGTTAGAATTTCCTACGCCTACCTCTAAGAAACAAGTACAATCTTTACTTGGTTTGGCTGGATATTACCGGAGGTACTTGCCGCATTATTCCGATCTAGCGTTACCTTTAACCGATCTTTTAAAGAAAAATCGGAAGTTTGTGTGGTCTGAGCAGGCTCAGAAATCTTTTGTGGACCTGAAGTCCAGATTGGCGTCTCGTCCGATTTTGCGTCCTCCGGATTATCAAGTTCCGTTTTGTGTAGCCGTTGATGCTTCGAATTTTTGTGTGGCCGCTTGTTTGTTTCAGGATGTCGATGGAGTCGAGCATCCTATTTCCTATTTCAGCAGGAAGTTGAAACCGAACGAGTTGAACTACTCGACAATTGAGAAAGAGGCGTTGGCCCTTGTGTCGGCCGTTCGCACATTCAGTGTGTATTTTGGGTCGTCTCTTGTGACGGTCCACTCGGACCACAGTCCACTACAGTTCTTACAATCAATGGTAAACTACAATCAGAAGCTTCTGCGTTGGTACTTAGAATTGCAGCAATACTCATTGGAAATTCGCCACCGACCGGGCAAACAGAACTGGATTCCGGATCTCCTCAGCCGTCCTACGAACTGAACGTTGTTTGCGGTTCTTCGTCGAGGTTGGGGTGTGTTGTCTTCGTGGGGAGATGCGTTAGGTTTTTTTTCTGTCGTAAACCCATGGTTTACTCTCGCTCCAGGGATGGGGGTATGTTATGTGTACCATTTGTGATCTGGGGTTACATGCGTATTTAAAACGTTTTGGAACGGGGCATTAATTCTGTTGGAAAAGGAGTGGTCAGACAATGCCGTATTTAAGATTAGTTTGTACAGTAATCGGGGAGATTGACGTTTGGTACCGACCTCGTTGGTCGTTTTAGTTAAGCCGTCAATTCTCCAGTTGCATTTCCTCTGGCAGCCGTTGGGCAGAGTTGGCTGTACAGTTTTCCGTATACGTTGCTGTGGGCGTCTACCGTTTTCCGTGTTTTGTTTTCCGAATGCAACTGCGGTGGTGCGGACCTTTCTACCGTGAGTTCTTATGTTCGCGTTATTTTTCTGGTAAATAAAGAGTATTTTATCATACCCTAGTTTTATTAATAACTCAGGAACTTAACAATATAAACATATATATACATACATTCATATCTACATACATATATACATATATATATACATATACAGACATATACATACATACATATACATCAACATATATATATATATACACATGTATGCATATATATATACATATCTATACACATGTACATAGACATACATATATAAACATACATATATACATATATTTATATACACATATGCATACATATACACATAGATATATACATACATATATGCATATGTATATACATTCATACATACATAAATACACACATACATACATATATATACATACACACAAACACAGATATTCAGACATAAAATTTGTTTGCCATATAAGGGTAGGTTTTAAAAATTTTGCAGGACGCTAAAGGGGTTAAGTACTCCGATTAGTTTATTTATATGTATCAGCCGAATAGTTTTTAAGATTGAATCTGAATAGCTAATATCTAATATGGTACGATGATCTGAGGAAGGCCATTTGCACCTACAATATGTAAAAGGTAATAATTTCACATGTGCCAGAGGAGGCCATTTGGAAAGCAGCATTAAAATATACTTACATTCATAATTGCATTCTTATTCGGCCAAAAAGTGTAACCAATTATTCATATTTAGCTGAATAGGAAAAAAATGCTATTTGGTACAGCACTTGTTATGTCATTTATAGCACATCTTCACTTAGTACATCTTTGAATTCCTATTGCTCTAATGTCATAGGTCACATCATTACATCTGTCGTTAACCTCTTTGAGATGGCTGTTTCCCATCAGTTTTGCTCAAGCCATAGCTTATACTCTTATTAAAAAGCCATCACATACTAATGATGATCTATCAAACCACCCAATCTCTACACTAAATGTAATTTCTAAAATCTTCTATAAAGTATTTGCCAATTGCGCTGAGAAAAGTGAGCATTCATGTACATTTGCTTGTTTTCTGTTATGTGCTAAAACCATCTATTTTTAGCAATGGTTTGAAAAAGGATATGTTCTGAAAACTACCATAGTGGATAGCTTGACGAACTGATGCTATATAAATGCCTAATTGCACTAAATAGCAACAGCAATAATGTTACACATCAACCACTGCTATAATATTCACATATTTGCCATAATATTTGCTATTATATGCTCTCTTGAATATCTCCTCATGCCCTATTCATTGGAATTGGTGACACCAAGGCTGCATGAAATGGTTTTGCTACAATAATAATTGAGATACTAGGTTAAATATACAATTCCAACAGTGAAAAGTGAAACCAAATGATCATGCTAATTTAACTGAAAAAATACAAATAAATGAGTACGCTAATCAGCAAAACAATTAATCTGGTAATAAATCTAGCAAGTTTATTATACCGGAAAAAATTCAAAAATAAAATTTGAATATGAAACATTAAAATCTGAAAAACAGAGATCAGATAAAACCATTTAAAACTGAGGAGAACTTCAAAGGCATATCAATTTCAAAGGAAATTTATTTAATGATTTGCAGATTTTGAATCAGAACCATCACAATCAACATCATTATGGAAACCATTGTCCCTGTAACTGCTGCCATTGCCATACTAAAAGCATAATCCAATAAGACCTATTATATGTAAGTACTGGAAATGTAACCAAAGGGTGCATAGTATGACTGAATATTTATTTAATTTTGCCTCCTGGTACCAAAAAGCAGTAACTTGAACTATAAGATTAATAGTGAAAACATAAAACTAAATAACTAACAATGAAATTTCTGAAATCCAAAGAGCTCACTGTGTCTTGGGTAAAAAAGTAGAGTAGTAATAATTATCTCATTATCACCACTATTATTAAGATAATTTGAATGTGTGCAAAGTAGCACAGGAATAAGAATTTGAGCTGCAGTTAGACAGCGATAATGAGATGTTGAAAACCAGTGATAAACAGTGAGTTCTGAGGTTTTTCTTGAAGGAAGAAACAGTTTGATGGAATGATTGGTGGTTGATTCAGTCGTCTAGGGGTAGCAGCATGAAATGCACGAGAAGTGACAAGATGAGCGATGTATCAGCCGGTAACCGTGCACCAAAAAGATTGCATGCTATGGGGAGGAATATAAGGAGTGACCAGTGATTGACAAGAAGTGCTAGCTCAGAAATGTTAGGCCAGTCCTAAGAGAGGCATTGAGTGCCATGCCAGCCAGAGAACTTTGGATGCATTAAAGCCTATTGAACTCGAGACTCACGATATGTACAAACCCGGTTGGTAAAATCAAATGAAGAGCAGAGAAGAGAGCAGGCTATGCATGGTCTGTGACATGTGATGTTTGGTCAGAGCTGAACTGATGTAACATTTTGCCCTCATGTGATAGAAACATGATTTAGATTTTAATAGGTTTGCATACAGTTGTTCAAACTTACCCAAGTGATTTAATAGTGCCTGTTAATGTAAAAACAAATCCCTACAAGGTCAGAGTTCAAGGCTGGACTGAGAAAGGAGAGACTGCAGGTTTGGAATTTGCGAAACATGATTGCCTCAGATATTTTATCTTGGTGCATGGAAAATCTGCTGAAGCTGAACCATATAATATGCAGAAAACGTGTTGTGTAGGAACTCATCAATCTAAGACAATCTTTCCTTGTTAGTCTGATCCATGAGAGAAACATACCAATGAAAAGAAGAATATTGTCAGTGCACAGCTGTAGCTAGAATCCAAAGTCATCAGCTAAAGTGGCAGATAACTCTTATTGACACACAATAAACAGTGAGGAAATCATCACAGAGATAGGGTAGGTAGGTATTTTGAGATGTAACTTGGTCCAATTTTGGTGTCACTCATGGACAATTTACACCCCTCAAGCATACACATTACAGGACTGACCTCTTGGAATTGACTGGAAAACGGTATGGATTTGATGCTCCATCGATTGATGCACTCAGCATTAGACATGGGTGCAATAAAAGTGCTGATTGACAATAATAATTAAAAAAAATGAAAAAAATCATTAGATGAAATGAATATTAACATCCATATTAGTAATAATTTCTACATGGTGAAAAACACTACCCCATCTAGCAGAGGTGCTAGTGCTACTGCTGCAACCCATAGTAGTAGTGGCACTTAAACCTGTGTGAACATAGCAATACGAAGTAAAAAAATCATAATTATTATCGATGTTAACCTGACTCCTGTTGTCGTTATCACCATCACTCTGCATTTCATCACTACCAGCATCATCATTATAGCAAGAAGCAACAATCATCTTCATCATCATACTCATGATCTATTTGTTCCTTGCTGTTAACTGGAAACGAGGGTGTCGGCAGAGGCTGTGCAGCCGCATCCGGCAGACGATACGTCCGAAAGTCGGCATCTACGAAATGACCGTCACCCTCAATGTTGGACAGCGTCTCCCAGACAACATTTGATTCACGTAGAAAGCCCTGATCAGTCACCAAGACAAAGAGCTCATTCTGTCCACAACCAAACATAAACATCACAAAGCATGTATCTCACATTCAACTTTAATATCAGGCATGCTATATTATTACTATTATCCAAAAGAAATAAATCCTGGGGCTGTGGAACTAGGGATGAATAGAAACCCGTTTCAGAACTCGACTCAGTCCGAGCTTATTAGTATTCGGCACTCGGCACTACTCGGACTTGGACAAACAATGGGTCTGAGTATTAATCGTTCATATTTTCTGTTTTGAAACGAAAATCGGATTTATTAGTTTACAAAGTGACAATCGACCTAACTAAAAACACAAATACTGTTATTATTAGTGCTTGCTAGTTACAACTTCCTAGTGTAAACTAAGACCAAACAAAAACATTCATAAAACTTGTGCAAACTGACAAACTAAAAATCAAGACATTGAGAATATTTTAAAAATTCAAAACTCGGACTCAGCAAACATGTAATGTAAACTTGAACTTGAAATACTCGGTACTCGGACTCGGCAAGAAATTCAAACTCGGTTCATCCCTATGTGAAACACTCACTGACTTTATAGTTTTATTTGCTATTACTTTTATTTATTATTATTATCTGTCAACAGGTGTGTTTTGTGGGTGACACAAAAGTTCGTTCACCATTTTCGAAATGCATGTTCTCAGGAAGGGCTTCATATTATTTTATGATACTTCGTCAGTGCATACAAGTAAAATGAAAGACACTGGAGCAAATTTGGCTTTGATCAGGTCTGTTGTTGCCATTATACATAAAAAAATTGAAGAGGGCCAATTTCTCAGAAAAAGCTGCAATACGATACAGTTTGTTCATAATATTATCACTGCAAACAAAATCTTTGGCCTTGTAGATCATAACAAAATATTGTAACCTAGGTCTTACAGACGTAGGCCATTAGCGTACAGTATTTCCGTTCTGCTTAATGACAGCACCGACTCTACACGGCCTAGATAGGATCAGCAACTCATCTGTTCCCACTTCAATAGCTTTCCACGCTCGTTGTAGGAGACGTTTGAGCTGATTAATGTTCTTTGGCTCAGTATCTTTATAAGCGCTGCGAGACAAAATACTCCACAAGTCCTCAATAGGTTCAGTTCGGAGAATTAGGTGGCCAATCTCCTTCGACTTCATGTGTCACGAAAGGTCTTTGTCTAGCCGCCTCTGAGTCGTCGCTGATGTATGACAGCCGACGGCGTACACCATCTACATGTAGCTGAAATACTCCACAACCTTTGTACACAGATAACTTACGTTGCATATCACTGCTGTTGTATGATTGTCTCTCAAAAGCTGGCTTCACGAGTTGCTCAAGAATGTTTGTAATGCAGTACTGCGAGTTCAGTCCGGTACCAGTTGGCACAAAGTGAAGGTCGCGTTGGACTGAATCTTGGGTCATCCGTTACGTTTTCTAACAATCAATGCGTTGTTGACACTGCCTATAACTACCCACTTCCTGACCCAACTCTTTGAATGGTGCAACTTCTCCACTATTATGGTATGTGAGTATCCTTCACTAGTTATTAAATAATTAGTGATTGAGGATGAAGTTTAATGTCATTAATTTTACCCTTGATTGCTCAATTAGGTGGCATGAATAATGGTGGCATCATATACAGTCAAATGCCAGAAATACACCTTACGCGCTGCAGCGTACACTGTGACGTCATTTATCGTACATTCGACTTAAAATTATTAGGGATATATAAAATGTGAGCCCTGCATACATTATTGAGATCTGAATTGTTTTGACTGAGATATTTAAGTTTGAAAACGGTGAACAAACTTATATGTACAAACTTATATATACAAACTATATATATATATATATATATATATATATATATATATATATATATATATAATATATATATATAAGATCAATTAGAGAAAATAATTCTAATATAGTGCCCTTTCAAGATATCTACTCAGAGGCACTCCCGGTCTGACTATGGCTGAAAAAAACGGATTTCAAACAAGAGTAAACTGCATGTGAGGAAGTTCTAGGCAGGAGGCAAAGCTTTTGGGGAGCCATTCCTGATGGTTGGGCCCACCACTGAAAAGGCCCGATGTTGCATCGTATTAGTACGAGCAAAAGGGACAACCAAGTCCCCATAAGCAGCAGAACGGAGTTGGCATCGGTCACTAGTGGCCTCAAAGGGGAGCGAAGAAGAGAATTGACACCTCTCCAGAATTGCTTTGGATGGGAGGAAACTGAGTGGACGAGTAAGTAGTATTTTTTCTTGGCAGCAGTGGCGATCAGCTCATAGCATCTATTTGTGGCCGATTTTAGGGTCTTTTCTTCTTTAGTTTTCTGCAATCTATATCCAATGTCACCCCTCCTCTTTGTTCTGGGCCTCCTCTTTTATCCTGTTGTATATGCCCTTTCCATCAATCAATCCAGGATCATTGTTGCTGGTCTTCCTATGGTCTTTTTCCCTTCCATTCTTCCCTCTAAGATATTTCATAGCAGGGAGTCGCCTCTTAGTATAAGACCAATATAGATGTTGAAGAGTATTGGGGAGAGCGGGCATCCCTGCCTCACTCTCTTCCTATTCTTCTAGGCTTCCTCGATGTAGATGTTGAACAGTATTCAACATCTACATTTGGTGTGGCACAGTGGCCGATCGGTTAGATCGGTCAGCCCGTAACGTTCAGTGTGTGCTGAGTGCGTGGGTTCGAGCCTCGACCGGGGCGTCAGTCACTGTGAAGTCCTTCGCGCACCATTGCTCTTCAGTACAACAGCAGTTGTGGTGTGTGTATGCACTTCTGAGCAAAAGATGTTGGAAGAAGGGTGGTATCAAATTTCGGTAATATTAATAATAATAATAATAGTATTGGGGAGAGTGGGCATACTTGCCTCATCCCCTTCCTATTCTTTCTGGCTCAGAGCATTCTACATCTATTCTTATTTTTTACCCTCTGTCCCATGAACAAGTTCTTAATTAGTTTCCTTTGCTATATAAATTTTCTAAATGAATGAACTGTGAATACATCCTTTGTTCCTTTCCCTTTTCTAAACCAATATTGATCTTCTCCTAAGCTGCTATCTGCCTTTGTCTTTTCTTGCAGTCTCCTGGTGATAATTTTTAATACGATCTTTGATGCATGTGTGAGTAGGCTTATGGTCTGATGATCTTCACATGTCATTTAGTTTGTCTTTTCTTAATTGGAATCGATATTGTCTGCAGGAAGTCTTCTGGCCATTCTCCTTAGTCATATTCTCCTTTGTCGTATTCTCCTGATATATCCTCACTAACTATTCCATTGCTTTTTCTCCTAGGTTCTTCAGTATCTCACTTGAGATATTAACCATTCCTTCCACCTTGTTGTTTTTCATCTCCCTGATTGCTGCCCTAACCTTATCTCTTATCACTCCTAGTCCTACATTATCTTCATTTGGGGTTCTTCTTCTCTAACATCTTCCATGTTACCTTTTCCTGTGTATAATTCCTCTGCATACTCCTTCCATTGTCTCCTGATTTCTTCCACAATCTCTAGTTTTTTGCTTATGTGTCCTTTGTCCTCCTCCTTTCTTTTCCCTTCTGTCACTGTCTTGATCTTCGCATATACCAGATCATGTCTTCCCTTCACTTGTAGCATATCCAATTCTCCAGTTCCTTGCATTGTTTCGCTCCCCACTCCTTTTTAGTTCTATAGGTTGTCCTTCTCAGTTGGTCATTCAGCATCCTTTGGGGTAATGAGGGCTTTTGCCTTAGATGTAAGATCAATGGTGCACACATATCTATCTGCATTTAAGGTGCCTACAGAAGGTCTCAATAGCATGAGGGTAGGAAGTGAACTGACGATTAATGGCTCGTGATCTGTGTTTGCCGATGAGACATGAAAGTTAAGGAGGCAAAAAAGTGAGGAATTGTAGCAGGACAGAAGATCAATGAGTGAAGAGGGGATTCTAGGACACTTCATCCCCGGATGTGTGCTTTGTCTTGATTCTGGTTCAAATTTAAATCAATTCACTTTAAATAATTGTTTCAGTAGGTATAATCAAGATATTTGATTTCATTTTCTATAATAATTATGTGTAAATAGTTTATATGTTTGCTTAAATACCCTATTATAGTTGTAGTATACACTCTGTATACATCATACGCCATCAAATAGGTAGAGTTGTACTGCGAACCTATCGATAATTACCTGACAGTGCAATATTAAACCAATCCATTCTGTGTGATACTGTAATTCTCATTTCTAGTGCAAAAACAGGAGGGAAACTAAAATGGTGTTTTTAGATATGCCACTACCATTTATTATCATTCTGTGTTAGTAGGCCTACATGCAGAAACATGGTGACAATCGTCGACTACCCAATTAGTTACTGTAATTAAAACAAGTGAATTTAGCGCCATTAAAAGTCCGATTATTAAGAGGCAGAGGAACTCCATACATCCGGTCTAATCATCATTAGCCCGAGACAGTACACAATTTTAAGATCGCTTTTGTTACATAGCCAATTGGGCGTATGATGATTTTTTACTGCGGCTCTTGAAATGGATTTAGGCAATCATCAGCTGAATCACTACTATTAAAGTGCTAACTAACATTGTATTGTTATAAAAGTGTCAAATTGTGCAATACAATTATGTCGATTCTAGGTCTTTTAATGTGCTCATAGACTGGGGTGGGGTAGGGGTAGGCAGCATATCTGTTATATAATATAGGGGTAGGGGGTCACATCTGCTGTTATATAACATTATTAGGGGTAGGCGGGTGGGCCAAAAATTGAGATTTTATGCGTTATATAATATGTGAATGGACCCCAATTCATAGAACCAAATTGAAAGAAGAAAACTAAATATTATCTGCAAAGGTCTCACTGTTCACTATGGCATAAATTAGCAATTACACAAATGCGAGATCGATCGCAATAAAGCAACACGTCCGAGCGTCCATATCCGTTCACGAATATTTTGAAAAAATTAAGAGATATGTCAACTTTAATTCGCCATGCTAATTAGGTCTAAGACAGTTATCATAATTACATCAAATGAATGGTGAGATGTGTCAACTTTCTGTTGCACTGCTAAGATTAAGAAATTAATGCTAGAAGTAGTGGCAAGAAGCCTACAAAGTAGTTAAGCAATAAAACAGTAATAATTGGGATGAAACGTCTGGGGATGAAATGTCCTATGATGAACAGTCCACTTGATGAACGTCCGGAGATGAACCGTCCGCATACCGAAGAGGGGAGGGTTGAGAACAAGTTGAGAGTTAAGAATATCTTTGATGAAGGCCTGACAGCCAATGAAGCAATGGAATGAGTGATTAATTACAGTTAAAGAGTAGCGGATGAGCAGAAATGGAAGAAAAATTGAGGGCAAGCTAAGACATCATAAATATAGGTCAACTATGGCAGAAGGCAAAATGTACAGGTGAGACCAGGTGCGAGGTATGAGGGAAATTGTAAATTAACCAGAGGCAATCTGGAGAAGGTTGAAATTATCTGAAATGAAATAGGAACCAGTACAGCTTGATACCCTGAGTTAGATTTGGTTGGGCAGATTGTTCAAATAGACAGCACCCAGTCATTAGTGACCAGGACAAAAGCGCCTGTCATAAGCGCCCATAAAAAAATGCCCGTCAAATGCGCCCCTATCATAAATGCCCATTGTTGCCTAATGCCATCTGCATATCATACTTTGATGTAACGTTGTATTTGTCTTCGCGTGAGCACACGTCAAACATCAAAATGTTTAGAAATCTGTTATAGCTTTTGTCATTGTAACTTAAACAGATTATTTCTTCTCACTTGAATGAAGTATATTAGGCTTCCGTCTTCTTATAACTTGTGTGTTTTGATGTATCTTTGCACTAGTCTTCAAGTGAGCAAACATCAAACCATAAACCAAAGTATGTTGACTCTTAAATATTTCTTGTAATTTTAACAGTAGAATAAAGTAATTGTTTAAATTACTGATTAATTTGGGGAGACATCAAAGTACGTATTTACAAAATATAAACTAAGAGAACTATAAATGTCAGACATTAACAATTACGTAAAGAGTTTCATTGCTGTTTCAATGAAAATAAACTCTTACATATGTGTTTATAAATCTATCTTTCGTGTTTCTCTTGAGTAACTGGTGCTTTTGACGGGACGCTTTTGTCCAGGATGCAATTGACCGGGTGGGTGCTTATGATAGAGCTGTACCGATATCACTTTTTGCCGATTATGCCGATACCGATTATTGCCGATTATTCATTTGCCGATACACGATTATTTAGCCGATTAATTTGCCGATTATTTCATTGTGTTTCCCAAGATGTCCAGTTTCAAAAGACAGACCTACTGCTACTGCCTATTGTTGTGATACAAGCAAACACTTGTTCCGTAGGAGACGTATGCATGTAGTTGAGGATCTAATCCTAGGCAGGAAATACAGATTAGACACACTGCCCACTGTCGAACTGTGCCCAGGGTAATTAAAGGCCAAGGCATGGCTGTCCTATTCACAGCCCCCATCTAGTCTCAGCCTCTCAGGCGACTGACATGTGTCGGGGAGATCTGATTGGCAGCTAGCTTGTATTCATTAGGCATGCCTCCACGATGTACATGTCGGTTTCTCTGTTAGATTGGCCAGCTTCCTGGCATGAATTGGCCAGCCATTAAGCCGGCATTATGATTCACTCTGCAAAAGACCTATGTTGATATGTTCTTACGGTTTGTACTAGCACACTTGGTGGTCTCACCACTGGTCTGAAGAAGCCATCGGCTCGACGAAACGATATGGGAATGGAACGAAATGCTGCCCTTCTCAAACCCAGTGATGTTGCTGTCGTCATTTTGCTTTTTTAGACTGAAAATAATATTATTATATAAAAAATTTTGTTTAATATCGGTGTCGATTATCTTGCCGATATCTAATATTGCCGATATTTCTGTAATTGGCCCGATTAATCGGTACAGCTCTAGCTTATGACGGGGTGCTTTTATGACGAGGCGCTAATGGCGGGATACGGAAATAGACACAAGACCAAAAATAAGTAGAAACTAGATGTTACATCATACACAGCACTCGCATGGCTATGCTGGCACGCCCTTTCCTCTTCACTGCCAAATCTTGCTCTACTCTCCACTTGGCAGCCAGGAGCACTCTGATTGTTCCCTACATGCATGCAAATGCCTCTAGTTGGAAATGCCTTATGCAGGAATTGTGGATTGAGTTACTCAGCGGTGGCCGGTTAGCAGCCAGTAGGGAGGTTACAACTGTGCCAAAGGTAATTAGCCTGGTATTGTGACTCACTCTGCATAATAGTTATAGCCAGCTGAAATTATCTCATGGCTTATACAAGCTCAATGCCTACTGGGTGAAGTAGCCATGCCTGAGTTAACTTAGGCTACATGCTAAGGGCTCATCCACATATTACGTACGCAAACAAATCGGATTTTCGGACCCCCTCCTCTCCTGCACCACATACATTCTGTGGACTCCTCCCCATGCGTACATACATCTGAGCTCTACGTAATATGTGGACAGCCCCTAATGGGATTAATATCGGCACCGATTATCGCAGCCAATACCGATACTGCCAATTGCTTTTCTGATAATCGGACCGATTATGAGAACTGCCAATTAATCGGTACAATCTTACTGTTTACAGTTAAGAATAAGGTCCTAATGTCTAAGGCAGTTTAGAACTACCCCACCATAATGTTACATGAAACCCTGTGAGTGTAGCATATTAATAAAATATTAGCACATTCCCACTTTGCTGTAGAAATTGGTGTAAAATGACTGGCAGTGCAAATCCGCCTCAGCTCTGCTGAATTGTCAGAAGACTATTTATTTGCAGTACTAAAATTCAATATCAGTTGTGTTGCATTTGTTCAATAGTCTGCACAGCAGTACACAAGAAGAAATCCACTTAACTTGATTAGATACCAAAGACAAACAATGAAATATAGGCCAGACAAGATTTGGACCCTATTTTGTTGGCATATTGACCTGAGCATAAACTTTGTGTTTTATTACTTCAAAACTACACCAATTTGCTATTGATATTGAAAAAACCAAATGGCTAATGAATTAAAATCATTATTTGAGTTTCCCATTTGAAAAAAAATTAAGTTAGACAGCAGATGCCAGATTAAGTGCCCTTTGCTTTCTCACCATTTGCCAGAAGAGAATTTCAGTCTATTCCAGATCAGCAACCGACCATTGAGTCCATATCCTCAGCATACAAACAGGCTGTATGAATGATATCTATGCCTAAGGCTGGTAGTGCCTTGGCCATATCTAGCAGAGTTGTTTCAGCTCTGGCATACTATTATCAACAAGGATAAATAGAAGACTCCAACCTTATGTTTGTACAGCGTGGAGAAGTGGTTGTTTCGGAAGAAGACGCACATCTCTTCCTCTTTGATGGTAGCTGATAACTCGATGAGGCCATGGTATGTCAACTGTGAAGCAGTTATGTTCAGGAACTCTTCAGCCAACAGCGCTAACCGAAAATCAAAAATTCAAAATAATAGTTTTTTTAAATACTCTACAATCTAAAATTAAACAGATTTTGAAACTGGTTCTCTGCATTAGTTTCCTTCGCATAAGCAAATAAGTAAATAATTTAATTCAAGCTAAAGTTGAGCGGGGCAGGTAATTTAATTTACCCAAGTTAACACTTTAAAAGTAAATCGCATGAAACAATAAACCATTTGCAGCATCTAATAGCATCAGTCTGTGACTTACTAATATAATTAACATAATGCAACAACTGAAACTCAAGTGAAACTCTATTCCAAAATCATAATCCATTAGAGAAGCCGGTTCAAAATTGATGACATCAATTGTTTTTGCCTTTAAATTTTACTGAATAACTTAGCACTATCAAACATGCTGTATACCTGGTTTAAATTCCTGTTATTAACGTCAAAAAGGCTACTAGTGCAGACAGTAAGCATGATTAGTTTGCTCTTTCTGCTCATGAACTGATACAATATATTTAATAAATTTTCAATTTCAATTACAGTAACCATCAGATGATGCAGAGCATCAAAGACTCAATTCACAGTCAAACCATTTATCTCAACACTTTTTGTTTTGCCTCAGATTCAGCCAAATCCTTAATGTATCCAGTCTCAGCAATCACTAAAGCAACTCAGAGCCTCCTCGATTACGTCGCCCTGGGTATTCCTCCTACCTTCTGCTATCTGTTCCTCTTTGTTGGAATTCTTCTGTAAAATGATCTTCTCAACCAGTTGGTTGTAAGTGAGATTTCCAATGGCAGAAACGAGGTCTGGCATCTGAGGATCGACTAGCCAACCGTGGTAGAGTGGAACGTCCAACAAATCAAACACTATGCACTCTGGTGTGTATTCAAACTGCGACACGCTGCAATAGACACCAAGGAAGTGAAGCGTCAAAGAAAAATACTTGTACAATATTTACTACATCATGTCCAGAAATATTCTGAATAAAGGACATGCTAGTTGTTGTTGTCACTATCATCAAAGGCATGTCACAGAAGCTTCTGCCACCATTTCAAATCTTAAAAAGAACTTTGTGGATGATTTTCTGCACATCACCCTATTGGTAGCCTATTATAAGTATGGTATGGCAAACACCCTATGATCTAAAGAACAATCGATTCAAAAAGTTTTACTCCATTCAGTCTGCTATAACAAACATCTTCCACTTACATTTTATAGGCGACATTTAACCATTCTCACCATTTTCAACAGAGTGCAGTCTTTAACACTTAGCTGCAACTTCATTTAGAACCCCTTGAAACATGGTTTATTGTGATAGGTGTCTTAGTATTGCAGTTGTGGAACAGAGAAAAGTTGTACATTTCTGTCACAGCATAGACAGAGATACACACAGGCTCGCCGAGAGGGAAGGGGTCAGTGGGGCAACTTCCAAGGGGCACGGCGATGTTTGGTGGGCCCGGGCCAGACCTGCAATTAACTTATTTTGGGGTGAAAGAGGACTTGCTTTTAGAGGGTCTTCAAACAAAATTTATGACCAAAATAGCGGACATTTTTTAAAATTATTCTGCTGTTAGTCCAGTATGATCCAGTACTAGAAGTACATGTTTATAAAGCCAAACAATCTCAAAAACTTGACATTGCCTTCAGGCCCCATAATCTTTCAGCAGATTTTCAAAATGACTTGGTCAAAACACCTTCAATTTATCATAGCTTTAGGGTCTGAACAGTTCCATAGAAGAGACGCTATTGCAGTATATATATAAACATATAAAGACATATAATAAATATTATATATAGGCCCATATATGTACATATTTTTGATATCATGGGGTTGTACCCTTACTTTTACTATAATTTTACTATAATAGCAATTTTTATTGTCCCATATATCCCAATGGCACATGTTATTTAGAGGCCTGTAACTGTTCTGCCCAGGGGCCCGGAATTTCTCTCGGCAGGTACTTACACATACAGGCTATGAACTACAAACAAGCTGAAACTAATGAATACAATTTGCAGTAAAAACAACCACAGATTAAATTTTTTTAAACAGGCACATAAATATGTCTATATGCATGTTGTGAGATGCCAGGTCCAGTGATATATTCGTGAACTTGTAGTCGAATAGAATAATAATTACTTGATTCTCGTTCAGTAGAAGTAGAATAAACATTATTTTAAGAACTATAATCAACATAAGAATAAGAAGTGAAATGGAGACCTCCCAAAATGAATAAGAAGTAAAATTAATTTCAGAACAAAATTTAATAAACATTTCAGATGCGCTTCCGTCGGCCGTTTTAAGTAGTAGTTCTACTAAGCTACAGAAATAATTATATCTCCATTATTGTCACCTTCGCGCTAAACGTGAATCTCGCAGACGCAATCAGACCCATCAACTGTGCATGTATCAGGCTTTTCTTACAATCGGTTGATGACATTTTTAAAGGATTTCTGCGCAAAAGGTCTTCGATTTAATTATTAGTTTATCAAGTATGCTGGCTGGTTGTAAAAGAGAATGCAAAGTATGTTGGGTGGCTGTAAAAGAGAATCCTCAGTATGCGAATATTTTTCTTACAACCCAGAATATTCTCAACAGCCGGGATTTTATCAACTGGTCATAGAAATAGGATGAAGCAATCTCTGGAGATGTGAGTATTTCTAAAATTAACTTAAGATCATTGATTGGTGAAACAGTATAGACTGTTCCAATTAACAGTGTTTGTCACTTGTACTGTGTTAGTCTATGTACAATCGGTTTGGGACTGGAATAAAAGCTTAAATGAAACATTACATTAATTAGTATTGAGACAAGTGTATGCAATATGTGATAAACATAAAGACTCAGAAAAACGGAACATTAGTCATTTACACGGGGAATTTTAAACAAAAACTGAAGTAGAAGAAAATTTTCTGAGAAGTAGAAGTAAAATGGCATAGACAGAAGTGAATAAGACGTAGAAGTAGCCTACATTTTTGAGAATTAGAAGTAGAAGTAAATTCAATTAGAGAGAAGTGAATAAGAACTAGAAGTAAAATTAATCAGAGAAGCAAAATAACACTGGCAGGGGCATCTATTGTGGAATGGTCCAGAGGTGACCAAATGGTACCCAAGGTATGGCCAAGGTGTGGCTGGAGGAGTGGTAAAGAGGCAGTGCCCTTTGTCTATAGACGACTTGAGTCAGATAGTTTAGCTTTGACATCAGTTTCCTGACTCGTTGCTTTTTCGTGGTTTACTGAAGGCTCAATCAACATCTTCATTGTTAGTTAAGCTACTGAGTCTCTACCAATTACTGAGCTTAGTATTTTGTGCTCTCGAGTTTGTGTCATGGTTTCACCGACGGAGCTACCTTCCCGTTTACTGGTGGAATCGGACGTCCCTTCCGATGGAAGATATAATTGTCTCAGTTTTGCTGACAGGATGTATGTAACTTTTGACCTATGAAGTGATTGCAGATTACTGACCTCCACAGAATAGGTATTGCTTATAAATACACCTGGCAACAACATCACTGACTTCTAATAGTGCAGCACCCACCATAAACATCGTTGACTCAAAAAGCTTACACCTCAGCAACAGATAGCTCTCATGAATACATCCAAAACTGTTGCAATGGAGAATCAGAGCTACCAGAAAGACCCTATGGAAAGAAGTTAGCATAATCAGAGTTTGACTGGGATCTACAGACACCTATTGGTAGGCAGAGAGTAAAACAAGCATGATGCTTTCACTCTTATGATCAAGGTTTATGAAGTGCATAAACATCCTGTCTCTGAAAAACATAGCCATTTATAGAGTGCCCTGTTACATGTCTTCGAAGTATCGTTATACTGCCAAATTTCCAGCCTGTTATTGTAGTTCACAGTGCACCAAGATAATACTCCAACATATGGAGATGGAAAATTGACAACTCCAACATACCAACACTAAAATCAACTCTGCTCTGTATGCAAAGTGCATCACATTAAGGTTTCAAAGAACAAAATTATGGTACATATAACAGTCTTCAAGCAGAGAAGAAGGATATGTGTGGCTGACCCCTCTTCAAATCAGAAGGAGATATAGAACAGTCAGCTATAGAAGCAGAAGAAAAGCAAGAAGCTTCACTTACCCAGTAAATCGAACATTTACATCAAGGCCGGTCTGTAACTTTGGAAATACGGCAATGGCATCATGCATGTTTTGTTCATAATTCAATCGTGTGTCCTCACTTATGTTCTGTGAAACAAAGAGGACAACACTTTAGTCCAGCAACTTATCAATTATCACAACTTGCTCAATCAATAACAGTCCTCAGAGAAATACTTCTCAGCACTTTTGATTCTTTTCAATGAAGAGTAATGCAAAACCAATTCAAAAAGAGTTCTTCCATGCGAAGGAGGATAGAAAAAGCAACGAGACATTAATTAGCACTTTTTGCCCAACATTTTGTGGCTTGCATGTGTACTCTTTGCAATAAACAGTCACAATGGAATGTCACACCTCTTATGTTGCCATCTAATTTATCTGATACTGGCCTGTTGAATCAGTCAGTACCATAACCTGGTTAGAACATATGTTCAAGACAATTGTAGGACCACAAACACATGCTTCCAGCTGTAAGTGGGTGATCCTTGTAATTGACATTAGGATGTATCAAACGCCCCATGATTTTTGGATTTTCGTAGGAGGCGTCAGTCTATATGTTATATTTTTTCCAATTACTAAAAGAAACTATCCTTAAAAGTTTCAGGAAGTTTACTCATGATATAGGTGGTCCACCAAGCACTTGAATTTTTAGAAAAAATAACGACAATGAAAGTTTTTTGAGATAAGAGAAGTTATTCAAGTTAAAGATTCATTTTGTTGTATACAAGCTAGAAAACAGTGAAACAGATTAGTTAAAAGCATGCAGTAGCTGCAAGAAATACTAATGTAACATAAATTTAACATATGTGCATCAAGTGTAGTACCGTAAGTCATTTCGCAGGATGATCGCTTCTGTGGAGATTTGGCCGTCGCCTACGATCCTGCTCAGCAACCTGCAGCCTGTTTTGATAATGCTCTTCTCTTTTAGCTGAGCTCAAGAAGTCTGAACTGAGCTTCAGCAGTCATTAACTACCTTCTACTCCCACAGGCTGATCAGTGACAACTAATAGGTGGCAGAACTTGGCCAGACTGCAACATCTTCTGTCAAAAACTCTGGATCTAACTGTATAAGGTGAAAGATATACCAAGAGTCAATCGTAACCAGATCACTGAGATCAGCCAGGGTTGTTGTTAATGTTACTGACGTCAGAAACCTGGGCTTGCCAAATCCCTTACCATATCTCTGCCAAGGTGACGTCTGGCTTGATGCCTAGCAGTTTGTCGGCAAGATCATCCTCTGAAACCTTTTTGCTCCACAGCGCAACAGACACCAATTCTGCAGTAAGAGACCAGAGATGCAACTTGAAGGACCGAATATCACTGCTAGAGATCTCTGGATGAACATTCTCATACTTCAGCAGAGACTGAGACAAGTTCAAGCTGTTCCAAGGGGCATCCTTCATAGAGTTAGTCATAATCCACCAGGGTTGCAAAGTTGACAAAGTCCCTTACTTGTGATACTTGGTGGAGTGTCATGATCATTTCACAAGGTATATCTTGAATCTCCTGCTCAAACAGACAAATTATCTTGATCGAATAGATGAATTTTGCCATCCATCTGGCCTTGTGTAGAGCTCCCAGTCTCATAAATGTCACTCAGCATTTTGCTTCTTCTCCATCAAGGAAAACCATGCGCAGCTCAATAGACTCCTTATAGTCATCACGTCGAGTTGGTAGCTCTGAACGAGCAAGCTTAAGCATATTCTCTCTGCACTCACCAAAAAGCTTTGCGCACTCTCGCTAAACACTGTAGAATTGAATCGTGACAATCGTTCGTCGACTGATTGACTGTTTGTTGGCCAACACATTGAAACCTCCAAGTCTCCAGAGTTACACAGACCCTGCTTACAAGACTTTGAAAGAACTTTAATGTCCTGTCAGCGGTTTGTCGATTGATCGCATCACTGACAGAACATTAAAGTTCTTTCGAAGCCTTGTAAGCAGTGTGACATCTGGAGACTTGGAGGTTTCAATGAGTAGGTCATCCAACACATGTGACAGAACAACCTCTCCAACATGGTGACGATAGGGTGATCAAAGAAGAGCTCGACCTAATCACTGCTCGGTGATAGTCACACATGTCACAGTTATTTGTCCTGTGTTGGATGCCATAGTGTCAAATCTTGCTAAAACTCACTCAAATGTGTATTTCTAATAAAAAATATTGCAATGAAGAAATGGTCAGACAAGCATAAAATAGTTAACCACATGGAACTAAGTCATAGAATAACTACTTAAAAAGAAAACAAGCACACAACATTTTCTATATAAAAAACGCCTGGACTTTTTCACCTTATGCGATACTGGTTTTTTGAGAACTCCGGTGGACCCCATAACCAATTCTGAATTGTAAAAAAATTTTCATGAGCACAATTGGAGAGGTATACATGTAGTTGGGGACAAATCCTAGGCTGTCAATACAGATTAGGCACTCCACCCACTGTTGACCTTGCATGACGGAGAAGAGGAAAGATATATCTATGTAACTAGACACCTTCTTCTAACATGCCAATGACGCCATTCCCTCCCCCACACAGGTCACTTTTACAACTTGCCAATTTGGACTAAAGTGACATGATTGTGCCCACGGTAATTAAGCAGGCACTATGATTCACTCTGCACAAAAGCTGTAGACGCTTTGCCAGCAGTCTAGCACAATGGTTACTGGGTGGTCTGAAGTAGAATCCCAAGTTCCCCACGCTATGGGAAGCGAACGGAATGCTGTCCTTCACAGACCCAATGATGTTGCTGTCGTCATTTTGCTCTTAAAGACTGAAAATAATACTATAAATAAAAAAAAAATTTAAAAATATCGGCACCAATTATCTAGCCAATATTTGATAAAAAATTCTGATTTTCTTATTTACACAAAGAAAATCAACCTAACTAAAAACAAATTACTATTACTATAAGTACTGTTACTAGTAACTATTTCCTAGCATAAACTGAGGCACTACCAAAAATTCATAAAAATTGTGCCAACTGCTAAACTAAAAATCAAGAGAATGAGACTTTATAAATATTTGAAATTTGAACTCGGAACAACTCAACTCATAAAACCAAGTTCTCGGCAAGAAATTGACACCCGATTCATCTCTATTGATATATTATCGAGGAGTTTGAACTACAATAAGAAACTATTTTCTGCAATGAAGACATTTTATTTTATCACCATCTTCAATGCATTCATCAACAGTTACCTTAAAGGCAAAATGATCACATAATTTTCAACTCAAATGTTTCATGTCAAGGTTAGTCATTTGGTTTACTGCTCGACATCACGAAATAAGCAAGAAACCTAACTCTTTGAACCCTGGCTACCTGGTGTAAAAACCCAAGGATCCTGGGTTCCTGAGCAAACTTTGTTACTTTCAGAAAATATTCATAATTAATTGGACAATTTATTACAGCCTATGGCTTGACTATAACGTAAACAATTAAGAAAACAGAATTTTACAAATGATACAGGCAGTAAGTAGTTTATTCATTCTGAAAATTTATTTAGTGCTCCTTCAAGAAACCTACTCAGAAGCGCTCTCAGCCAGGCTGCAGCCAAACAAAAAAGACTTAAGGATATGGTAGAAGGCTGGCAGATTGTTCCTAAGGAACATGTGCAACACTAGAGGGAGCATATTCTAATTGGGGGGTCCCACAACCGCAAAGGCTCATGAACTGCACCAAAATACAGTCTTTTATCACTTCAGCAGATCAATGTCCTTTGCATACAGATGTTGCTGCTTAGCTTTTTTTGTACTATTCTCTGCAAACAACACAACGTTGGTTCGATGTTGCATGAGCTGCATGACATTCAACGAGATGCTGCACAATGTCGCCTATATTGATCAGCCAGGTATCATCGGGGTTTGATCTGTGTTGCCTCGTCGGAGTGGCAGAATGACGATACCCTTCAATCAGCTCATGACAAAAACGATTCCCAAACAAATGGAATAATACTCTTCTACACCCTGACTGACTGTGTGGTCTCTTATAATTATAATCTTGAAGAATGTAACTGTTGTAGACATCTACTACAGCAGCGTTTCCCAAACCTTTTTGCCTGTGGAACCCTTTCAATCCTAAATCGTTCAAAACTAAACATATTCTGTTGTAAGTATAGATACATGAGAATGCAGACAATTACAGGTTTAAGATTAGATTACGTCAATTTAAGAGCACGATTTAGGCCTAATATCGACGACATCGACAAGGATTCTCTTTCATATAACGCTATAGGGCCAACACAGATGTTCAGCAAACACCCTCTATGAAAAAATGTCTTATTGCTCACACTGAAAATTTTTCACGAAACCCTTGCCTTCACCTCACGGAACCCTAGGGTTCTGTGAACACAGTTTGGGAAACACTGTACTACAGCACCGTCATCGTCTGACATGTCAGTTTCCAATTCATTTGAATCATACACGTCACTTGCAACAACATTTTCGCTTTCACTATCACTTTCCAATATCATCCTTACAGTCTCCTCCAACGAAAATTTTCTCTTTTTACGCTATTTTTATTTAACTTGGCTTGTGTAAAGTTTGTCATGGTCCGACAGTAATTTTTTTAACTCTTTTTCAGGTATGTTCCTGTCAACCTACAGAGCTGAAATTTTCCACACATTTGAGGCCTGCGTGACAATGCAATGTATAAAGTTGTTATGCACATAACTCAACAAATATTTTTTTCAAATTACAAAAAAGTTTTTTGACATCTGTTGACTCTTTTTCAGGTATGTTCCCATTGACCTATACAGCTCAAATTTTGCACACATTTCAGGCAAATTTTTACGGACATAACTATTGAGACTATTAAATATTGAGAAAAAATTAAATATCGCTTAGCCACTTGAACGAGTCCTCTTTGACAAGCTCCACGCCGGCAAGTTTATATCATCAATGATATGTAATCAGAAACCTCGTAAGGAAATGGAACGATTGTGCCATCTACCAGATAAAAGAGGATTCAGATTGAGTCGTGGTATATCTTTCACCTTATACAGTTAGATCCAGAGTTTTTGACATGTTTAACAGCTTAAATTTTTTAACTGTTATGAAGAAATAAAAACACCAACAACACTTGCACTTTGAAAAGGTTTAATGCTACATAAAAATGATTAAGCAGGAATATAGTCTGTGATTGTGTTTACAGTTCTGATTTTAATATTCCTTATTGTGGACGTCATAATTAGACAAGTATATTTGCATACATATTTTTGGGAACCCTCCCCTCCCACCGTACGCACCCATACGCAAAATCGCCGTAATTCGAAACCCCGCCCCCCCCTACGTAATAAGTGGATGGCCCCAAATATAGCGTGAATCCGGTATTCCGGCCTGTCGGGTCATTGTCAAGAAACTTTTGTCCGGTTTACCGGCCAAGCTGGTTCAAAGGGTTAAAGAAACAAGCAATGAAAAGTGGATTAATTAATCATTAAAATCTGCAGCCCTAATAATAAGAAATAGCTAGATTAAGATAATAATAATAATAATAGCAAACCATAGAAGATAATAATTAAAGATAATACATTCTTTAAACAACCTGCAACCATACCTTTGGAACATGTTCAAATATCCAATCGGCCAGATAAGCCATCAGTTCGTTAGAGGTGACGACCTCTGCCTGAGAGGGCAGTTTGATCTTGGCCTGCAGCAGGAGCAAGTTCATGATTGCCAACAACGGACATGGTCCGTTCTCGTTCTGCGTGATGACCGGCATCTGTGGAGATCCCTTGTGCTTGATCCACTTGATCTGATAGATGCTCTGCTTCTCTTCATCAGTCTCACTGGCTGATGCTTTCACAGCTGCACCTCTCTCATCATCGGTTTTTCCTCTTCCAGCAGCATCAGAGACAGTCTTGGCTTCCTCTTGCAACGCACTGCTCTCTGTACTAGGCTCACCCTCCTCAGTGACTGCACTACCATATGAATTTTCCAATGTCATCAACGGCGTTTTACCTGAATGCCTTGTTTTGGCCGTGAGGTTGCTCAGCTCATTCGTATCTGGATGAAAATCATTCATCCCACCACTGCCAGCTAAGGTTGGATTCAGAAGTTCATGATCTGTTTCCCAAACATTGTTACTGGTCGCAAATGACAGTGTAGATGGAATGACAGAAGGTTCTGTTACAGACAGCTTTGCTTCTGTCTTAATAGAAAGGCTCTCTAAAAATGTAACATAAATCAAATAAATTAATCAGTCAAACATCAACTATGATGCAAATCATTGTACTTAGTAACTCATATTAATTAGGTTTGGGGTTAATGACTCGTCAAAATGACGAGTGAATGCCCATCATTATGACGGATAGCTGAAAAAGAAGCGGGAGGGCTGTTTCTAAAGCATATGCAGTTGCGGATTGCAACTATGACAACTCCACCAGGAAACAGTGGGGTGGCTAGTGGCAATACCACTTCTTTGAAAAACTGCATATACCCATTGATGGAATTGTGATATACATATATCAAGTCACCATCACAATAAACCTGGTCCCTAATGCCCAGTGGGTGCCTTGGGAGAGGAGCAGGAATAGGAAAAGGAAAACTCTGATGCCAAACCGCTACCTCGTGTCCGATACTTCACGATGTCATCATTGCCAGTCCCCGGCATGAAAACAAGAGGAGGGTCGTTTGAATGAGCGCAGTTATGTCTGCCATAAAGAAAGAAGACAACAGAATTCCAATGCAAGACAGACAGAAAACTTTGGCTATAGAGATCAGGGTTGCATATGGTTGCCAACTGTCTTGGTATGGCTTGGAGAGTCCCGGAAACAACTCAGGCCATCCCGTGTCCCAGGCAATACTTATCTTGTCCCGGAATCCAGGAATACAAAAGCTTCTGTGACATTATCCAAATCCAAGCAACATGGCTATACTGTCACACAACATCTTAATTCTTAATTTTCATCATCATACATCATATTTTAATCGTTAGTGTTTCGACTAATTGTCTTTCGATTAAGGACTCGAAATTCATAACTTCATAAAAATAGCAGAATGCAGAAAACCTTGTTGGTTTGGGGGTTAGTATGGTTTCAATGGTTTTGTATGTTGCAAGTTTTGGGAAATATCACAGAAAGTGTTTGCTCAGAGTTGGCAACCTTAGGGTTAGACACCGGTGGGTTTTTAGACCCAGGGAGTGTGCAGCAGCCTTTGTCTCTGGAAACAGAGACCAGGATAGAATTGGACACCTGAGAGTCTTCAACCCATAAACTTCAAGAAGAAGGTGCTGTAATAGGTAGGAGATTTCGCAAGCACCCACAGATATATCGTGTTCAGGCACTGTCCCAAGGACGAAACAAAGGCCAAGCCTTCAGCACCAAGGGGCCAATGGTTTCGAAGGCAAGGGCAACATGGCTGGCCTCTAGTTCGATGTACTTAGATTTTTCTGAGCACCCGCCATCTCGGTCACTGTTGGGGCCTTACAAGAAGGTATTTTTTCTCATCTAAAGTGTTGCCTTTGTGCGCATTTGTTATATCACGCTTACAATAACTAGTATGCCAAAAACAATCACCAGAAGACGATTAATTAATTACCACAAGCAGGTTGTTGACGCGTCGCATTCTCGAAAACCTCTGCCAACCCAGCCTCATTAGCCACAAGTGGTGCCTCACATGCAGGAACCGAACTGGAAACGTCCGCTGCTGAAGCCGAGGCAGCAAGATCTAAGCTGTCCTCCGCAGTCGCTTCTACGCCGACGTGTCTGGAAACAATAGACGAGTCGCCTGAACAAGCAGCCTCAAGCGTTTGATTAGTATTGCCTGACATTTCGACGCGTGAACTCTGCCTTGATCGCAATTCAGATTTAATTTCATTCGAATTTAATTAAAAGTAATATCCCTCACATATTCTAACACAAACTACGGCTGTTTACCTTTAAGAGACTGCAAACACGAACTACATATTTTAATAGCTTCGTCTGCCTAAATACGTCACTGAACACCGATCAATAAAAGTTTGAAATCGCACTGTAGTTAGAGCAGGAAGCAAAAGGCCCTGTGAAAAGTTTTTGGGTTTTCAAATTTTTATTTGTTAGGCATTTAATACGCATAATCGCCCAACGGACACAAAATTACGAACAAAAAAAGTACATTAATTACTCCCTCCATCGGTCTATCTGATACATAGTTTACAGTCGTGGACTCGTGTGCGCTGTAGAATGTGTAGATCGAGTGCATAATTATTATAGCATACGTGATAATTATAATGTAGGCCTATGACTAATGGAGATAGAAAAATTCTCAGCGTCCACAAAAGCCACGTGAGGCGACCAGCTAATTCACTGGCGTCATACCAAATAAAGTCTGCATTATGCAATAGCCCAGCGGTTTTCAACCGGTGGTACGCGTACCCCTAGGGGTACGCCAGCTGTTGCCAAGGGGTACGCAAGAAAAAATATTATAAAAAAATATTTTTGCAAAAACAGATAAAACAAATACTTTCTTGCTATTATTTTAATCCATGTTTAGCTATTCTATGTTTTTCATAAAATTACGTCACAGTTTCATGATACATATAAATAAAATAAATACTTTCTCGCTAACATTTTAATTCTTGTTTAGCTATTCTAGGTTTTTCACAAAATAACGTCACAGCTTCGTCATGGATTTAAATTAAATAAATAATTAAAAATTAAATAAGAAACAATATAGAATTTTAGATTTAAAGTTTTAAACTGTCAAATTATAGAAAAAAATATTGTAAAATAAATTAATAAAATACCATGGATAGATGGCTCAAACAACAACCATTAAAAAGAAAGTTATCCTCTGACATCGCTACAGTAAGCAGCGAAACAACAGAGACAGTCACTGCAAATGTCCGTGCAGATTCAGACTCCGATGAGGAAAATCAAAAACTTAGGAAGGTTAGGCGATATGATGAGAATTATTTGTCTTTTGGATTCTCATGGTGTGGTGAAGAAAAAGAACCGAAACCCCAGTGTGTCATATGTAATGAAAAATTATCAAATCATTCGATGAAGCCTTCATTACTTCAACGTCACTTCAATACAAAACATGCTCTTCTCAAAGATAAACCACTCGAATTTTTTAAAAGGAAAGAAGTTGAATTGAAACACGGTAAGAGCACATTAAAATCATTCACAACGGCTAACTCACAAGCTTTAACGGCGTCTTATTTGGTAAGCCTGAGAATTGCTAAAACTGGGAAACCACACACTATTGGGGAGAGTCTTATATTGCCTGCAGCTAAAGATATTGTGTCATCCATTCTAGGACAAGCTGCTGCCAAAAAACTTGATGTCGTTCCCTTGTCAGACAATACGGTTTCTCGAAGAATTCATGATTTAGCATCACAAGTAAAAACAATTCTTATTAAAAGAATCAAGCAAAGCAAATATTTTGCAATTCAGCTGGATGAAAGCACCGACGTTACAAATTTTGCACAGCTTATGATGTATGTCAGGTATGAATTTGAACAGTCAGTTGAAGAAGAATTTTTGTTTTGTGAGCCTTTATCTGGGCGGACAACAGCGACAGAAATATTTAAGAAAGTTGATGATTTCATGACTTCGAATGAAATAAATTGGCAAAATTGTGTTGGTGTTTGTTCCGACGGTGCAGCTGCGATGACTGGCAAACACGGGGGAGTTATAACACAAATTAAACAAGTTGCACCACAAGCAAAGTTCACACATTGCAGTATCCACCGTGAAGCTCTTGCTACCAAAGCCATGCCCACCAGTTTAAAAACTGTTTTGGACCAATCTGTAAAAGTTGTTAATTTTATAAAAGCTCGGGCTCTCAACTCTCGATTGTTTTCAATAATGTGCAATGAAATGGGGAGTGACCATAAAAAGCTTCTTTTGCACACAGAAGTAAGATGG
Organism: Bimastos eiseni; assembly: GCA_959347315.1. Taxonomy (NCBI): domain Eukaryota; kingdom Metazoa; phylum Annelida; class Clitellata; order Crassiclitellata; family Lumbricidae; genus Bimastos; species Bimastos eiseni. The sequence continues at coordinate 51,665,205 of OY365806.1, read as the reverse complement.
TTGTCACGTGGAAAAGTGTTATCTCGACTTTTTGAACTTCGCTCAGAAGTTCAAATATTTCTCACAGACAGTGAATTTCAAACAGCTGATTTATTTCTCAATGAGTTATGGTTAATGAGGTTGGCGTATTTAGCAGACATTTTTGGTAAACTGAACGAGTTAAATTCTAGCATGCAAGGACGAAATATAACTCCATTCGTTGTGGCTGACAAAATAAATGCAACAATTAAGAAGCTTCAGTTCATGTTGTCAGATGTTGAACAACTTAAAGTAACTGCATTTCAATCACTGCAAACTTTCTTGACAGAGAACGAACTTCGACTGCATCCTGACATGGTTGAAGATATTAAGAAACATTGTTCTCAATTAATTTCAAATTTTCAGACCTACTTTCCTGAACAGTTTGATGACAAGAGTTGGATACGAAATCCTTTTTCCGAAGTTGCATTGCCAGCTGATTTTTCTGTCCAGGAAAGAGATCAATTCATTGAACTTTCATGTGATGGTGGATTAAAAAGCGAATTCAACAAGGACTTTTTGAGTGATTTTTGGCTTAAAAGAAGAGCAGAATATGGATTGATTTCCGACAGAGCTTTGAAATGTTTGATCCCTTTCAGTACGTCATATCTCTGTGAAACTGGATTTTCTGCAATGCTTGCAATTAAAAACAAATACAGATCGAAACTTGAACTTGAGCCAGACTTACGTCTAAAATTGGCATTAATAAAGCCTGATATTGCAGACTTGTGCAAATCCAAGCAAGCCCAGTGCTCGCATTAAAATGATTAAACTTCCATTTGACTGATTAGTTAGCGGCTATTTGCATGCTATTCGAAAATATTAAAAATAAAATAACAAAATTTTCAATTAAACTGATTTTATTTGTGTGCAACAATAATAATTTCAATATAATTATAATATATTTAGCAAAATTCATATGATATAAACTTATCAATATAGGATTTCTTTAATATATAGGAGGATAGAACCAATTAACTAAAAGTTGTCAAATAACTAAAAAACGTTTTGAAAAGTTTCTTTCTGATGGGGTACCCACCCAAATAAAATTTTAGTTTGGGGGTACAACAAAAAAAAAGGTTGGGAACCGCTGCAATAGCCAATAGGGCCAGGTTGACATTCAGAGGGTTGGTCGATGATGATGACGAGATTATTCGAATCGTTTATTTAGAAATTACACAATCGGACAATAATGCAGAAATGCTTACATGAGTGACAGTGAACAATAATAGTTGCTGGATGAATGTTTTTGTATAATGATCTGGGGATAAATTGAGAGTCGTCTTTGTGTGGAAGAACATGACTCTTCTAGATTGGTGAATGGAGTGGAGACGGAGTGGAGGTAGGAGTTGGCAATGAACATGCTTGGGGCAGTGTTGGGCACGAGACCAAAACCTCGAGACCAAGACCGAGAGGTACAAGACCAAGACCGAGGGTCCGAGACCAAGACCAAGACCGATATTCTTTTTTATAAACAATTCAATTTATTTAGACACTAAAACGGAATGACACGCTTAAAACATTAATTTTATTGCTGAAGTATGCTAATCTTAATAATGGCCCAGAAAACAATTTTACCGGCCAGTCTGAACTTTTGTAGGTTCAGCCCTTGGCTTTGGCCTGAGAATATCACACTATAAATTACTTACAGTATACGACAGGTTCTAAATAAGTCATCTGAACAAGTAGATTAACATGCCGTTTGAATGGTGTAGGCCTAGTTGTACTCGGAATTATAGGTTAACAGTGACTACACGTGGCCAACCACTTAATCATTAGGTTGTTCCAAAACCTTAAAATTTGTGAAAGCAAATTTTGAAGTTGCTGGTTCCTTTGCAAATTCATTCTTTGCCCATAGAAACAGGTAAGCCTATATATTGATGGTCAGCGCATCATAAATCGATAACAAGCACGTAGGGCCTAAATATCTGGTGTCTCAAATAAATGAAAATAATCGACAAATATCAAAAGGAATTGCTCTGATACGGAAAATGACCAAAAACGCTAACCTAAGACGGAGACCAATCTCAAGACCGTTCCTTTAATACCAAGACCGACACTGTCGAGACCAAGACCAAGACCGATGGTCCGAGACCAAGACCGCAGTTTTCTGTGTGTCTCGAGACCACATCCCTGGCTTGGGGTTGTGTAAGATGGAGAAAATAAGTTTGGCATCTGCTATGTTTGCAAGTTCAGAGACTGTTGGGAAGGGTAGTTCAAAGTAACTTAGGCATTTAGCTCTTTTTAGGAGTCTTTCCAGGTGTTCTTTATCAGAGGCTAGGATTAGACCACATTAGGACTATCCGACTATGTAATGTATGGAAGAGGAAGAAAACTCATGTGCTTTGTTTTCTGATAGCTTTAAAAGAGGAGAGCAACTTGCAAGTTGCAGTGAGGTGGTCATTATGAGCTGTGATATGAAGGTTTTTTTGAAGGAAGACACCCAGTATTTTTAAAGTTTTAACTCTCGTATCGAGGTCGGAAAAATGATAATATTTTTAACCAGATACTCACAAGCTCATACCATCCAATCTGAACTACTCTCAATCAGGGCTACTACTAATAACCTTACCTACAATACTTCTAAATCTAAGAAGGGAAGTGTCACCTGCAAATTTGAACATGAGATTCAGGGGCTGTGAGGGGTGCAGGTCTGATGCAGTTATTGAGAAGTTTGTGGGTCTTAAGACAGAGCCTTGAACTATGCTAGCATTGATTGGGAAGAGAGACCTTTGAATATAGTGTGGTGTGAGCATTCAAGACCAGCCAGTTATAGACTTGATCTGGGATATCAAGAGTGGAAATTTTGTCGAGGCATGTTCACTTCTGAGCAAAAAATGTTGGAAGGGCGATATCAAATTTCAGAATAAAAAAAGGATACCCATAACACAAAAACATCTAAATGGATTTGGACAAATTCCATCGGTCGCACATGCTGCATCTAGACGAGTCAATGAGCAAATTCTGGGCTAGCCACAACTCGGGCAGAACTAATGCAACCCGGGCATTGCAAAGACGCCCTACGCGTGTGTGCTTGTTAGATGCATATAAATACTACTAAACTACTCATAACGGGGGGGCTTACCATCATTATTGACAGTCCCAAGGGCGGATCCAGACCATCTAGTAAGGGGGGGCGATTTTTAGGTTTTAGTGGCAACCGCAGGCAAGCCCACAAATCGTAAAACTTGTTTACTTTTTTTTCTTTGAGTATCATTCTTCTACTGTCTTAATCTATGTAATGTAACTATAAAATGACGTCATATATTGGTATCCCAATAGTCCGATTTAAAATACGCACCGCACAACTTTATTAAAATTCATATTACTTTTAAACAGTCTGCTCAATAGACCTAATTTACTTCCGTTTTCAAACACCATGCTGTGTTAGTTAAAAATATAATAAATAGTAATAATTTACAACAGTGTATATCTACATGAAAATTTGAACATTTTTGTTGACATTGCATACTTTCTTTATAAAGGGCTGCAAAAGCCAAGTAAAAATCGCTAAAGAAATTTCTTTCCAAATAATATAAGGGGAGGCGATCGCCCCCATCGCCCCCCCCTATGGATCCGCCACTGGACAGTCCAAATATCTTGACCGATCAAAGGATTTAACTGGCTGCAATGAATACTTGCCTGCCTTTCTTTTTCATTCAAAGCATGGCTTACTTCCAAACTGGGATAAAAATTCCAAGTGTGTCCCTATTCTTCAACATATCCTCTAATGCCCAGTGGGCATTCCTTTGTCTCTTTGTTCCTTCCAATCCTCAGTATTTCAGTCCTTGTTGCTACATCACACAGAGTTAACTTCAAAAAGGCTTGATACAAGCAAGTGTCTGATCAAATACAATTATAACACAATGGTGTCCAATACTTGTTGCATGTATTCTGTGGATATCTAATTGTGTAATATGAACAACAGTGATGGGAGTCAATAGAAACTTTAATACTCTTTGATTTGACATGAACTCTTAACAATCTCACCAGCATGCATGGACACAAGCCTGTAACCTGTGAAAAATCAGTTTAAAATAGCATTTAGTCAGCATAACCTATCAAGAATAACATTCAGATGACTAAAATTATCACAAATCCAGATCATGTAACAGCCAGCACTACAGCACCATCACTCCAAGTGATAGACTTAGACAGACATTCAAATGGGACTGGAGACATTATAAACGCTATGCCCCAAAACCTCATTAGAAGATCAACTACATTCTGTAGCTGACAACAGAGACAATGGGCAGACAACGGCATATACACGCAACCACTCTACTAACTCAGGCCTAAAGGAATTCTCTCCATGTCTAATCTACACAACAATAATATAATCAGATTTTCACATACACTCTGTGATAACTGATGACTAGCATACTACCAGAATGACTGAACACCGCAGCGCTGTTCATCTTTGACACTAGAGGCACCACCTGCCTACCAGCTTAAGCATATATGTTGAATTATGTTGAATGTATAGAAAGCATGCAAGGCCAATAACGAGACGCGAGTACTGTTGTGGCTTGTTCTGTTACGGACTGTCAACGAGATCAACCTGCAAAATGTCCATCTGCTGAATACACTTGGAAGAAATCGCACTGACTTCACTACAAACGTCTAACCTAATACAACAAATTGCAGGTGGTTCCTGATAATTTAAATCTAAATACAACATTCCAATGATAATATTATCACAATTGACTACAAATCCTCAACCTGTGTAAAGACTCTGTTAATAGTATCTGTTATCCAACCTGTCAATTTCTTCTACAACAAACACCCAAAAGCAGTAATAACATCATTGCACTGTATCAGACAACTTTCAAAAAACACATCTACCCAGTAACTGACATAGAGCTCGAATGCAAGGAGTCAGAAGTCATTGCTCATATAGGAAATTCAGTAAAATTCTGTCCATACATTATTAAAAACCTCATCAGAACCCTCAAACATCAAACTACTAACACAGTCACAAAAAACGATATAACATATATCTAACTTCAGCATCAACTGCATATATCCTGTCTTGCAGAAGGTCACAACAGAACCATCAGATATATATGCATATATACATGCATGACACTTGAAAAGTCTCGGCATTCTATGATAATGACATTCTGGCGTTGTTAATACCGTAGTGATTCAGACAAACACACACAAATGTGCAGTCCTCCAGAGATGACAATTCATCTGCAAACTTATGTTACAAAAGCATACCATAAGGATAAAATGACCATAATAAAAAGTATTATAAATCATGATGGCATTTATTGAACATCTTTGTTAGATCTCGTATGCATTTTTACTTCATTTCATTTAATTTTTTCTTCATTTCAGACGTATGTCCAAGACGAATGTTAATAACATGATCAATTGATCATACACGCATGACAATTATATGTACACCTTATTTTAAATTATGCTACATACACGATTTTTTTAACAGGCATTGTGTAGGACTGTGATTACACTACAATTACAGGTATTTCACAAATAAGATATTTTGAGAAAATGCTACCAACTGATAAACTGACAAAGACTACAACAATTCAGCTGTTTTCTTACTATATATATATATATATATATATATATATATACATATATATATATATATACATATATATATATATCTGTAGCCAAGCAACTCATTATTGCTGTCCATATACAAACTAAGTAATCATATCAAGAATCTGGTGACAAGTACCTAACTCTTGTTCTCCAGATCTCCAAACAGACTATAACCTTCAGACTGTGAAAAAATGTCTAGAGCACAATACCATTGCTAAAGCATAGCAAAGAACCAGCTGCATACAGTATAGAGTGGTTGACTAAATTCAATACAGGAACCAGCTAGCATCTAGAATTGAGTCTCAAGAAGATCGCAAAGTCTCTTTGCAGCGCCATCTTTGCTTGCTCGAATTGTCAATCTATACATCTGGAATAAAGTACAACCACAAATAAGAAATTTTAATTGCTGAACTTCCATATTTTCACACATTTAAAAATGTTTCACAACTTATTCAGTTATCATTGCAGTCATGTACACACATTTAGTCAGACATCAGATCATCACAGCTCTTGAAGACAAGGTCCTCCAAACATACCAGAGAGACTTGGCTGCCATACGATTTCACCAATCTCTTATGGGGTTAAAATGTGTTTGTCTTATATAAGTGAAGATTAGTTACGCTCAAATTATTATTTCTATATGTATTCAAAAGGAGCTACAGAGAAATTAAATATTTTGCAGCCATGTTGTTTTTGAAGAATTTGACCATTGGTAGTTTATATGCATGAAAACATTTCAGATCTTCAGTAATATAAACATGCCATGTATCATTTTTTTTCATATTTTATTTGATAACAATTATATGTGAGAAAGAGTTTGATTAATTTGTGCGTTTACCCAGTAGTGTAGCTGGCTCTGTGGCGCCTTGGAACGAACCTTGCTCAAACGCCCTTCCACTGAGCAAGGTCCATTCTCAGTGCCCCATACAATACAATACAATACAACTGTTATTTGATATCACCCTTCCTACAGTTTAGTTCAGAAGTGCACACACTCCTCAGTGGCACAACTGCAGTTGTAATGCAGAGCAATTGTGTGTGAATAACTTGTTCAAGGTCCCTACTCAGTGACTCCTCAGACGAGGGTCGAACCCTCTCACTCAGTGAACTATGAGCATCACAGGCCGACCGACCGTTCTAACCATTTGGCCACCATGCCACATGATCAAGTAACAGAAAAGATACAACTACATAACTGGTATTCTGTCTTTCTGCACTTTCTCGTGAAATTTACGGAATATTTCGTAACAGAAGCAACAGCTGCAGCAAAAGTAACAGCAGTAGAGGCAACACCAGCAGAAGCAACAGCTGCAGCAGAAGCAACAGCAGCAGCAGCAGAGGCAACAGCAGCAGAACCAACAGCAGCAGAAGCATAAGCAGCAGCAGAAGCAACAGCAGCAGCAGAAGCAACAGCAGCAGCAGAAGCAACAGTGTCAGCAGAAGCAAAAGTGTCAGCAGAGGCAACAGTGGCAGCAAAAACAACAGTGGCAGCAGAAGCAACAGCAGCAAAACCAACAGCAGCAAAAGCATAAGCAAAAACAGAAGCAACAGCAGTAGAAGCATAAGCAAAAGCAGAAGCAACAGCAGTAGAAGCAACAGTGGCAGAAGCTGCTTGGCAGCAGAAGCAACAGTGTCAGCAGAAGCAAAAGTGTCAGCAGAGGCAACAGTGGCAGCAGAAGCAACAGCAACAGGAGAAGCAACAATAGCAGCACAAACAAACGTGGCAGCAGAAGCAACAGCAGCAGCAGAAGCAACAGCAGAGGCAACAAAAGCAGAAGCAACAGCAGCACAAGCAACAACAGCACAAGCAACAGTGGCAGCAAAAGCAACAGTGGCAGCAGAACAAACAGCAGCAAAAGCATAAGCAGCAGCAGAAGCAACAGCAGCAGCAGAAGCAAAAGTGCCAGCAGAGGCAACAGCAGCAGCAGAAGCAACAGCAGCAGAAGCAACAGCAGCAGAAGCAACAGCAGCAAGTGTGCTTAGTCGTGAGGATGAGCTGCCGCCTGACATAAAACACTACCTGTACTTGTTTGTTTGGCTCCAGCCTGAGCAGGCAACCAATCTGGTGCGATGAAGTGTGAATGATTCCAGCGCCAACAAAATTATCCGGATGAGGATCGATTCCTTCCAGGACACCGAGTCCAAATCCAAGCAACTAAAAAGAAACAACATTCTACAACTCTAGCCATGTCACAACTATTGGCAACTTGATTGTGTAAGACATCAAACTGAAGTCTGTTAGAGAGTAAACAGCAGCTCAGTGATGTGCTCTTCGTGTGTCCACAACCTTACAATTCATCTGCCATCTGCTCCACAGCCGAAAACGGGCAGCATTTAACAGCTTTCAACATGTTCCTGGATTGCTCCACTTATTGGACATATGTGGAAAAATTTTGCAAAAGCAGTCGCATGTCGCTTGTTACAATCAGGCTTAAAATGACCAAAAATGACGTGAAACCTCAAACTGCTCGTAATTGATATTAATGCAGAAACGATTACAAAAATATATATTTAATACAAATAATATATAAAACTTTTGTTTGGACTTTCATAAAGGCTTCAAAAAAGATTTTTACCAACAGCCCTATAATGCTACAAGACAGAAAATCATAATTTCGGTTCAGATTTCACTATCTTTGTTGTCATATTTAATTAGGTTATGGTTCGAGATTTCCTGCCTTCCCGGTCTCATTTTGAAGCAGAATATCTCCTTTTCCTGTTCTATTAATAACATATGACCTTAGCCTATTTATTACGCACACAGATTGCCCAGAATGAGGTCGACTTATGTAAACAATAACCGATACATGGTTAGCAACCAAAGCGCGTGATTTGATCACATGATACAATCTTGAACAGCGGTTGGCTGATGGTTTTAAGGTCAGCTATGCGCATGCACACTCGGTTTGACCCGGTCTCTTTAAATGTCACACACACACGGAATGCATTCTAGTTTGTTGATTTTGAAATACTTAATCGTCGAAAATGGAAGAGATTATCGCGAATTTGATTAATGCTAAAGGGTCGGATCGAGCAAAAGTGCACGAATTGTTGCAAGAGTATTTGATCATCGATCGCGATGACGATCGCGATGAAAGCGAGGGTTTTGGTGATGATGATTTTCGGACAGAATCTGATGCCAACAACGATTCAGATGACCAAGAAGAAAATGAAATGAATGTTTCGAATTTCGAAGATGTCATTACGCACGCTAAAACATCTAGCGAGTTTGTAACTGATGACAATGCCGTTGAATATCAGAAAGCGGTTGAATTCAGGTAAGCCCCGATTATTTTTTAAAATACTGTGCACCACAGGATCCTTGTTTATAGACATTCAAGTACTGTTTCTGATTCACTGCGACTCCTATACGAAAATCTTGTAAATTGCTGTTTGTTTTGAATGCAGGGCTTTTAGCATTGGCTTTGCATTTTTGTTGCATGGCTTTTATAAAAGCAAACTGAAATGAATTTGATAAATAGAAAAAAATGTTTTTATATGGGTTGTTTATTTGTAGATGTCAATGTAAACTTAATAATGGACTCCCATGCAGTAGCCAGTATGCTCCGGAGGACATGGTCAGGCGTAGAATGGAAATGGCTGCACTTGTCCCACGGGATCAAAATGTTGGTGCTACTCGACGTAAGAACAACACTCACTGCTTACAGTTTAGCGAAATTGAAGATATCATTCGCTTCCTGACAAATTATGCCAGCGAGCATGCGATGATGCTTCCTGGAAGGGTTCCTAGATCTAAGCGGGATGATATCAAGTTGCTGCCATCGAGCCACACCAAGACCAAAGTGTACGGCCTATACAAAACGTGCATAGAACAACATGGAAAACGAGTCGCTGGATTTTCGACCTTCAAACAGTACTGGCTTCAAGTCATTCCATTCATCACGACGTGCAAGCCAATGACCGATTTGTGTTGGACTTGCCAAAACAACAACACGTTGATCTACCGTAGTGCCAATATCGAGAATCATGAAAAAGGTTTGATTTGAACTGCATAGTTTTCTATGATTTTATAGAGAAATCAAGAAAGTAAGTTGTTTGGGAAATTTGAAATGCTGAAGTAGTGTTTTGTTGTTATTAGGAGCACCAAGCTTTGTCTGCATTTGAGATTACAATTTGCACTTAACTAAATGGTGACAGGTTGACTAGAGCTTTTGACCTGTAACATGGTTTCAAACCTTGTCCAAGGAAGTTACTGCTTACTGACCTTGAGCAAGTCCATCATGCTCAATTGCACTGCAGTTGTATTGTATCGTATGACATAATATGGGTTTAAATGGCTCAGACGTTAGAAGCACTGCAAGCTAACCTGTGTCTATCTCTCCTATCATCCTCTTCAAAACTGAGATAGTGTCCATCATCCAAATCATTCCAGAACTGTTGAACTGAAGAATTTCTGCCCTATTGTTCCTTGGAGTGTCTTAAACATAAATTTTATATGATGTCCAGAATTGCCTTGTTTGTTGCTAACTAAAAAATCCTGTAGCTGCACTCCCTTCTTTCAACTTATAATCTTGTAGGTTTCGAGTAGTTCACTGCTGCCCCTCGTTGAAATGAAAATCTCAATCTTTACAGATTCAATGGTATAAATATAAGACCAATGATGTTCTCTCGATAAATTATTAGTTTTTAAATTAATTATAATACATATTTTTCACAGGTGACCTGCTTCGTCAACAAGAACAGCATTTGAATGATGTCCAGATTGAACGATCACTCTACAAATCCATGGTTGATGAGGCAAAATCAACAGGCCTGGAATTCGGTCTCTCTGATTGGCAAGCAAGTGCTCCGTGTAGCCGCAGCATGTCCATGCACTACAGTTTTGACTATGCACGGCAAGTACATTTGCCGAGTGATCCTTTACAGCCAGGACCAATATACTTCCTTGTTCAGTGCCAGGCCCAAGCCTGGATAAAGGAAGAGGGCGACAGCACTAATCTTTTTTTATCAAACAGTGTCGTTAAAATGAAGCTACTACATCCGTTGACGATCCAGAGCCACCGATTGCCTTCACGCCAAACTGGACATGATGCAGAAGACCTTTTAACACTTGCAGATGGTCGACTGAAGGGTTAGATCATGTTTCCACAGGGGACCCAGAACACAAAGGAAGCATATCATCCTGTGGTGATTCAGGATCATCTGTTCCTGGTACATCTTAAACTCTAGGTGGTGGTGGGAGAAGACCCGTGTCTTTGCGAGTTGACGATGAATACATAGTGTGACTGGAATAAACTGTCATTTTATTTCTGTGTTTTTATGATATAGATGTTAATTTTATCCATTACTGTATTGCAATATCTAATTCCTTAGCAGGTAATAGCTGCTTAACCTCTCTCAGAATTTGAGACTTTTGTAATAAAATTGACATTTAGTTTCAATGATTTCTCGTTGGTCAACTGGAATAACTTTAATAACTTTGTTCCTACTTGAGATATCTACACCAAATTTCGACAGTACATTTGCAATACCTGCAGCTGCAATGGTGCCAAATTTCAGTAAAATCGGTTCAAAAACAATATCCGTTGCTAAGGAGATTATAAAAATAATATGGCTAAACTTTGCACGCAGTTTTCTCGAATAGCACTTTACGTAAACGGTCACATTGGAAATTCTATAACTTTGGCTGTATGCAAGGCATAAACTAGCTGAAAACGATTTTGGAAAGGTAAATCTAGCAGCTTCAGGATGGTGCAAAAAACAGGAAAAAATATTTTGCATACAAGTGACTGGTTTCGTGCTGACGAGTCACATATGTTTAGCAACTTTAGGCAATCTCTCACAAATATAACCACTGGCCACAGTTAAACATTAACTAATAAGAAGTATTCAACTGTGTCACTGAATGACTTCGCTTTATGGAAAAGGTTTTAAACCTAATGAGTCAAAATTTTAAAAACTTTTTTTGTCTCAATATGACATGGAACACAAGCTTAATTAATTGTCTAGAAACTATTTCATTTTGCCGGTTCTCACATGCAGTGTAATTGTGAAATTATACAGCACAATTGGAAACTAGTCAGAAGCAACATTCCCAGCACTAACACTAGCCTGAACCATTCCTTGCATTGGAGTCCCTAGTTTTAAATATTGCAACTGTTGTTGGAACTGAGGCAAATGTTTGTCTTGTAAAACAAAGAAATCACACCTTGGTCTTGACAACGTCCGTGTTAATAGGTTGTTGAGCCTTGCAGATCTTTTGTGATTCTTGTCCAGGTCTACAAAATAGAAAATTAGCAAATAAACATAATGTAGCCAAACAACTTTAAGAGCAGCTGTGTCACTCATTTCCTATGTAATCTTTTGTTTCTTAGATGCAATTAGTTTAGTAGATGTAAAGTGTACATTATTAGCCAACACAATACTACATGCAGCAAACAGGACCATACGGACAACATGTCTGTCTGTTTCTGTTTGTCTGCTGTCATTGTACATCTTCTAGAGGTGGAACTCGAACCATCTGGATCCCAGATCCCAGCAACAATGACCAACGCTGACCACACAAGAAGTGCATTGTTTGTACCATACATGGGAAACAGACAGAAATGCATCATTTTGTTAAATATATCCCCACAACCTACACTGTGCTACTAAGTAGTGCAATGTTTAAAACAGTTTATCTCTGAATATCATTTATAGGTACTCTACAGTGTTACAGAGAGTAAGACAAACGTATGAAAGAAACAGTTATTTTTGATTCTCTGAACAGAAAAATGCCATGAAACAATAAACAGAAATTTTCACAATTTTGTGTTTTCAGTCTGGGTCCATATTAGTTGCACATCGCTTATAATTGGGCCCACAGTCAAAGTGTTAAGGAAGCTTGTAGCCCTGTCATGCAGCATGAATTTTACTTTCATCAATATGCACAGCAGATGGCTCTGCACTTAGCTCTAGAGTAGTGTTTAGAAATTCGGAGACTATGATTGTGAGTAAAACTCTAGTTTAGCTAATAATGCAGTTTAATGAGAACTTATTTCTTGACTGATAAACATGGTTCTCAGCTCTAAAACAACAATGATCTAGTTTGTCAAACTCCAGCCTCATTGAGTGTCTACATACATACTGGTTAAGTATCTTCCATCTCTGAAAGAACTGACTAGCATCCATCTGAGCTGCTTCCATGAACTTGTTCAACATGACAGGCAGCTTCATTTGAAACTTCTGTGGCACGCTGCTGTAACTGCATTGACAACAGAAAATATCAAATGCACTCCATACAATGTGAAATTAGAAAACAACAAAAGATTCAGTTATCTTCTGACCAACCAAATAAAAACACACATTCACACTGAAACATGGAAGTAAGCATGTTCAGTATTTTTGCTAGCAGGATATGTATGTATGCATGCACCTCTGAGTATAAATTTGCCAACTGTTTTAACTAACACATCTACATTGTGTCAGTTTAAAGATAAATATAAAGTCTACCAATTCTGACCGATCAGAATCCTTAAAAATCAGTGTTATCAGCCTACAAGCCTGTTGTTATATTACTTTGTACATTGATTTAGTCTGATGATATGCGTTATTGTTGTCGATATATTGCCCTGTGAATTGATTTCATCTGCATTGTTTGAGGTGCACTGTTGCTATGACGTTTACATTTTGGTTAGTTATTGTTACTGTAATCGCGAAAGGATTTTCTGTGACTGAATTGCTTCATTGGTTGTATAATTATTGAAAGAAATTGGGCGACCTCTATTAGAAGAACAGTTCGTTCCTTTGGGGTTTCCCATTGTCCACTCTATACTTACTCTATTGTTACCGCGATTGTATTATGCACTACGTTTCTTGGTGAATAATAATACATTTGACTGATAGAAATATTGAAGAGGTGCTGTAGACTTTTTTCCTAATAATAATAATAAGTGTGTGTAAACATGGTTCAGTGCTGTCACAAATAGACATAATGGGTTAGAAGGTCTAAAACAAATCAAAGTGCTCTTTAATAACACACACACTCTTACTACATGGTAGTATCTTCAAGATAGAAAACTGACAATTACAGCATTTTTAAGACTTAACAGTTTTAGACATTCCAGGCCCCTGTCAGGAGCCTCTGTCGTAGAACCGGCTCCGGGACAGCAACCCAATCAGACTCCCCTAACTTAAGTCAAAAAGATCCGACTATGATCAACGAGTCTCAGACAGTCAGTCACTCAGTCAGCTGAGAGACCAAAGTCACTTCTTCCATCACTTGATTTTCAACGTGGCTCCACTGCTCGATTTAGGCACACAATAAAAACGCTTAGGTCTAAACAATCTGTAGGGCCTCAAAATTCATTATATGTGAAATGTAAAGTTAGTATGACAGCACAATCGTTATCTTTTCATCCTTTAGATTAAAATAATTTCTAGATATAAAGCAAGTTGCACTCATTATTATAATCAGAAACTTCTACAGCGCCATTATCCAATGTCTATGGCATTGACCGATGGGTGCATCATAACTAACCCATTGCGCATTGATCTAAGTACAGGTTGACATAAGTTAAACTTTTGCCAAAGAGAAGGAGTTTGCTGCTTGCAAAATAGTAAAGGAAAGCAAACAAGTGGACAGGATAAACGAATGTGTAACATTTGGTTTTAACATTTCTGATGGATTAAACTTACTGAAAATGTAGGTTTAGCACGGGAATGTTTGTGAAGTCCGAGGCACACTGGATGTTGATCAATTGCTGCTTCTGTGCCCCTCCCTCAACAGTCGCATCCACTGGCGCCACCTGTATCTGGAGACGTGACACAATGCAGTCAAGGATGCCACGCCACAACAATAAAATGGCACTATACAAATCAGAATCAAATCAATGATAAGCAGCAGCCCATTAACCCTTTAACGACTTAGCGTGTATTAAAGCAGGGTTCTTCAACTTTTTCACACCTGCAGACCGGCGAAAATAGGAGAAATATTTCGCCTACCGGCTAAATACAACTGTAGACTGAAGATAGTATTCTATTTATCAAATAAATACAAATGTAGACTGAAGATAGTATTCTATTTATCAAATGTAATGTTACAAATTTACAACTTTTAGGTAGTACGACATCTGCTGCTGCTTATTTGTTACAAGATGTGACATACGTGGCTCCAGTGTTGTTTCTGAGAGACGAAGCGTTGCATAAACATTCTTTCGGTTTCTTTTGGTTTTTATTACTGACATGGCAGAAAAAGTCTTTTCACACAAATAGGAAGTAGAAAAATCAACATATTTCTATTTCTTGGTTTCTTCTTAACTTGAAGCACTAACTAATGCTTGGCACAGGGCTACTGTCGTTGCCATCACTACTTTTCTACTGAATGTTATCCTTGCCTTGTCCGAAGAAGGCTAAAAGGTTTTGCTGTTTGTCTTTCTTTGTCTCCGTTTTGCATGGTTTCAAATTTAATGAAAGAACTAACTTGCTGTCTTAGATACCACAACACAATACTAAAAAAACACCGGTCAACTCATGACGACGTTAATTTTTTAGAAAAAAATACAGATTGTAAACCAGACAACAAAACATAAATAAATGATGCATTGCAAGGTACAGGTTTCATATACAAATACACAGAATGCATTATAGTCACCAAAATACGTTTTTATTGCACTGTACAACCATAATTTTAGTTTTAAATTGTGAATGAAAGTAAAATTATTTTGGATAAAGAAGGAATTTATGGAATAATAATCTTTTAATTGCACTCATTCAAGAAATTTCTTGCAGAAAATTTCTGTGCACCGGCCGCGGGCCACGGTTGGTTGAAGAACACTGTACTAAAGTGTAAGGCATAATCATAACGCTGGTCATTAAAGGGTGTCAACACCTGAAAATGCAAACCAACTTACTCAACAAGCTAACAATCAGAGATCGGCACAATTGTTAAATTGCTAATTAATTAAAATTAGTCACTAAAATATGCATTTTGATTAGAATAAGAATTAGTCAAATCAGGAAGATAATAGATTGAAATTGGAATTGACAGCAGCGGTCAATTAGCAACTAGAATTAAATGAAGCGCCATTCCGTCAACCTACAATTTGTTTGTCAAATTTAACTCACTAAAACATGACTTTAGAAGTGTGACAAAATGCAAGTGTTGGTAATTTCTTTGAATCTTTTCCAAATCTCAACACGATCAATGAAAGTTCCAACAAATTCAGGATAATTTATATCGCAAGCTTCCTGTGCAGCCATTATGAGAAGTGTTTAATTGATCAGCTAATCAATCAGAATAACTTAGGACAAACTAAAGCTAATCTATTTTTTTTCTTATTAATTACATCTACAATGCCGTTCCCTGACCTGGCTATAAGACACAACCTTCTGTATTAAGCAACACTGACTCTGCTTTTTCCTAGGCTTTTCTGTATCACCAGCAGTCTACATATTTTATCACCGAGTTGCCATAATATGTACTCCGAGCAGAAATCGTGAAACAGCTGTTGTCCAGGTGAGGATTTGAACCGTGATCAATGGGTTGACTGTCTGAAACAGTAAATAGAATCGTCCAATCTGAACAAAAAAAAAAGAGGCAAAATTAGACAAAGGATATTTGACGTAAGCGATTCATCTGGTTCAATTTCTGGAAGAAATCCACCGAACGTAAACGTTGTTTTGTTGCCATAGAAGAGACATAGACGGCCGAGATTCTGACGGAACTCACACTTGATGCCAATCTGAATCAGGTCATTTTCAAACAGGATCCCATTGTTCTTAGTAACAAATCTAACAGAAATATATATCACAATGACATGACACATTATTCCATGATCAGTCTCAAAAAGCATCCCATTATTATTTGTAACAAAACCTGCATTTTAATATTAAAATAAAATTTAGCTGTACTATCATTCGGTTGATCACCAGGTGATTGATCACCAGACGATTGGTCACTGCGGATGGTTGATCATCGGACAATTGATCATCGGACGATTGATCACTGTTGCTGTCAATTCTTACAAAGATTTATATGTACACAATAATTAATGAGGTAGAAAGAGTGTTTTATCGCCATAAAAGATAAAAATCACCAAACGTTAAGGCCCTTCGCAGTTCCTCAAAGTATATAAATCGGTGATCAATCGTCCGATGATTAATCATCCACAATGATCAATCGTCCGGTGATCAACCATCCAGTGATCAATTATCCCCATAAACCATCATTCTGAATTACCTTTTTTTAACAAGAAATCTAACACTATGCCACTAAGACACAGCTGCCTGACATGTGAGTAACAGCATATTCCCTAAGGCCGAGAGCCCACGAATGTACTCGCCACAAAAAGACGACAAAAACGAAATACCTTTTCCCGTATACAGAAACATGTTCTAAACCCTGTTAATCTCAGGGATCCTTGCCAACCTTATACAATTTATTTTACAACTTTTCCCCTAAAACCTTTCAAATCACTGTAATGTAAGTCCAGTTGCGGCAGTGACAGCTGGATTGTTCTTTGACAATTAAACGAATTGAAATTTCATTATAGTAACTATAAAATAGCATTTATTGTATCAGAGGCTAATGTTATTTCTGCATCAGTCCATCAGATGCGTATTGCGGTTTATGCGCTTGCTCCTAAACTATTTCACAAAAACTGACAGAGATATCACAAGTTCACATTTTTCAAATCAGGCTTCATCTTGAAATTTTCTTCACTTTTTACGGCTACTGTATACAACGAAAACAGAATTATATCTCCTTCATTGTGATATTTAGAACATTTCTCTTTTGTTCTGATTGGCAACAATTTCTGTACGTTCCTTTGCTCCAGCGTTTCCCAAACTGTGTTATATATATATTATATATATATATATTAATCAACCTGCCTTCTAATTAAGATAGAGCTTAAATTACGGAAATTATATCGTACGTATTAGGCCGATACGGACGAGAGTGAGTCACCTAAACTGCAAATTTCACATTATGCGTAGGCCTATAGGATGCTTTTTCATAACATCTGTGAAGGCCTATAAGTTTATATAAAGAGAATTTATGTGTCTTTGTCATCATTTTTTTGTGTTGTTATTAATCTAATCTAGGCCTAAATCTATATTGTCTGCATTCTAAAACGTTTGCAAAACCGGAATAGTGTTTAGTTTTGGACCGGGGTTCCGCCAAAAAAATTGGAGGTCAAAAGGGTTCCGCGGTCAGAAGAGAATGGGAAACGCTGCTTTGCTCACATAACATGTTATCATCAGAGATTTATGTGTTGACTGTCTTGAAACATAAAAGTACACCTAACTCTTTTAGCAGTACAGTTTTGGATAACCTGGAGTAGGCTACCCAAAAATAACATTTTCATAAACAATTAGACAGTAGAGAAAGATAAATAAAATCCTAAAGAAGGGTGTTTACCCTAAGTCTATTATCTATATGTTGCAATTGAAAATGATAAAACAAATTATAATTTGTTTATTCTTGGGTCGGTTTTTGACAAAACTGTGTGACAGTCTAGAGGAAGCTGAAAAAAAGTTGATCAATAAAGGATTAACATATCTTGATGAAACATATCCTAATCCATACATATTCGATTACATACAACATATTTCTGACATAATTAATGCCTGTAAATACTTAAATTTTGATGACTTTAATTTATTAATCGTTTCCACATACTTGTGAAACGTATCCTCAGGACTTAAGCTCCCAGTAAACAAGTCGATTCCACCATCAGATGGTGCCAGAGAGGCACTGCTAGTGTTTTCCTTGGCTGCATCTCCACCAATATCTCCAAGGACGTCGATGAGAATCCCGGAAAAGGAAGATGATCCACCCAAAGGATTCTTGCCCTGCTCCGTTGGAGAACTAGATAGTCCCAAAAGATCAGATGTTCCACTACCATTTACAGGAGGCGACTGGCTCTACAATAGCAATTATAACTGAAACTACCAATTGTAATCAGAGATTTGTGTAGTGTTCCTTCAACTGAAACTACCAGAATGCCTCTAATAAGTCCCCTACATTGCATTATTACACCAATTTATCATCGTAGCAGTTCATTACGCATTCTGCTCTTAAAATTTCATTTTCTGCTCAGGTTAAGTTTTAATTATTTATTTCACCATTATATTGATTTTCCATACAGTTGTGCACATACTGTATTACTCACTTATGCTCAACTGGAGCTTCATAGTCCTGGGTGTGTACAGCAAAATCACAAACACATAGTCTCTTAACCCCTCCACTGTGGAACAAATTAAAAAAACTTTTCCACACAAGTGCAATTATTTTTAGGTATTCTTCAAAATAAAAGTGATTAAAAGGTGACTGATATTTGCATGTGCAGTAATTCAGTAGCTTTTCATTATGCTGAGAAACATAAAGTGGATAGTAGAAAATATAAACCCTATTTATATTTTAATTATATTTTCATTTTCAAACAATAATTGATGTATTTGTCATAAAATAAGCCAGATTGGCAGACCTTTTCTTATGTCAATGTCGGAGGTCACAGTGGATGCTAGCTCACACCATCCAACTAGCTGTGCCTGTAATCCTTGTATTTTCAATTCCCATGACAATGATTTTAAGTCATTGTAAGAGCTTACAGTGATGATAGCCTACACCTTCCTACTAGCTGTGACTGTTATTTTCAATTCTAATGACAATGATGATGCCTGACCCAACATGTCACTTGCTCTTATCTTGTAAACATTTTCTACTCCATGCCAGTTCACTGGTGGAAACATGCTACTGGATTTACAATTGACCATATCTGTTGTCTGGTCTATTCTACATTGATCCCAGAAAATGTTATTGACATGAAAATGTAGCAGAACATCTGAGCTTCTCCTACAATTTCATTTTTGTGTGTGGAGGATTTATATAGCACCCTTCAAGACATCTACTCAGAAGCGCTCCCAACCCAGCCACAGCTAAATAGGACAGTCTTAAGAATAGTATAAAACACGATTGAGTGTCCCCTGGGCACAAGGCGAAGGATGACAGGGAGTCCATTCCAGGGCCAGCAACCGCGGAAGGCTAGACGCTGCCTCATGGAAGTCCGAAAGCAAGGGACAAGAAGCTCTGCCTGTAAGAAAGAACGGAGAAAGCCTTGGCATTGGACACTTCGTGTGGAACAGCATATTTCTCGCAGGTATCTGGGAGCTGACCTCTAGATGAAGTGACATACCAATGAAGAGACCCTGTATGAGATCCGCTGAGAGAAGGGGAGTCAATGAAGGATGTCCCACATACTTATGTGAGACACCAGCCACCATGTGGCACGGTGGCTGATCGGTTAGAGCGGTCAGCCCATAACACTCAGTGTGTGCTGAGTGAGCGGGTTCAACCCTCTTCCGAGGCGTCAGTCACTGTGTAAAGACATTGAGCAAGTCCTTCACTCACAATTGCTCTCCATCAAGGCGAGCATGCACTTATGAGCAAACGATGTTGGAAGAAGGGCGATATCAAATTTAACAAATTTCAAATTTTTAAATATATGGAAACATGGCCGAACCTTGGCATACGGCCAATGAGGTGTGCCACCGTGTGCAAAACCCGATCCAAGCACCCGATTCGGCAATGTGATATCAATAGCATTTTCCCTCATGAGTTGCATGCAGATTCATATAGAACATCTTCATATCTCCACATCATATCTCCACATCTTCAGATTATGTGGGAGCGCCGCTTGTGGCAGCTCGTGGAAGTCAGCTCGGTTTTTTTTCGGCGCTTTCGGTCGTTTTCTTTCTCCACTGCGTCGGTTTTTCATCCTTCCTGCTGACTTCCTATAGGATTGTTAGGCACCCTTGCAATGGTATGGCCGCGTTTACTGCGCTTTATAAATCGCCATCATTATTATTATTATTCGTTGAAGATAATGAAGATTTACACACTACTTGGTAATGATTATTCATTCATTCATTTCGATAATTTATATAGCGCCTCTTCAAGGGAAACTACTCAGAGGTGCTCCCAGCCACGGCCAAAAAGAAATGACTTTAGCAGCTTACAAAAGGTAGGTAGATTTTTGTAAGGGGGAAGACGGAGGGCAACCGGGAGCCCATTCCAGGTGGACGGACCAACTACTGAGAAAGTTCGACGCAGCATTAGCGACGAGCGGGCCCTGGACACTGGAAGCTCGCCTTTAGCAAAAGAGTGCAGAGCTCTAAGCGAAAGGAGTTCAGACACCGGACGACACAGTTCAGTCAAGTAGGATGACACACAACCAGAGAGACACCGCCAAACTAGTGTCACAATGCGGAAAATAATGTGCTGTTGAACCGGTAGCCAGTGAAGAACATCGCGCATATAAGCTGAAACAGGTGAAAATTTAGGTATATGTCCAATAAGCCTGGCCGCAGAGCAAAGAACGTGATCTAAATGCACCACTACGGCACAGGGAAGACCAGCCAGAACATATATAATTATATAATTTAGTCAATTTTATATACTACATTATATCAGGGCTGTTAGTATTGCGATAAAGTATCGCGATACTTTGGTATCGGCGATCTTTTTGCAGTATCGCAGGGTGTATCGCGATAGTTTTATTTGGTCGGTATCACGTGTGTATCGCGATACTTGTTTTTAGCTAGTCGTCGATACGCAATACCAATACTTTTTTCTCACCGTAATAAAAAAAATTTATATTTCTCTTCCACTTGAAATTGTTGCGATCAAGAAATGGTGAGCAATAAATCATCGCACTCAGAAAATTGTCTCTTGTTCCAATCTACGATATATGGTGTGAATTGTGAGAAAATTGGTTTCTCACAGAACTGCAGGGGGAGGCATATACCTGTATAATTTCATTAATTTCATGCCTGTTAGATTTCCTACATGCAGACTGCTAGGGTAGCACTAGTTTAAACTGGTTGCTACAGAGGTTGGGGTCTAGGCTTAACCATAGTAAGGAATGTGGACCGACTGGCCGGCTAAGGAGAAAAGCCAGTGGCCGGCTGACTAACCAGATGGGACTGCCTGGCTGGCTGACCGCTGGGCAGGAGGCATAGAGAGGTGACTGGACAAAGGAGAAAGACAGGTGAGGGATGTGAAAGAGAGAGAGAAACAGGTAGAGTGAGATTTGACATTCAGTGGCTGGCTGAGGAAGACGATGGTGCTCTCTCTCTGCTTCGATCGGAGCAGAGAGAGAGAGAGCAGCAACGGAGGAGAGATAGAAGAAACGCGGCCAGTGCCAGAAAGAGAGGTGAGATACGGTGATACAGTCTAGAGTAGCAGAGTTAGATTAATCTTATAGAGTATAGTAAGACATTTTAGCTGACGGTCCACTTTGTTTGGCCTGAAGTAGACGATCACCTCAGTCATTTGAAGTGGCCGCGTAGAAGCTCTTAGACTCTTATTAAAGTATAGTTAGAATTGTGTGACATTGCTGAGATTGTGTTTGGTCATTTCAGAGAGATGTGTTAATATTGACAAATCGTTGCATTTGTAGTCATTTTGTGTGACAATTGTGTGACATTGCTGAGATTGTGTTTGGTCATTTCAGAGAGATGTATTAATATTGACAAATCGTTGCATTTGTAGTAATTTTGTACTTATACATAGAAAAAGGTCTTATCAAATGTGGCTCTGCTCCAGCCAGCGGTGCTTCCCCTATTAGGCCACCTGAACATCATGCAGAGCAGAGGCAAAAACTCCCTAGGCTGTTATATGGACTCACTAGCCATTAGTCCCCACTTGACCATGGGGCGTGGGTGCCATCAGCCTCCTGGCATATGGACCCCTGCCTGCAGTCGACCGAAGATAGGCTATACCCCGGAAATCTAGGTCAAGGTGGGAGTTCGTCACAGAATATAAGGAATCTATAAATAGGGAAACGATCGGATATAGTGTTTCCCCTCTACGCACATCATTGAGTAGTAAAGTCAGCCCATATTCCATACGGAACGTTGGCAAGGTGCTTATCACCTTTTCCTAGGCCCTTGAGCGGACGAATTCCAAGGTCCTGGACACGGGGCCAATGATATCGTAGGACTTGCCGTTTACTTACCAGCTTACTGCTTGGTAACTAAGGCAAGTGTTTGCAAACAACTTGCCCAGGGTCGTTGCACGGAGTCGAACTCGCAACCACATGCTATGCGAGTAAGCGCATTACCGATACGCCATCGTGTAGCACGCTTGAGTAGTACACGTTATTGAAAATAAAAATTTTGATAATAATTGCAGTTATTTTGATTTTTTCATGAAAAAAATATTATTGTAATTATACAGATCTTTGACATATGAAAATAATGATTGTAATTCTAGGTTACTGATTTTCGTATGTAAAAATAATAGTGCAATAATACTTCTTTTTCTTTAGCACATGTTAAGTATACATGAATAATCAGGAAATTTGCTTATCAAAAAGTATTGGTGAAAGTATTCGCATTGCAATACTTTTAAGAAAAAGTATTGGTATTGTAATACTTTTAAGAAAAAGTATTGGTATTGCAATACGTTTTTGATGAAGTATTGGTATTGGTATCCAGTATTGTTAACAGCCCTGCATTATATACAGAACTGAAAAGTTTATCAGAATGATATGAAAAGAGCTGGAATTAAACAGACTACAAATTGGTTGCAGCAACTCTTCTGGATGAATTTATGTCTTTTCATGAACCCGAACATTAAGAAGAACACTAGTAAATCGTGGAACATACATCAGTAAGTTCCTGTGTCTTTGGTGCAACTGCATTTGTTGGAATTGGAGAATTTGTTGGATGACGATCGATGTTGGCGTTGACTTTGTCTGGTCGTTTCTTCTTCAGCTTGGCTAGGATCGATGACTCTCGCTCCTGGAATGGTGGCATCTCCTCCAGCACTGTGGCCTAAATGGATAACATAAGAGCTCCAAAAAATCATACAATCTCTTCCATAGCTTGACTTCTGGTTACTCTGATTTACTCAGGTTTCTGCTTAGTGCTATATTTCCATCTGAAAACCTGGTTTCAATCCAATCTCATGGTTCACTCACAAATGGTCATTCTAGGTGGTATTCGCACCTCGTGCGTACCTGCTGAAATTGGGATGTCTCAAGGCTCTGTGCCGGGTCCATTACTCTATACCATGTTCAATGATTCTACAGTGGAACACTTCTATGCTGATGATGTTCAGGCTTTTGTTCATAGTGTGCCTGCAAAACAACTTGTCTTTTCTTAATCTATCGAGTCTCTTTCTTCAGAACTCCATTGCTGAATGTCCTCAAATAACATCTCCCTCAATTCTACAGAAACTCAGCTGATCTAGGTTGGCACCCATCAGTAGCTCATTAAAGTCGACTATGACCTATCCTCTGAATGTTTCCATTGTTCACCTTCTATAACTAGTTTTCATGATTGGGTGCCACCAATCACAGCACTCTTTCGTGTGCCAAACATATCTCTAATCTCACTTGGTTTAGTTTCTATCACCTGCGACATCTTCATGCTGTCAGACGATCTGTTACATCCTAGATTTTTGCCTCTATGTCATATGCTTTGACTTGCTCATGCATTGATTACTGTAACTCACTACTCATTGGTCTTCTAAAATCTATCCTGTTACCTCTTCAATCAGTGCACTAAATGTAGCTCCCCATCTGATTGTCCGCTTTCCTAGCTTCTCAGATATCTCAACCTTTGTGACTGAGCAATTGATTTAGAGTTCCTTTCCTTACTATTAGAGCCATATTGGGTGAAGCTTCATGTTATCCTTGTGACCTCATCCACTGTCAATTCTTTCGGATGCCTCTCATCATCTGCTTCATTCTTTAGCCTCACATAACCTCCCGTGAAGAGTGCAGTGTCCTCATGTGTGGCACACGAATTTTCATTCTTGAAGACAAAACACCCTGCCCCCTTAGCATCAAGGACTTACGAGGACATCAGTCGTAGCTGTTTTGCTCAGCTGGAGATATTCTATGGACCTCTGCTGAATCTCGACATCAGCATTGCGTGTGTTACTCTCGTTCTTTAAGACCTGCAGCATGACAAACATCAGAAAACGTTTCATGAGAGAGCAGATAGAGATTAGAAATGACAAATGTATAAATACCAAACTTCAAAGAAGAGAAAACATACCAGTTTACAGAAGAACTAAGAAAAGAAAAGATGTCAAGAAAAGAGCAGACCAGGGTTCTAAAAAGAACATACCAGTTTATCCATAGAACCAA
This sequence comes from Bimastos eiseni, assembly GCA_959347315.1. Classification (NCBI taxonomy): domain Eukaryota; kingdom Metazoa; phylum Annelida; class Clitellata; order Crassiclitellata; family Lumbricidae; genus Bimastos; species Bimastos eiseni. Next base: position 51,640,510 of record OY365806.1, on the reverse strand, counting down.
AAGAAATAATAGAAGCAGAATGTAAAGGAACACAACAGTAGATATAGCAATGAAAGCCATTATTTTACAGAAGAAATAAAGGAAAAGAACAGAAGCAAATTATAAAAGAAGACATCAGTTTCCAGAAGAATCACTAAATGATCAGATGCAAGAATAAATCCTACATATTTGTATGGTTGTGCCAGAGATTTTTAAGATCATAGAGCAGCAGTTTTTAATTAAACAAATCAGATCTTGTGACTCAGCTTTAAAACTCACATCTTGAATTTCTGGTTTGATCTCACCAAACAGATTGACAAACTTGATGTAGGTGGAGAGAAGAAGCTGTCGCGTTGGTCCACTGCACAAATGGAATTTGGAATGAAGAAGATGGAACTGTGTGGCTGGGCTGAAATAAAACATTGATGCATACATGCACAAACATAATCATGATGTTTCAGAGGTCTTTCCTCACACACACCTTATGTTTCTGTTCTCAGTTGTGGTCTCCTCCACCTGGAACACACCCCTTTTACTACACCATCTTTGTTTTACAAGCTGCTTACAACCGCTCTGTATCACTGTGGTTGGGTTGGGAGTCCCTCCTAGAAGACTTCTTGAGGGAAGCTATATAAATGTTAAAATGAATGAATGAATGTATATGCAGCACACTTTCACTCACTCACTCACCCCATCCCATCATGACAATAGATCAACCTTCATTCATTCATTCATTCATTCACTCAGAGGACATATATAGCACCCATCCTAATTGCTAAAAGAGCACACAGATCCGAAGGAAAGTCATTCCGAATGGCTAGATCAACCACTGAAAAGGCACGACATTACATCTTTGAAGTACATGCAAAGGGAACTACAGGTTCACCTTGAGATGTCAAATGAAG